>CM031235.1:112740816-113340816 GCA_018340775.1 Taxus wallichiana var. yunnanensis | reverse complement strand
TAGTTTCAGGATAGTTGAAAGCAATGTTCAAAGACTTTGTATACTCTTTTTGCTCATATAGGTGAGTGTATGAACAAAAATAATGCAAATATGACTGTGATGACTTTAGTTCATAGTTTTAGAGTAATGAAACAAGCATATAGCATGTGTTTTGAGTAATGAAACATGCATATAAGGAGTTAGGGAGGTTTGAAGAGGCTAAAACCAACCCAAGATTGCCTTCTTGAGAAAAGAGAGCTAGAGAACCAAAGAATGTTCAAGTAGTGAGTTGATCTAAGAGGGTTATAATTTGTATTGGGAATTACTATGAATAGGGTATTAGATATGAAATGATTTGTTGAATCGAGGAGTAAGTTTTATTAAGAGCTTGAATTTATAGTTGTTTGTTTATGAATGATTGGAGCATTTTAGGAAAAATTATTCCTCAAGGGGAGAGAAAAGGAAGAAATAATTGTCTTGTCTCTTTTTTATTGAAGTCAAGGTTTATTGCATCTTTTAGCTCAGAATCATGTGTTATCGAGCGGGAGTTTGATTTTTGTGTTCATCTTTTGCACTAATGATGAAATGAATAAGTTTCGGGGTTGAAGAAGATAACTTTTTAGAAGAAAAATATGAGAAAGAGATTGTTTAACGTGATTGTAAAATACTTCTTGGTACTAATATTTTCCTTAAAGGTATGTAGTTTTAGGTGGTTATGCCTTGAAGAGGAATTTTATTTTTTTTATCCTTGAAGAGTGAATATTTCTTAAACTTTCGAGTGAATCATGCTAATTTTTGAAGAATGAACCTTGATGTTTGAAACTTTCTTGATATTTTGAGTACTTTGATGCTTGAAAATTTCAAAATCATTGTTAATTAATTAATTTTGATGAATATTTGAGGCATGTATGTACCTAACAGTGGTGAAGAATTGAATGGTGGACAGGTTGAGAAGCTAAGAGAGAAATTTGTCTAAAATACTAGGGTGCAAAAGACCTAGGTGAGGACCTAAAGAGACCAATAGACCAAGGTGAAAGAGACTTGGGTGAAGGTCACATGGAGAGATTGAAAAGAGATATAGGTAGAAAATCCAAGGGATTGAAAGAAGGAAGAAGATATGACAAAGAAAAGAAAAGCACAAAAGTGAAAGAGTTGTTCTTAGAAAAGGAACAAAAGGAAGTAAATGACAAGTTTGAGAGATTAGAGACAATGATCAAGATCATGATGGTAATAAAATACCAAAGGTTTGAGTGGAGGTTGAAGAAGAAAGTGAAGTGGCCTATTAGGCTACTCGGGTAAGTGCAGGAAGTTGATGGACAAATATAGGGTCATCCGTGGACATCATATTGCAAATAACAACATAATATCAACTTGTAGGGATTATTAGCAATACATACACTCAAAATTAGACAAAATTATAGTAGTATGAATCGTAGCATCCAGAATCTAGTTTCTAAAATACTAATTTTTGTAAAAATGGACAAGATTAGCTATATTAAACACTCAAAATTCAATGACTTGGTATTTTTTTTTTTAAAACGCCGATAAGATTATAGTCCGTTTGCCCACAATTTGGATGACCAAAAATTGATATATATTTTTTCCTTTGGTGAGAAGTTATATGCCACTATTTATCTTGGGATGGATTTTATTTTGTATTTTTTGAGTAATATTTTATTTTTTATGATTTTTTCCGTGAAAGTGGTATGAAAACATAAAGAAAACAGAGCACTTTCCGTTTGCCCGCCATAACTTCATCAAAAAATATTGAAATCAAATAATTTTTTTTTTTTTGAACATGTATATAATTTCACCATGGTTGGGATGGTATAAGTTTTATCACATTATAATAAGTGAAACAAATTTTGCAGTCTTAAACGTAGACATAAACATTCACGGAAAAAGTGTCTTAAAGACCTACTATTAGTAAAAAATTATAAAATGATATTTATCCTCTTCTATTCACTTTAAAATCAGTATTTCTACAAAGCTAATAGTCTCCCCTATGCAATGGTACCATTTTTATGACATAGTTTTTACTTTTCAGCATGGTTCAAGTCCACGGAAGACTAAATTTGATGTTTTTCTGTTTTTAATGTAAAATTCAGGATTTGATGTCCACTTAATTGTCCCCCAACTTGGTGCACTTACCCACTCATGAAGAAGCATCAGAAGAAAAGATGATGGCTTTAGAGAAAGAAACAATGAAAGACACTCATGAAAGAGTGAAGGAAAATGTGATGATATGTGAAGAAGAGAATGAGAAAAGAGAGAAAAAAGAAGTGAAGATGAAGAAGACAATTATGTGGGCCTTATGGGCTCTATTTTTATTATCTAAGTATATGTTTGAATGGGTATTTTCAGGTATGAATATAACATGGTGAAAATGAAGGAAAAGACCTCAAAATGGATGAGAATAAGGTCAAATGAAGCACATTTGGAAGAATATGAAGCTAAGGTAATGTAATTACATACTGTACAAGGAGAAAGAAGACAAAATGGAATATTCTAAATCAAAACAAGAGGACTATGAAGACCAAATGCCATTCTATGCGGTATGGGAAAGCTACTTGAAAGAAAAGAAAGTGCTAGTGAGTAAGAAATGGATGCTAACAAAGGAATATGAAAAGTATATCGGATATTGCGGGTTGAAAAAGAAAAATAAAAAGTTTTGGAAGCCACTTCTAATGAAGTCAAGAAGAATAAGGAATGTACTAAGAGAAAACATCAAGCTTCTCATTTAAGAGAGATCATAAATCATAACTATATTATACCAATATGGATTAAGGGAAATGTAATAATGGTGAAGCCTAAGGAGAATGCAAGTGAAGGGTAGATTTGTAAAGGTTTTGAGTCAATTTCATAAGTCAAAGAAGAAGAGAAATATGATATGGGATAGAGTTTAAGCTACAATAACAACAAAATAGCTGATATGAAGACAAGAAACCAACCCAGGCACATGAAAAACAAGAAGTGCATATTCCAAAACAAGAATCAAGTGAATTCACTACAATAAATCATGAATAATGAAGTGAACACTAGTTCAAGAGAACAAGATAGGATGGAAAAACTAGTTCAAGCATGGCAGCCAAAAGTTTTACAAGAAAGTGAACAAACTCATCAAGAAAATCCAAGCAATTTCCAAGGTAATGAAGTGATTTGTCAAATATTTGATGATGTACTTAACTATGGTGATTTGAATTCATTAAGTGAAGAAATCAAAGAAGAATGTATATCCTTCAAATAAGTGAACAAAGAACCTACATGGGAAATTGTAGAATTCTCCTACAAAAAGAACAAACATGGAAGAAAGGTGAAGATTGTGCCAAGAAAATGATCACGACAGGTCCTAATTTTTATAAGGCCATGGATGAATAATACATTCTCATGATAAGATAATAAATTTTCATGATAGAAGATCTCCTTAACTCCTTAGAAGGTATACAAGACAAGAATGAAGATAAGGTACTTGTATTTGATGATTTATTTCTTGACAATGAAAGTTATGTGAATGAATTCCAAGAAATTGGGCCAAAGTACTCTACTAGTGTATTTGATAAGTATAGAACCAACAAGAGTGAGTGGATGGCTGGGAATGATGAACTTAAAAAGCATGATGATCAGTTTTGCATGAGTAAAATAGATGAACTATTTCCAAATTTGACTAGTGTAATGGAAAATGAAGAGAAAAGGGAAGTTAAAGCTGAGAGAAAACTGATTTCTTGGGCAAAGAAGAACAAAGAAGAAGAAGATACATGTTTGAGGAATTTTGAGGTAGTGAAGCATAATAGAGAGAAAGAAAAAAAGAAAAGAAAATGCAGACTTTGGCAAAGAAAAATTGATTACATGAAGGAAATGTACTACAAATGGATGAAAGAGGTGATGGAGGATGAAGAAAAATCTATATTTGTTATTGTTATGATTGTGTGTGCAGGTATGATGGATGGAAACATGAAGATAATGGAGATAAAGATGCAATTCAAAAGCAATGCTAAGGAAAATTCAAGGAAAAAAAGTAAGTTATGGGACCTAGGAGGACATGAACAAGCCAAACATGGTGAGAATGAAGAAAGAAAAGAAAAGAAAAAAGCAAAATGATAAAGATTCGGTTCAAGTTAAGCTATGCAAATCAAGTACAAGGAAAATTCTTCTCCACCTTTGGATTATGATGCAAGATCATCTCATGAAGTCAATTCAAGTGTCATTGTTTCTTTAATGTGGTCCATTAGGTGTGTGGGTCATGAATGAGAGAGGGAGAGTCAATATTATAGATTTTGAAAATTTTAATGAGGGAATTTCCCTCTAAAATGTACTTCAAGTGGTAAAAGACATGTCTAAGGGTGATTAAAAGGTTGTGAAGTATTTAATGATTCATACGGGCTTATAAAAGATGTTATATGTGTGTAAGGGGTGTTAAATTTTATCAAGGTCCTATGAATGTCATGTTAAGAGTTTTTGAGTCATTGGTGTGTCAAGAGTCTTAATTATGTAGTAGAGTCATTAAAAAGTGATCAAAATGGTATGTGAAGATTAGTTACGTGGTGGTCGAGTTAGATATTCATGGAGAAGTTCAAATACATCAAGTGGGAGTTAGTTTTGGGGGTTACTCCTCGTGAAGAGGATGAAGGAAAGTGAGATGGAGGAAAAATACAATGGGTTTTATGAGATGAAGGATGAAAATGTAATATTGATATGATTGTATAGTAATAGTGATGGAACTATGCTTTCAAGCTCATGTTTGCATTAAGGTGTGAATTTCTTTGACTCTTACTAATAAGGTGGTAATACATATGGTGTTTCTTTAAAAGGAAATGGTATGTGAGTTGATTGATTACTTCTAAGCCTTTGTTGCAAGGGAAGGAGTTTTCTAACTATGTTAGGTTGGAATACTATGTGGAATGCACTAAAATATTTTGTAAGAGTATTGTAAGAGACTTATTTAGATTCACGATAGTTGAAAGCAATGTTCAAAGAATTTGTATACTCTGTTTGCTGATGTAGGTGAGTACATGAACAAAAATAAGGAAGATATGACTATAATTAATTTATTTCCCTACTTTTAGATGATATTTCTTATAATGAGCTTGAGAAGGTAAAATAATGGAGTTTGATGTTCAAATATTACGACTGAGATGAATATATTGCATGTTAAGATACCCTAAGGGTTGAAGAGCGTGATTGTGCTTTAGTATGAATGAATGCAAATTGTTAAGTAGGGTATGAAGTCTTGTTCTTGGACATTTTCATTTTGCAGGGAGGATTAATATATTAATTTAGTGATAGTGTAAAAATTACTTATTCTTTATTTGCTTCATGATTCATTAACCTTCTATACAATGATTTTGTAACTAGGCATACTAAGAGATGAAAACAACTTGAGTTTCTAGAGAATGGGATACATGTATGAAGAAAAAAAGAACATATGAGAGTGGAATATATGTTTTTCCTAATGTCTTAATCCATTGTTCTTGGAAATAAATAAGTGAATTCCTCTAATCTGGTAAGAGGGATTGAATCCCCTATGTTTTCACGTATTGGGAGGTAACTTTTCATCCGATTAAAGGTATCCCATTCACTTTCATGAGCTACTTGGTAAATTATAAACGAGGGTATGTAGTCTATAACCATGCATGTCAAGTTTTGAGTCTTAAAGGAATTTGTGCATGTTTGTGTCTTCTCGGGCTAGTTACTTAGTCTCAGTTAGGGTTTGAAATTTAGAAACACAAACTTGTTCTTTTGACCCAAAAATTGGTAGATATAATGAGAAGAGAGTCCTAAAATACTTTAAAAAGGAATTTGGGAATTTTAATCATGAAAATTTAAGTTGTAAATGAAAATAGATCACGGTGGAACAATACAATGAAAACCTAAAGAAGTGAGATATTTTCCAAAGGAAGTAGTCCTTAAACATGGAGTTGGCCTTTGAAATTTCATGCACACCTAAAATCACTTAATGAGTTCTTGAAATACCCCTCTTTTGAATTTTAGCTTTCCAAAAATTAACATATGGATGACAATATGTGTTTTGGGGCTAGATAAGGCTTTTCGACATAAAGAAGAATTTGATGTAGAGAGGACAACTCGGGGTTTTGAATCCCAAAATTTAGTATGCACCTTAGAGGAGGTTTAATATAATTAATGAAAGTAATATTCTCTTGATAATATGCTTAATTCACTTTAACTTTTGTTGAACCAAACACATTATCTCAAACCCAAAATGGAAAGAATGAGTCTACTTTTGAATTATGAAGTCTGAAGCAATTTGATCGATGAATTGTAGTCTAACATGTGTTTTAAGTAATGAAATAGGAATATAAGGAATTAGGGAGGGTTGAAGAGGATAAAACCAATCCAAGATTGTCTTCTTCGAAAAAGAGAGCCGAGAGAACCGAGAGAATGATCGGGTAACAAGTAGAGCTAAGAGGGTTATAATTTGTATTGGGAATTACTATGAAGAGGGTATTAGCTATGAAATGAGTTGTTGAATCTTGGAATAAGTTTGATTAAGATATTTAATTGATAATTGTTAGTTTATACATGGTTGGAGCATTTTAGGAAAATTTGTTCCTTAAGGGAAGAGCAAAGGAAGAAATAATTATCTTGTATCTTTTTTATTGAATTCAAGGTTGATTGTATCTTGTAACTCTACATCATATATTTATTTGGTGATATGCCAACCCTAGAAGGAGTGTCAACCCCTAGTTTATTAAGGTACCAACAACACAAGGAGGATAAAAACCTAAATATGACCATGAACCAACTTATCCACCTAAATGTGTTTTCCCCACTTATTGTTTTCTGCTGTCTGTTGAATATGACACCATGAAGCTCACTCTCTTCTCTATCTTTCTCAAAACACCTCTCTAGACTTATTTGAACACATGCTTCTTATTCAAGCTAGTTTTATCATTTTCTAACTTTCCCATGCTTGATAACATTCTATAATATCATACCATAATTACAACACTCTCATGATGGTCACAAATACCTATAACAACTCTAAGAAATCCCCTCTAAGTCACACTTATTCATGTCTTCCACACTAGCTCAAATGAGCCTTCTATCTTGTATTTATACCTATCTTATGAACTTAAAACACCTAGGTCAGCCATAATATAGTAAAAAAACTTCCCACATCATAATAAAATGATAAAAATATCACCCGAAGGACCACATATCTCTCCAGAGCACGTTGACCTCTATTAGGACTCAACAAGCCCTAAAAAACCAATACAGGCAACTTGCCAACCATGGAGTGTTCTAGACCAAAAAAACTTCACCAAGGCATGGATAAAACTTATAAATGTTTTATAATACCTTAAAAACATCTAAAAAACATGAAACAATTTATAACAATCATCTCACCTCATAAATCCACTCAAGAGCATCCACAACCAAGCACCCTCAAAATTGACCCTTAAAAGAACGTGTCCTAACTTCCTTAATTCTTATATAAAAACACAAGTATGATATATACCATTGGAAATATATTGATGTTAGGACCATAAAAAAATTCAAACCAATCCATGAAACCATCATAGAACCTCTAAAATTATTTTGTTCCCAGAATGCTCAAAACTATCCCAAAACGCCTAAAAATAACTCCTCATAAATAGTAAAACTCCCATGCTTCCATAAATGATAAATTAGTCATTATTTTTATTGGAAACATTTTACACAAACTGAAATTTTCCTTAAAATTTCCTTTTTGGTGGGGCCCACATATAACCAAGACCTCTAAATCACAGTTGGAGAAAAGCTGGAGGAGTCCTCTCTGACCTCTAATAATAAAATTTTCAAAATTCATCAATTATGGATCTAAAATAGTTTCCTCTAAGTCTCTCCAAAGCTACGGTTTCAAGAGGGTTAAAAAGCAGTTTACCTTCTTAACAATTGTTCATAAAACCATGAAAATCAAACAACCTCATTCTTCTTGGAAAATATTCATAACTAACCTATTAAACTACCCCCAGGATCGTGTGTCCCCATGTAAAGCACACACTCCCCAACCAACATATGAAAGTCAACGTTTAGCTCAAAATATCATGTTTGGAAACTGGTTTAGATAATACTTTTATATATTGCAAACATAACACTAAAAAAACCTACTTCAGTTATACCAATGCTCATTCATGCTTTCACACAGCTAAAAATCTCTAGAAACCATGACTTACCCATGATTTTTGCTTTGTATTCAATTTTCTTTCTTTAAATGACCTTCATCATGCATTATGAACCTAAATAATGACCTTGTAAATAATCTAAACCTACTATTTCATACCAATATACACGTCACATGCTAACACATACCTTCTTTTCTTCATATATCATACCTTATTCTTGTGTTAGGTCTAGGACTAGGCCTAGAATGACTTGTCTCTACACATGTTTCTCGTGAAATGGCTTGATATCCATTTTATAGACTCATTAACACCTCTGACACATCATATTGACCATGGTACTCATCATAACAAACTTTGGATATCATATAATATAGATTTATTTGCTTAACCATGCTCTAGACCATGCAAATGCACCAAGACACCATAACAACTTCACCAAAACAACACACCCGACAACATATCACTTCACTACCAATCAACCTTCATCCTTCATTTTGATTGAAACATCATACTAACATCAATGCCACCTCGACTCCCTTTAACATCAATGACACTTGAAATCGGTGAAAACAACAAGAAACAATGTCCAAAAATTCATTGACCAATTTTTACTAAAATGGATCATCTCTTTCATCTTTAGAACCTTAGTCCTTATTTTACATTGAACAGGTTCTTGATCTTCCACACATGATAAGGTCATATTCTACTTCAATGGAAAGTTCTTGAGAATTTTCTAGATTATTTGGTTGATCTCTCTGTAATATGAAACCAACTTCAAGAAACTAAGAATTCATGAAGAACTTCTTATGATTATCTACAATGTGATGAGCACTAGTAGGAATCTTGTTGATCAACTTATTGAATTTTGTTACAAATTATCTCATGGGATCTTGTGGTTATTTCTTCATCTAATCCAATTGAGCAAGGAGAGAATGTTTATCTTCTACAATCTTGAATATTTATTCAAGCTTGGTTTTCATTGCATTCGATTAATAAGTCAACGTCATGGAAAGTAGTAAAAATAGTCTGTAGCGGTATCTTCTGATGACTCCATGAATATTTGAATGGAAACATCTTCATGTCCCACTCTAAGAATACCACATGCTGAGATGAAATATGTAATGTGATAATATGGAAATTTCTTTCCATCTCCATAAAATTTCATTAATTTCCTTTTTGATCTTTTTGCTAATTCATGAAGTGGAGGAGCCAAAGCTAGAAAACTGGTGTTTTGTCCCATGGCACAAGTGCGGTCATTCTTTCTTGTCTTTCCTCTGATTATTATTTTCTTCTTCTTTTGAAGCAATGAGATCAATTGGTTTTGAAATTGCTTCTTCATAGGACCTTCACAAGGAAAGTTAGGATCAAATTCAGAGGAGGACTATATCCTAACTTTCCTTATCATCTACCTAACAGGAGTCTAAAATTATCTTTTTGTAGTCTTTCAAATGTGGGATCAACAATGCCACTTTTTTTATCGATCAAGTTCATTTTTTCTGTCGGTTTGTGAAAAGTTGTTCTAACATGTGAATGGAAGTTTGTAGCCTATAATTGATAGGTTTATAACAGAAATTAGAAGTGAATTTTAAGCAATGAGTTTCTAGGTTTCTGAATTTATATTTTATGTTTTTTATTTATTTTTAAACCTATTATTTTTGTATTTGCAAGGATCTTTTAAGGGTGCACAAAGGGCATATCTTCCCAAGTAGAGTTTCCAAAAACTATTTGTGAAATAATTAGTTGTAGTGTAAATTATTGGTTTTCACCAATGTTCATGGGGCTAAGCCCCTCCTTCTTGGGTATGGGGAGGCTCCCATTATTAAATGTAAATAAACTAAAAATTGTGGGGTGGCCTTTCGGCCAATGATCACACAAAGAATAATACACTAAACCTATCGAAAAGTTCTTATACAATATACAATGGAGGAATTTATTGTGAAGGTAGGTAAAGAGGAGTAGGAGAAATAGGAAGATATGGTTAATGCTATGAGTATACTTATAGAATTCAAATACGTTAACCAGTGTAGGTCCAAATTTTATTAGAAGAACACATAAATGAAAGAAATCAACAAGAATAATAACCTAGAGACACAAAGTTCTCAAAATCCATTAATCAAGGACAAAAAGTTCCTTCTTAGTTTTATAAGATCACAATGCTTATAAAGTTAGAGATTAGAGAGGATATGGGAACACAGACAACGACATAGAGAAAATGTATATTTTATTGCTTGATGTAGTAGTGATAAAAATCCACTGAAAACTATCAACAATCAACAATTGGCACCCACTTGGAATGGAGAAGCTATTCTAATTTATAACTTTAAAAAATTCTTTTCATCTCCCCATATGACTTTTCACCTTTCCTCATCACTTGTGACCTTTCATATTCTATGGAATAAAATTGATCATTTTATTATTAATGAAAAATAAATCTTATAATGTCAAATTAAAGGTCACTTAAGTGAATAAGACAAAATAGTGAAAAAGTACACTCTTAATAGAGAATTATAATATGGAGAGAGAAGAAATAAGAGAAAGAGAAGGGGTTGATCAATTTTATGAAGATGAATCCTCGATGATGAAGAACTTGTTGAGTTGAAGCACTATGATTACAATATCCTTCTTTTATGAGATATGAAAACATTTGGGGCATCGAATAAGTGTTCGAAAACATTATTATGATATCCATACTTAGATGGGAACATGATGATCCTCTTTGATCATAAAGTAGGTGTTTAAGATATGGAGATCACTTTCTTACTCCTATTTGGATTCAAAATTCACCTACGTGATCAACATGTCTCCTTTCTCAATAAAATCAACTTCAAGATTCTCAAATATTTTCATGTTTATTTTTACTCACTGAAATAGGTATTCATATTTTAGAGAGAAGGATTTATCCTTAATGAAATATTCTCCTATGACCACCCATCAAACTAAAATAATGTGATTCAAGGTAAATTTTACAACACCTCCTAAAAATAACCATTGATATTACTTGGCAAATTTCTATGAATGACTTCAAAAATCTTTTCTAATGCTAAAAATTGAAAGGAAATGTTGTAGATCAGTATCAACTACCAAATGGTAGAATCAAGATACCAATAAGTAGAAAATTTCTCTTTTTCACATAGTAAAGGAAATTTGGATATAAAAAATTGGCTATTCATGTAAGCGTTAGGTAAATCAACCCAAAAATTAACTTATACCTAGAAAATTTAGGTGAAACAACAATAAACCTAACCCCTCAAAATTATCCAAATCTAAATTTCAAAAACCTAAATATACATGAATTAACGAAGATTAGCCACTAAAATTTACCTTTGCTATGATTGTATATACTTTGTACTATGAGGTGCAAACATAATTAAAGGTGTTGAATGAGTGTTTATGATTTGTAAAGCGGCCGGTATTTTTTCCTCTCCATGAACCCTTATAGGAAGATGATTATTTTACCGAATTAACCCTGAAATAAATCAACTTTATGTAAATAAAATGTAAGAAAAAGAACCGACACTACACCAAGTTGATAATAGAGTTCATAAAAATGCCTACGTCTCCGAGGTTCATAAAATAGTTGAACCAATCGATTATAATAACTTTGTTCATAAAGTAAAAATAAACTTACAATACTATAATGAATTTTCATTCAAAATTGGTGTTCCATAGGTCTAGTAGACCCAGTTAGTCTTAGAATCTCAATGCTTCAGCATAAATCCCTACTTTTACACCTCTTGATGACCTCCACTCTTCTACATGGTCTCTTCCTCTACACGGTGTTAAGTCGGACAACACATCGATGTTGACTTCCACTCGGTTTATAGCATCCAACATGTACACATAGCTAAGATCGAGACCCGATGTCAAGTGATGATGATGATAATATTCCACTCTGTTACATGACATCTATCCTCTATGCGAGCTATGATAATACCCAGGTGTTGTCAATAGAGCTCAACAATAATTACGACTCTCCTCCACTTCCTCCAAGAAACTAACTTTGTAATACACCCAACATCAAAGAATCGGAGCTTACGTGAGTGTACTTCTCCATTGCATTGATCACGTCCCTCGACTTCATAATGTCATCTTTGGGCTCCTACACATGAAGATTTAAGTTCTAAATCGGCCTTTACAACTGATCGGTGGGTTAAAAATAATAACTCCCAAGTTTACAAGTGCATATTTTAATAAAGGTATTTTATCTCTTCATTGCCTATTAAAAACAATAATAGGTCTTATTATTCTTACGCATAATAATGCCTATAACAGTCCCATAATTACCTATTAATCTCTAAGGCCTTGATAATATTCACCTCTCAATTTTCCTTTTACTTCAAATTGGGAAAGCTTGTGTGTTATGAATAGAGGGGCACCTTTTATAGGCTTAGGTGGCACAAAAATCATGTATATGAGCCATATTAGAAATCTCTGGCCCGATGACAAGTTAGGTAGGCTTTGGTTAGACTATATGGTTTGGAATGGGGAGGTTATCGGTTCGGCTCCCCACCCCTATTTTTGTCCACCTTTTATTGACTCCATCTGCCTCGTCGGTGTTGCGTTGGTTGAGCCCCCACTTCCAGTCCGCGTGTCCACCCAACTTCAACCCCATACTAGTCCTCTGGCCACATCACCTCGTTGTGTTGTCCCTCTGAGCCACGTCCCATTTGCATCAAGCTGGTCCGGGTCCTCTACTAGTTTTTTTGCATGAGCGTGGGGATAAATATCACATGTACGAAATAATGTTATGAGAGGATTTAATAAGCCTTATCATCCCCACTATGTTCATGGCTTGGTCTACATGAAGCTGCTTCGATTTTTCGAGTTGGATGTCGACAATTGGCTTGCCAAGTTTCCCAAGTTGATAAGTGCTAGCTCACCAGAGATTTACCAAGTAGCTCGTTGAGGTATCTTTGCTTAAATTTCCATTAATTAGGTGTTTTGCTTGATCATGACTCGGTTTTAAGTCACCAAGTATCTCGATGAGATGATTATAGCACTATGGTGGCGGATCCCCTCCGAAGAAAGAGTGGACCCCATTATTGAAAGAAAACCTTTTTTAGCCTTGAAGATTGACACTATTGACTAAATTCACAACCTTCATTTTTTCTCGGTGAGCCTTGACAACACTGCGATGAATCATTTCCCAACTACAAATTTCCCATTCACTTCTTCATCTCGTGCTTGACCTTTGTCCTGTAAATGTCTTGTTCTTGTGCGGGTATATGCAGAGTGTGCGATATCTATTTTGTGTGTTCTATTAGGTGTTATAAATCTCACAACATGTACTTGAAGGGAACAATTTTAAGGATATATTGGGAATTTTACCACCCAATTTTCACCTCTAGATCACACCTCCCCACTAAGGAGGCTTTTTGTCCCAAAAACAAAATTCCTCCGCTTACGATCCATAAATTTGTGTTGTCTATGAAGAGATATCTATAGCTAACACGATGGCCTTCAAATTTCTCCTCCATAGGACAATCGGTTTTATCCCTAGGACTTGTGGAAATTGGGATTAGTGCCTTCTCACTGTGCCACTTTGATGCCAAATTGGGATAGATAATCTCCATCTGATCTTATGAGGAATTCATATAGAAATTTGATTACCAATGTTGCAAGTAAACACTAGGCATGATAAACCTATCATGAAGTGTTTACTTACTTGGTGGCTCTAGTCATGTGTCTTCTCCTTAAGACAAGGTAGATTTTCCATTGTCTTCATTAGCCTTAACCCTCTTGGCATGTTTTTTTCGTTCCACATAAAATCACACAATGGCCATCGATCCACAATAATCACATGAATATGTCCACAATTTTTATGGGGTTATAATAGAAAACTTATTATAGTCAAAGAAGACACAATCATACCTCTTTGGGCTATCTCATTTTCCTTTTCTCTCATCATTCTTCTTCAAAGAGTCTGGTTTGTTCCTTGTTACAAGATGCATATGGAGTGTTGGTGGCTTGGGCTCTGCACTCACTATTGTCTCGAGATTTCTCCTACCTCATCTTTACAATTGTTGTATCCTATACCCACATATTGAGGTCTTTCCTCCACCTAGATAGGGTTAGTGATACCTTGGCTATCAACACCAAGGCATTTTCCTTCATATCCCATTTTAAAAATAAATTTTAATCCTATACCTCTAGTGTACTTTTTGAATTCACCAAAGTATGATTTACATTTTCATGGGAAGGAAAATTCAATGAATCACTTATAGTGTTATTGGTGGGCATTCCTTTATTCACCCTCTCTTCACCATCCTGTAATGTTATTAGGAGCAATTCCTTAGGTTTCAATTCACGTTGTGATCACTCATCCAAGGAATTATGCATGAGTCTCAAACTTGTCTTGCAAATATTGCTTGTCTGATGTCACGAGCTATAGAAATTTCCTCAATTGAGAATCCTTTTCTTGAATACGGTGTATTTTTCGAGTTGTAGCTCTGATAGGTTGGCTCTTCTTCGGTATTTTTGGGTACCTTTCTATGTTCCACCATTTGATATTGGAACCACCTTAGTGCTCGGTCTAGGAACAAATACCAACATTGTCCCTTATCATGCCTAGTCATAGAGAAATGTGTGCATACATGAGGACCGTCTCATTCTTCTTAGGTCCCTTGGTGATGGCGCTATTTTGCAACAAATAGTGTAGGAGTTTCATGATCCGTATCATTTCAACAATTTGAATTGCTGATCTCAATCGAATGTAGATTCACCATATCTGACATAGTACCTAGTATCATGAGTACAACAAGCCATAATATGAACTAGTAAAATTCTGTCTCATTGCTACCGTAGGTGAAAAAAATATTTCTCGATAACAAACTTACTTTGGAGATGGCAAGATTATAAGAGCATAACCTACTACGATACCAAACTTGATCTATAAATTAGATAGTATTTTTCTTGACCACATACCCTTATAGGAAGATTATTATTTTATTGAATTAACCCTGAAATAAATCAACTTTAAGTAAATGCAATGTAATAAAAATAATAGACACTACACTGAGTTGATAACGGAGTTCAGAAAAATTCCTACGTCTCTGAGTTTTCCAAACAGTTGAACCAATCCATTATAACATTTTGATCGTAAAGTAAAAATAAACTTACGATACTAAAATGAATGTTCAACCGAACCTAGTTTTCCAATCGGTCTAGTAGACCCAGACTGGTCTTAGAAGCTCAATGCTTCAGAATAGATTCCTATTTTGACAACTTCTGATTACCTCCACGTTGTTGCATGGTCTCTACCTCTACACAATGCTAAGCTAGTTAGTGTTATATTTTGACTTCCACTATGTTAGACATCCTCTAGCCTTTACATAGAGATAATATCAAACCCGATGTTTGGTGATGACAAAGATCATATTCCAATCTTTTACATGGCCTCTAGCCCCTATGCGAGCTAAGATCGGACCTAGTGTCATCAACGACCTCAATAATGATTACGACTCTCATATGTGGCCTCTAACCAAATAACTCAACAATACACCCATCATCAAATAATCAGATTTTCGTATGAGTATACTTCTCTAGTGCATTGGCCACATTGCTTGACTTCACAATGGCCTCTTTGAGCTCCTGCATGAGAAGGTATAGGCTCCAAATTGTCCTTTACAACTGATCGGTGAGTTAAAAATAATAACTCCCAAGTTTACAAGTGCCTATTTTAATATAGGTCTTTTATCTCTTCGATTCTATTAAAAATAATAATATGTCTTACTATTTTTCTCCATAATAATGACTATAATAGGTATTATAATTGTTTATTAATCTCCTAACACCTTCACTATTCTTCACCTCTCAATTCTTGTTTTGCTTCAAACCGGGGATTTTTGTGATATGAATGGAGGGGGATTTTATAGGCTTAGGTTGCTCGAAAATCATGTATATGAGCCATATCAACCATCTCACAACCAACTCGTTGAGTTAGGTAGGCTGGTTGGGCTGCACACTTTGGGAGGGGAGGTTATCGGTTTGGCTCCCTTATTCCCTATTTTAGTTTGGAAATTATTGACTCTGTCCACCCCATTGATGCTTCATTGTGCGATCCCACCATTTACGTGTCAATGTATCCACCTAATGTTGACCATGTGCACGGGCCTCCATGCCACATCACCTGCCATGTTGTCCCACCGAGCCACGTCCCATCCGCTTGAGCTAATCTCGGTCCTCTTTAAGTAAATACAATGTAATAAAATAACGAGACACTACACCAAGTTGATAACGAGAATTCATAAAAATTCCTGCTCTTTGGGTTAGCAAAATAGTTGAACCAATCCATTATAACAATATGATTGTAGAGTACAAATAAAATTATGATACTACAATGAATGTTCAACCAAACCTAGTGTGCCAATCAATATAGTAGACCCAGAATCATATTGGAAGCTTAGTGCTTTGGCATAGCTCCCTATTTCGACACCTCCTAATGACCTCCACTCTTTTCACAGTCTCTTCCTCTACACACTACTAAGTCACTCGATTCTGATGTTGAATTCTAATTTATTGCACATCCTCCATCCTCTACGCAGAGCTAAGATCAAATTTGATGTCTGGTGATGACAATGATCATATTCCACTCTGTTACACAGCCTCTAGCTCCTAAGCGAGCTAAGATCATACCTAGTGGTGTCAATGAGCTCAAAAATGATTACAACTCTCATCTGTGGCCTCCAATAAACTAATTTTGAAATACACCAAGCATCAAATAATCGAACTTATGTATGAGTGTACTTTTCACTTACATTTACCATGTCCCTTAGCTTCACAATGGTATCTCTTGGATCCCACACGAGAAGGTTCAGGCTCCAAATCAGCCTTTACAACTGATCGGTGATCTAAAAATAAAAAATCCCAAGTTTACAAGTGCCTATTTTAATATAGGTCTTTTATCTCTTCAATTCCTATTAAAAATAATAATATTTCTTATTATTCTTCTCCATAGTAATGCCTATAATAGGTTTTATAATTTCTATTAATATCCTAATGCCTTCACTATTCTTCACCACTCAATTCTCCTTTTTCTAAAAATTGAGGAATCTTTTGTGTTATAAATATAGATGGGCATTTTAAAGGCTTACACACCGAGAAAAATCATGTATATAAGACAAATCGACCATCTCACAACCAACGCATGAGTTAGGTAGTTTGGTTAGGTTGTGTGGTTTGGGAGGGGAGGTTATTTGTTCAACTTCCCCACCCCTTATTTTGGTCCATCATTTATTGACTTTTTGTACCGTCATTTTTGTTTTCTCTCGAGCCTGCCAATGTGGAATCAATGTGTCTACCTAGCGTCGACCTCGTACTAGTCCTCCATATCAGTCACCCCACTCTGTTGTCCCACTTGATCACGTCCTATCTGCATCAAGATAATCTAGGTCCTCCTCCATTTGTTTTGAGTGAGCATGGGGATAAGTACCACATGCTTAGGGATAAGGTATTGGGGAGGATTTAATAAGCCTTATCCTCCCTACTATGTTTGTGGCTTGGGCCATGTAGACAGCTTCCATTTTTTTGAGTTGGATGTCGGCATTGGGTTCACTGAGTTTCCCAAATTGATAAGTACCACCTCACAAATATCTCTACTAAGTAGCTCACCAAGGTGAATTTTATTAACTCACCCTTAACTCGGTTCTTGGCTTGATCATGACTTAATTATTAACTCACCAAGTAGCTCAATGAGCTTATTATAGGACTATAATGGAAATTTCCCCCTCAAAAACAAGAGTGGACCCCATCGTTGAAAACTTTTTTTTTTCCATAGAAGACCAGCGCTATCGACCGGATCCACAACCTTCATTTTTTCTCCACAACCCTTGATGATTCTGCGATGACTCATTGCCTAATTGCAACATTCCTATTCACTTTGCTTCACATGTACTCGTCCTTTGTCCCGTGAATGTCCCATTCCTATGCATAACACATTTAGAGCATCGACATCTAGTTTTCACATTCCAATAGGCATCGAAATCTCACAACCTATACTTCCATAAGGAACAGGTTGAGGGAGATCTTAGGAATGTTACCACCTAATTTTTACCTCCGAATCAATTTAAGAACACTTCTACGTGAATCACAACATGTGAAATTGAGATGTTTTCTCATTCTTGTAAACAAGTTATTCCTTTTAAACAAAAGGTTAGATTCAAACATGTAGATCATCCCATCACTCTCTTTGGCTTCAAAATCCACCTCTATGACAAATATGTTTCCCTTTAGATGGAATCAACTATAGAATTCTCATGCATCTTCTTAATCTCTTGTTCCTTATTAAAATAGGTCCTTCTCAAGATATAATAATTAATCTTTGAATGAAACTATGTGCCTTTGACCTCTTACTAGATATAAACATTGTAGTGTAATCTCCTTCTTCTCTAAGATGTAATCACAATCTAAAGTATTGAGTGATTGTTTATAAACACTATTATGAAACATTGTACTATGTGGATATGTGATAATATCCCTATCTTGCAAATGTGATGGTCTTGGGTACTTCAAGTATCCTGTGGTTCAAGTGTTGATATTTTATACACATTGGTTCATCTAAACTTGTTCCATTCCATGATGTGATTCACATGATGTCATAGTTGGAACATGGTGATGATCACTTTACTCCTCGTGATTTCTTGGAGCTTCATAATTCACCTTAGTGATAAATATATCTCCTTATTTTATTAAATCAACCTTAGGAGAGCCTCATTACCTTCTCATTCACCCATTCCTTATTGAAAATACCACAAATGAGGAAACGAGAAACTATGCATTCATTGTCATACTCATCAAACACATTTTCATGCCAAATTCCTAGGGGATCATTGAGAATTGGGGCTTACTTTCACATACCCCATTTAATATCACTTTATTTTCATGATTTTCATCACTTTGAACATGATTCCCCTTTTAACCTCATAATTCACCTCTATGAAAACTTCCAGAATGAATCAACCATGATGATTCCTTTATGTGATGATTAGGATGAGTTGAATCTGTTAGAAGCACAATGGAATGAGAGGGGGTGAATAATTCCTTACAATAATTTCAATTTATATTTCAGATATGATTATTCAAAACTCATAAACATTCACCATCCATTAATGTGTGCATACAACAAATAATCACATGTGCAAGAACCATAAGCAAGATAATCAACCCAAGACACAAGATATAAGTGGGAAACCCTCAAGGGGAATAAAACCCAATAAAACAATATTGTATTGATATGTTTTAATATTTAGTGAGGCACAAACCCCACAAGGATCACAAACCCCTAGTTTAGTAGAGCGACAACCCTACAAGGAGCACCACCCCTAATTTTGTAAAGCACCAACTCCAAAAGGATGCTACAACCCCTAAGATGATAAAGCACCCACTAACCACCTTATGTAGATCTGATATATGATTTATTTCTGCCATAACTGATGGATACTAGGTATTCAACTCTCACTTCTTCATCCTTCACTCAAACCCTAGGTGTCCAATCCTTCACAAACAATCACTATCTTCACTTCTCAATATTTCATACTCATGCACACATACTTTCTAATATCCCTAAACCTGAAACATTCTTTATTTAACCTAAATTAAATATCCAACACCTACAAATATCTCACATGTCAGACGCACACACTTGCACACACACACAAAACTAGTTGCAAAAGCACCCAAAACTATGTTTTTATAAGCTTCTCATGATTTCAAATTCAAACACAATTTTTACCCTCATTTGATTTGACCCAGGACATCAAGTAAACATCTGAAATTTAAATTACAATATTCACAATTGACCCAAGTAGGTCTTCTTAACTAAAAACCTCATTACATGTGCCAAAAATGGCTCAAAACCCATGGGCACAAAGATAAAAATGCCCTTACATCAAATCCATACGCATTTATGACCCATAATACATTACACATGATTAAAATATCATTTAAAATTCATACATGGTCTCCATTTATCTCAACCAATCAAATTATTTTATTTAATGGGCACTTTGTATTTCTCAAAATTGTTGTTTCTTACACCCTTCAGAACCTAGAAACTTCATTATGCCACAAAATCACTTCTACTACACCAAAACATGTCATGTAACAAATTTATGGAGTCTCCAAAACCTGCATAACAATTATAAACAAGTTAGAATCCTTTAATCAACCACTTGCTCAAACCACATCCACTTTTGTCTTCACCAAATCAACCTGCCAAAAATGTTGTTTCCAAAGGTTAGCTCATAAAAACATTTATATGAACATTAAATACCTAAAAATTTATTCATTGGATTCCAAATTAATCCCTCTTCACATTCCATGTGATATAAATAATCACCCAGACTATCTTATGCTTCAATCAACTCAAAACTTTTAGAAAAACACATCTGTCTTGCTTTGAAAAATAACCTTCTTGTCCAAATATTGACCTAGAAACTATATAAAAACAATTTTTATGAGAAAATACTCATATCAATATAACTCTCTCTGAATATTTTTTCCAATACATTCTAAATCATCTCAAAATTCCACATGTAGCTCCAGATATGACCATTTTACTGAAAACTACTTTTTAAGGTCTCAAAATTGCCCTTTGGCTAGTCAACCTAAATGGACCTCATTTGACCATGTAAAAACATGAACATGTCCTAAAACCTACATGTAAATAAATATCATCTCACATACATTCCATAACATCAATTTAGCATGCAACACTTTTGGACAACCTTGTACCAAAACACTCTTTTAAGAAACTAACTTGTTTGAGTGGGGCCCACACATCACCATGACCAAAACAATACATTAATGTAAATATAAGAGAGTCCTCTACATCATCCAATCATAAATTTTTATTAATAAATAAAAACTAGGTCATTATATCTCTTCTTCTGCAAACTACTCTTAGTTTAGGGTTTAACTAGGGTTTTAGACCACTTTATCTTCTTAACATTTGTTCATTAAAACTTGAAAATGAAATGAAATAATTATTTTTTGAAACCTTATAGACTCACCATAGAAACATCCCTAAAATGAAAAATTTCCCATGAAAATCACACACTTGAGGGTGAGCATCAGAAGATCAAATTCAAGATGGAAAAACACTTGTTCTTGACCTTGTCTCACATAAATTGTCATATCTTACAAAATTCACATCCTAGAAACCTAATTTTTTTCTAAAATCACCATGACACATCAAAATAACATCTCCAATCAATCATAATTTCATCACCATACCTCAAAAGCTCCATCCTTTAAGACTTACCTTTATTTACTTGTTTATTTCTCCTTTGAAGAAGTTCTGAACAACTAAAAGTTTATTATAACTCATCATAAACCACTAAAAATGACCCAAACATACCTAATACACCATGATATACATGAATACAATTATAAATGAGATTATATAGCTCCAAAATGCAAACTCATGCCTCCTATCAACCACACACTCTCCAAATGAACACCGTACATACCCAAACACTTGTATTTGCACCATGCCACTATTATGAGTGCCTAAAAATTCTCCATACATTCTATCCATCATGCCAAAATTATTCTCAAGTATACAAGAAGATCCTACCTCCATGCAACATCACCTAGGCACACAGACCAAACTTACAAGAGCGAAATCCTTCTTGAGTCTCACTTTGTATCATCAAGAACACATCCGAATAACCATGCCAACATCACATACATCATCAAATGATTGTAATCCATAATTCAATTTATAATTAATGTGGTTTTCATCAATTATAACACCTAATAGGACCACATGCCAAAAGAAGCATTCATCTTGTTACATCAAAATGTGTCATACTGAAATTCACCTCGAACTAATGCTTTCGGATCTTGCGAGGAGTTTCTCTCTTTTCAAACCATGATACCAATTCCCAACATTATAATTATGGAAAAAAAAAAAAAAAGTGGAATGTGAGTTTATATTAGTGATCCGAGCCCAATTGTCAGATTTCCTATTTTTAGGTCTATCTAGCACAAATAGTTTTAATAAGTTTTCAAAAATTTCACCGTCGATAGTTTTTTCTTGTTTGGAGAATCACAGTGCGAGAATTTTTGGTTTTAGAAAATTATTATATTTTTACATGTGAATACTTACACACTTACTCTATTTAGATGGAGTTCTCTTTGGATGTTGGATTGTAACGAAATTGGTCTCAAAATTTTGGGTTTTTCTTCAAGACCTTCTGCTCTAGGTTTTGAGGTTTTTCTTGTGCGAACTTTGTATATTTGAAAAGGAAACTTCTCGGGATGTATATTTCAACTTATTGTTGTAAATTTCATATAGCATGAATGAAAATGCTCTTATAACCATCTTGAAGGCATTTTTGGGAGGAATATCTTGGAAGATTTTGATGGAAAGTAGGTGCACCATTTTGAAAATATGAGCATTTCCTAGTTTTGGGTGTTTGATGTTGGGAAAACTATAATATAATACATGTGTAACCATGGAGGTTTTGGAGGAAATAATACAACATTTTAAAATTTTAAAATGATTAAGTATGTGAGGTGAGGGATTTAGTCATTTTTCTTATAGATTTTAACTCATTTTTGGCACGATGAAGCTTAAGCTGGGGTAAGAGTGTCATTGATATTGATTTAAACCAATGAAAGAGGAAAAATGGGAAACAAGGGACACCAAATTTTCTTTGCAAAAATGGTGACAAGTGGCATCATATTGTTAAGTAAGAATGAGATGCAAAGGTTGAGAAATGGTGTCCCCTGGGAATAAATGGTGGGGTTTGATGTGATCGGGAGCTTAACTAGCTAATTAATTGGATGGGGGCACACTTTTGTGTTCCCCGTGTCTCCCTTCTACCTCTTTAACCCAAAGGAATAGATGATTTCCTAAAATATCCCATCGGTTGGAGTATATGAGAGGGGACAAGCCGAGAGTAAGTTTGTAGTACCTAGGTATAAAAGTGATGAGGGAGAGTTGGTCAAGATGGGGGGAACAATTTTGTGTCCCCTTGTCCCATTTTCACCTAAGGATAAAGAGGATTCTATGAATTTTTCCATATGGTCCAGTCATCATGAAAAGTGGGCCATGCGACTTTTAAAAAAACATATATATCCATCATAACACCCCAAGTCAACTTCTTAAGTGACGCAAATTAAAAACTAATGGGGAGCACACTTTGGTTTCCCTTTTTCAATTTTCACATTGGGATGTAGATAATTCTCAAAACAACACTCATTCCATTTTAGGATGTTGATGTCACCCGCCTGAGTCCAAATTGAGACACTTTGGGAGTGACTTCTACGTCTTAGGAACATGGAGGAGTGTTTTTACGTCACATATTATATGATTTGACTCCAAATAATCTTTTGAGATATTTCATACCATTATCAAGTTTCATTTATTCATATAATTTAATTTTAGGGCCTATTTCATTCTTGACTAGAAGGAGTAGTTGTGTTTTGGATCACCACTTGAAAATATTTGGGATTTGGAACAAAAATTATTGGTTCATCATGTAGAGGGTTATAATATATATTTTTTGATTATATTGTTTCATCTAAACTCCTTCCGAACTCCCATAATCATCTAGACAAGTTAGCATTTCTTGTTGGAGTCTAGATTCCTGTGCCCAAAAATACCGGGTTTTGTTCAAGTTTTCTGACATCATTTTCTTCCACAAAATTTCACTAAAATTATTTGGATGACATAATTTATATTTGAAACCACCCTTATATTATTTTAATCATACCTATAAGCTTTTGGATGGTGTTTACTTGCTGCAAAATGGCCAAAATGACCTTTTCTAGGCCTCTGGGGCATTTGTTCTTCATTGAATCTTAATGACTTCATCAATAATATTGGAAATATATCCCTACACATTCAACACACTTTAAAATCTTGTTATCATGTTCCTCTAAGCTAGATTGAGGGTGAAAATGGGGATAGGATAGCTTGAGGAAGGGTTGAGTGACACGGAGAGGGAATTTTCAAGTGTGAGCTTAGTTATCATGACCAAAAATGTTAATTTTGCATCCTAAACATTTAGCATGATAAAAAAAAATTATGATATCACTAGTCTTATAAAATTTCAATAATTATTTGGTGTAAGAAAAAATGGATTCAAAAACAATTTTTGAAAATCCACATTGAATGGTTTTTAATGTTACGAGTAACTGAATCCATAGTTTGGGGAAAATGAGAGAAAATAAAATAAAAATATATATGTCACTTAGTTTGTTGGAAATATATTCCCAAGACTAGTATAAAATTTGAATTTGGTGAGATTCCCTCATCGAGAATCAATAGGAAATTCGAAAACAAGTTATGGTTGAAGGGGAAAGGTTATAAAATGGCATTAATGGGGGAAGGGTAGAATTTAAATTCTTCAATGCCGGATAAATTCTAATCTTATTTTATTGGTTTTTTATTCATTAGAATGGTATTAGTGAGGGGAAAATGCTCCAATTTTGAAGGAATTCTCTCGTGAGGTTTGAGAGAAAATGCTAAAACAATTTTCTTAGCACATGGGGTTTACAAGTGGCTTCAGTAGAGAATGGTGGTTTTACTAAAAATTCCAACAATACTTCATCTTACAGCATAGAAAATGGCTTAAAATGGATTTATTGATGAGAGGAATAGATCCTCCAAGTTCAATATTCTTCCTCTAGATGGATTCTTCACAATCTCATTTACAAATTAAGTGGTTTTAGGAAAAACATGGGTATGGTGGCTAGAAAAATTAGTTGTTAATAAAATTTGAATGGTGGAATCTCATGCCATGAATCATATATCATCATGAAGGAATTTTCAAGAGGATTTGATGGTTAAAATTTGAAGTGATTTGGTCTATGATATCATGAGACATGTGTAAAACAACCTTTGGTTTTCCTAAGGCACATAGGTGGTTTTGCAAGCATGGAGGCACAAAAACCATCTTCAAAAAGAGGTTTAATGGTTGCCTTAGTTTTTTTGAATGAAAATTTTTAAATTTTTGAGGGAAAACATGTTGTGGGAAAGTTATATGGTGGAAGTGGAGAATGCCTTTGCAAATGCAAAATGTATTTCCTCTTTGTACATTTACATGCCCAAAGGGCACCTCCACCAACATGAGGCACATTTTTGGGGTGTAATTACACATAAAAATTACACCTTGATACAATTACATGCCTAGAGTGCACCAAGGATGGGTAATTGGGTGTCAACCTTTTTCCTTTCATAATAGGTTTTGCATTTCATTTTTCCTCCAATCAGATAAAGGAACACTTATGGGGTGTGATTGCACCTCAAAAATGTGCTAAGCGTGTAATTGTGCTTGTAAAGTGTGTCGGTGTGCCAAGGAAGACTTGAGACCTAATTTACACCACAAGTTTTGCACATAAAGACTTTCCTTCAACATGAGGTCTGTACTTTTTCAATTTAGGTTGTATATTATATGATTTCACATGGAAATACTCCAATAAATCCAATGATACCCATTAGGAAGTCTAAAAATGATTTATTCAACAACTTTTTCTTGTACACGCATTTTTGCCTAGGGCAATGTGTCGATGAGATGAGTTATAAGAGGAATTATAACAAACAAACAAAACTAACTTATGGATCATGAATAGGATTGAATGTGCTTTAATTTTAACTTTTTTAGGCTCTTAAGTCTTCTTGAGGTGTCTAAAACCTTCAATAAAAAATTTGTGTAGAAGGGAAATCTTGCACCGGTGTCAGAAAGGTTTCTACTTTCTATAGCCGCAAAACTCCACCATATTTACTTCACCATGCATTCAATTTCAAAATATCTATAATGCCTCATATATGAGCTACCAACATCACACAGGGTTTCAAAACCTTTCATTGAAGTTGAATCTTCAATTAAGCATACACACTCCTTTTTCCCAAATAGTGCCTAGGAAGAAATCTTTCCCAAGATCATCCAAAAGATCCCAAAATGATTTATAAATCATACCACCACAAATAACACTTAAAAAATATTATTAAATGCAACCATGGCTTCTGAAATACTTCAAAGCTCCTAAAACCTTTCCCATAAGTTAAACTTTGAAAACAAACAATTTTGGCTATTTTGACAAATTTGGCTATTTTGGCTAGTTTGACCAAAAAGGGTAAAATGTTTCAATGGGTGGTAAAATAAAACACACTGACATTTTATATGCCAATATTTGGGCCATACTTGAGGACTTGACTTGGTTTGACATAAAATAAAGATGAGGCGAGAAAGAACTTTAGAATCTCAATTTAGGATTTAGTAGAACAATGTCTTATTCTTTGGGAAATAGATTCTCGACAAGGATACAAAATGAAAAAGAACAAACAAACACACAATATGAAAGAAAAAAAAACACACAAAAAGAAAGGGAAAATGCACAATAATGAAATGGGAAACATAATAAACCTAAATCACCTATGGTACATGTAGGAGACAACCCGCTTTCATTGCGTGTATAATTTCAAATATTTATCATTACGGGAAACTCTAAGGGTATGTCATCTAGGTAAGAAAATTATAATATGTTATCTCAAATAATAATAATAATATTGAATGGTCCCAACCATAGAGATTCAAACTGTCATGCGATTGCCATTTGTTTCTCTTCTCTTGTGCCACAGTAAAACAAGGTCTCCAATTTGAAATGTGGTTTCTTGTGTCCGTTGGCCATTGTGTGGTTGTGTTTTCATTTATGCTAACCCCCATTGATGTAAAATGGTTTCATGATGTAGTATGAGTCCCTAACATGTGTCAATCAGATGTTAAGCATGAAGGTTGATTGGTAGTGTCAATATTTGGAGTGTTTTAGAGGTCCTAGTGCTTGGTTTTCTAGGCAGAATCATGGTATGATCATTCTTGAGTTAGTTGGTGTGTTTCATGAGGTCATAAATGGTCCATATGATGTGTTATGAGTATACATGGGTCTGCATTGAGTCAGCATGGTCAATTCATGGTTGAGTCGGGTCATTCCAGCTTGTTTCTAGCCATGGAACATGTAGAATGAGATGGATATGTGAAATTTGGACCAAATCAGTCTTGTTTGAACATGGTTGAAGCATAGTGGTAGTTTACATGAGGTGTATGGTGATTTTCAGGTTAGTATTCAGATGTTTGATGCATTTATGAGTTCATTGGGAAACAATAGTGAGAAACATGCGAGGTTTGCATAGGTAAGTTGTTGTTTATGGAGAGTTTGAGGGATATCTAAGATAGATGGTGAGTATGGATAGTTAGAGCAGGTTTTCATGGTTCTTCATGCCAAATTCAGGTTATTTTGAAGAATATTTTTGAAGTTATGCAAGTTTTAGAAAAACCGGGTAAGTTCTAGTGTGATTTTGAGACAAAGTTGAACCTTCTGATGCTCGTTGTGAACTGTGTGATTTGCATGGGGGCCTAAGATATTTGTAATAGCTTATAATTTAATTTATTAAGTTTTCACAAAAATAATGAAGTGTTTTTATCATCACATTTTTATTAATGACCGTTAAGAAGCTAAAGTGATTTGAAACCCTAGCTAAACTCTAGCTAGGAGTAGCTTTCAAAAAGGTGAGTATATCAGCCCAGTTTTAATTAGTTACTCAAAAATGATGATTTGGTGTTTTATATTACTCTTCCATATTTCTATAACTGTAGGATAGAGCATGTGATCATATGTGGGCCCCACTTGAAAATTAAAATTTCTGAAGAGTTACAGTTTGAGGAGAAAGTTGCCAAATGAGGTATGAACTAAATTTCCATTGTGTGATATATGTGAGTTTTTATTGATTTCCACAGATTTTTCAAATCATTTTTGTGATGGAAAATTGCAATTTGTGCCCTCTTTAGGTTGAATGGTCAAAGGGCAATTTTGGGGCACTAAAAATAGTCTTGATAAAATGGACATAACTAGAGCTACAAGAGGAGTTTGAAGGTGATTAAAGTTATTTTGGAAATTTGATTCAGATATATTTCAAGTCATATAATGGTTTCCTCTTGATGATGAGTTTTCCTAAGGTTTCTAGGTTAGGTTTTGGACAGAAATATTTTTGTCGTTCAAGGACCGGACATGAAGCTGCTAGAAGTTTTGAGTTGCTTAAAGTATGAGATGGATTAGGTGATGCTTGATATCACACCGGAATGTGAATGGGAATGATTTTGGCATCCAATGAATCCATTTAGAGGTATTTATTGTTCCTAGAAAGGTGTTAAACAGTTGATCTTTGAAAATAGATTTTTGGGTAGTTTGATTTGGTGAAGATAAAAGTGGTTGTGGTTTGAGAAGGTGATTGTTTCATGACTTATAACTTACTTATAATTGTTATAAAGGTTATTTAATTTCCATAAATTTTTCACACAATATATTTTGTATGTTCTTAGGTGATCTAGTGGCATAAATAATATTTCACTATCCTAAAGGGTGTAGGAAACAACTATTTTGAGAAGTACAAAGAACACTAGGCCCATTAAATGAAATAATATGATTTGATGAGAAAATTTTTGACCATTTATGATGTTTAAATTTTAATTTAAACATGTGTGGTGATTTATGGGTCATGAAAAATTATGGTTTTGGAATGAGGAGAATTTTGGCATCCTAATGCATGTGTTTTAGTGATTTTTGGTGCATGGAAGAAGGGTTTTTGCTAGGCCGACCTATTTGGGTCACTTGTGACTATTTTGATAAAGTTATGGGATTTTTTTAATTATTAATTGTTTAAAACAAAGGTTTAGGACTGACCTCCTTTTGGTTGGATGAAAGAAAAAGGTATAAAAGTGATGTTTTGGGTTCATTTTTGAACTAGTGCTCTTGGAGGGAAGAAGTGCGACCTAGAGGAGAGTAATTTGCAAGTATGTGTGCATGGTTTGAAGGATTAGGAAGATAATGACAGGTTGAGGACTGATTTAAGATATGAGAGAAAGTAGTTAGAGCAAAGAAAAGTGAATAAAGTACAAGATTATGAGAGATTGAATACCTAGTGTATGAGCTAGGGTTTTTTAGCTGAATATTTGATCTTCATCAATTGTGGCGAAAACATTATCGAGATTAAAAAAATATACAGGTGGCTGAATTGGTTTTTTTCTTCCTAGGGTGTGTAGCCTCCTTGTGGAGTGGGTGCTTCACTAAATTAGGGGTTGGTGCTCCTTGTAGGGTTGGTGCTCTACTAAACTAGGGGTTAGTGCTCCTTGTGGGGTTGGTGCCTCACTAAATCAGGGGTTGGTGCTCCTTGTGAAGTTGGTGCTTCACTAAAATTATTTTCTTTGTGTAATATAAGTATAGTTTCAGTGGGTTTTCTTCCCCATGAGGGTTTCCCACTTACATATGGTGTTCTTGTGTTGAGTACTTTGTTTCTTTCTCTTGTGGTTGATGTTGTAAATCTTAATAAGAACACATGGTGATGAATGTTGTATGAACAATATAATTTATGAATGTACGGTTTAGTAAATGAAAGTAAAATATTTTTAGGACTAATTCACCCCCTGTCAGCCCCTTGTGCTTCCAATAATTGGTATTAGAGAAGGTCCTTGAGAATCAACTCTAATCACTTGAATTGGGTAATATTATCCAAACTAACTCCCTTCGTTCTTTTGACAAATTACATTCATATTCGACTCAAGTTCAACACCACAGGTTGCGCACTCTATGGTTTCTTCCTTGGCATAGTCTTCTTAGTTGTAACTCCTTGCATGCCCTTTCGCACTCTCCATTTGCTTCGTGACTTCCATCTTCCCTTATTTTCCTCTATATGTCCTATATTCCCTTGCCCCCACTCTCGGACCATTCACATTCCTCTTAGCAATTCATCCACCCTTCATGTGCACTTGATACTTGCTTCCTAAAATTATCTAAGTCCCCGGCATTCTTACGTGCCACCTTCCTTATTTTCACGCATTACATTGTAATGATTATACCTCTTCCATACATACCTCTTGTAAGTATACCTTCCATTCCCCCACACATTACTTTTATACACCTCCTTCCGCCTTCATCTTCCACACTTTTTTTCTTCACACGTTGTCACACCTTCCTCTACTCTAGTTCCTGTGCCACATGGACTATCAAACATTGAATGAACCACATGCAACCTACCAAAGTGCACCAATAAGGTGTTAAATACTTGTAACTAATTAAGGTGTGACATGTGGTAGAAGATGAAAAAATAGATGATGATGTGGGTTACACTCCAGATCACTCAAGTTTAAATTCCAGCTATATTGGGTAGGTGAGAAAATGGAAAATGTCTCTCCTTCCATTAATACAAGATTTGATTGCTCCAACCACCTGATTTGATTCAAATCTCACCCCTTTCCTTCTCCCACATGCCAAATAGACATGGAGAAGTGCATTTGATAGATTTATAGGAGGATTTGTAGGCATTCATTGTTGGTTTTTGGTGGTTGAGTTTTCAAATCATATTTTCCCTCCTTCTCCTCCTTTTCCTCTCATCCATTTATCTATAAATGTAAGAGCATTGCTCATTAATAAGGGTTGGATTTTTTAAGTTTTTATAGGAATTGCCTTGCATTTTGAGTTGCGGAACTTTATATCTGGTCTTTTCATGTGGATATCGTTCTCACACACCATTATTTATGGTGTTATCACCTTCCTTTTTTAGTTTTTCATTTTCGCATCTCATTCCCCACAAATTTAGTTTGCAATACGTGAGGATCATTCATTATCGATGTTTAAGTTCGTAATGTAAAAATAGAATCACGGTCTTGGTATCATTTCAATTGCATTTGAAATATATGTATTGAAATTTTTACACATCTTGGATGATGGTTAGAAAGGCCTAATTATAATATGCTAAATTTTCTAAGGTTATGGGACAAGCCAACATGTAGTTGTTTAACTTGTAAGGTCATCTTAGATATGAACCTTCAAGGTTTGGGTTCAATGACATAAGAAGCCTATGTTGGTAAAAAATAAGCATAGTTCATTTTTGAACCTATTGTTTTAGAGGCTATGTTTGGGAGTTTCCTTATTTATTAAAAAGGTTATATATCATGTCAAATGTGTGAAGTCTTAAGAAATATAAAAGGAGGGCATTCAAAGTTATTAGTTCTTAGGATATTATATGTTTTCATAATGCAATTGTTTAAGCCATGGTTGTTGTTCAAATTGAAATGGGGTGAGTTGGCACACCACTTTGCCTTCATATTCTGTACTAACGGTTCATTTATTGTCTTATTTATTAATCTTTTCTACCAATTTTTAAGGTGGAAATAAGTCGGTTTAACTAAGTTTTAGTGTGATGCATGGAAAGAAAAAGGTGGATCTTCGCTAAATTTGAATGTTAAAATAGTTGGCTAGATAAACATGGAAAGAAGCTATTTGGGCTCCTACATTAATGGCATTTACTAAAAATTAAAAGGCCCACCAATCTCGGGCAATGCAATTTGGTTTGAGGAAATAGGGTGTTTGTGGTTGTTTCATTCTATGCAATATTTTCTTAGAAGCTCTGCATGCAAGGAAAAATCGAACTGATTGTTTTTGAGGTGTTGCATGTTGTAAGAAACTATGAGTCATTGGGCAGTAGTGTCTCCCAGACTCAATAAATATTGTGAAAATGTTATGTTTTGTTGGATGATGGAATTGGCTGCAAGATTTGGGATTTTTAGAAGAAGCTTGGGAACTTATCGAGGAAAGAAAATATTGGCATCATAGACATGATAAGCCCTAATTCATTATTGCATCTTGCTCGGTTTAATTATTTTGTAAAAATAAATCACTCTTCATGATTTTGTGTTTTGGGTTTGTGTTTTTGAGTTACTTGATGATCAATTAGTTATGTTATTAAAATGTTACCTGAAACTAGTTTTATATTGTGAATGATCAATTAATTGTGTTGTTAAAATATTTCTTGAATCTCGTTTTATATTGTGAATAATTTATTTTTGTCATTAAGTGAGTATGTGTGTTGGTGTTGGTAGAGACAGAGATTCTCTTGGATTTCAAATTTTGCATTTCATTTTGTATTGGATTAGATTCATGTATACTTTAGAATCTGGTTGTAGCCAATTAAAAAAATGTCTTATGTTGATATGCACGTATGTGAGCGAATTTATTAAATAATATGGAAATGATATTGGTTGTTGGGTGTGTATTATTGGTTGAAATTTGGTTGTCTTCTTACCTTTGATTTGGTTGAATTTTTTGGGTCGATACCCACAAGGAGATATTGTTTAAGGGTTTTATAGAGGCTTTGTTTTTGACTTCCTTCTCATCATCTTAAGCTTAGTCTTATGAAATATTTTGATATTGTTCTTGTTAAAATAGTAAGACAACAAGTTCGGTTTTGTTTGTTTTCCTTGCTTAACTTTGGATTTTGTATCAGTCTTTTGTTTTGGTCAAGATGACCATACTATGTGAGTTTTTCTTGGAGACTTTTTAGGACTCGATTGGATTTGAAACCCATTTTGGGCCTTACCATTTTAAGATATTAAATTGCTCTCCTATTTGGAGTTTTGACTGATTTTGCTTTTTAATACAAGGTCCATATTGGTCGAATTGTAATTACGACTGGGTTATTATTGGATACAGATCCATAACGAATCTTGTGTGAGTTTTAGTTCTTCTTAAATCCCGACTTTGTTTACTTGTAGGATTACATTGATGACTAAACTCAGGATATTAGTAAATTCTTAATAGGTAATTTTGGTTCTTCTCATCTCACTTTGTACTGTCGATATCATATGTTGTGCTTAAAAGGAGAACAATCTATTCAAAAACGACTCCTTCAAATTAGTCAAGAGTTTCCATTAATCGTAATGGGTTCTTAGATTCAATTTATGATGATGATGTTACTTCCTTTGTCTCCTTGTACTTTATTTAGACTTGAGAAAGTTCGGGATGTTAGAAAGACTTGTTGAGCTTACTAGATTTATTAGAACTTGAGAGCATCTCATTTATCAGAGTATTTCACCATAGTGTTTACATTTGTTTCTGTAAGGATTGCGAAAGGTAAGGTGATTTTGGTGATGTGTATTTAGTTATGGTTGATCTAATAATATACCACGAGTTTTTGTAGAATCTTGCTTACTTTTTTCTAAGTTAATATTAGATATGTCATAACAGTATTTCATTCATAACTTCTTCCTCATTTGGTGAGAATGTCAACTAAATAGCTATCTTCATATAATCAAACTTCCATTGAATGTTGTATATAGCGATAATGATCTTCCCTCTATTCTTCGATATAACATTAGCACTTCTGCAATAACAAGTAAGTATTCAGTCATTACCATTTAGTACTAACTAGACATAGGGTAATATTTCGAGTCTTGTTGATTGTTTTTTGTGAATCTTGTTGAGTTTAATGTTGTGAATGATGTGGATTCCTTTGATTATATTGATGAACTTGTAATGGTTATACCAGTTGGTTATTGACTGTAGTCATCAATAGTTCATCGAATTAATGGTATGAATTATAATATGTTAAATAAGTTCGAGTCTTATAATTGATAAATTATATGACGTAACTTATAGATTCTAATATATTTTAGTCTTGTGTGATATTATTGAATTCCATTGTTGATTTTGATACTTAGTTATGTATGATTATTTATTTTTGAGTAAATGATTTCAGGAATGCAAGTATGGGATTGCATGACTGAAATCATGTTACTCTTGTACTTTTGTTAATAAAAATATTGATTCATTGTACATGGTGTACCATAAGTCACTTTGAAATTTTTAGTGATTGTATAGTTGTGATAAAGTGTATGACTAAAATTGACTTCTTTCATAGCTCATTACCTTGGTTGTTCTTTACATGCTTAAGAAATAATTGTTTACCTTTTTAGAAATTTAATATTATTTCATTAAAATTAGAGTTTTTAATGAGATTATTAAGTAGAGCATGCCGTTATGAAGAGTTGCCAATTATCATGCTCATTTCATGTGAACTGACTCATGATAACAATTTTGCAGATGGACATCATGAAAGAAGGATGACATATATAGTTTCATTTATTCTTTTGATCAAAGAAAGTTAAATGGGATAATTGATTATGGTATTCCTAATTGAATTACTTCTATTTGGAAATGAGAAAGGCCCTTGGCCATTTAATGTAATTGTTTTAACTTTGAAAGGAAATATTATTATCATTCTTATAAATAGGAGTTAATACTTATTTCTAGAATGTAGTAAAAATTGACTTCATGTTACAATATCTTGATTAAGAATTGATTGATTGGAAAATGATAAATTTATAATGCTGCATTTGATGAAGATAGGTAGTTTGTACATATGCTATTGTTGTAATAGGAATAAGTATAAATCAAATAAAGGGATACAAAACATATATGTGTGAATATTATTATGAAGGAAATTATGTTATGAAAGGGTTGTTTGTATATGGCACTTACATATTAACTAATGAAGTATTTTATACTTGAAAGTTAGAACCAAGTTACTTAGTGGGTGATTACGAGAAATTTAAGAATTATATCCACTGTTAGGGCAATATGTATTAATTTCATCATGTGATTTTGAATAGGATATAGTTAACCGGTGAAAAGTGTCTTGTAATAAAATTGTCTATCTTAATTACCGTTGCTAAGTAAGCGGCTAGATAACCCTAGGAACTATAATACGGTTATTGTAAGTGAGTACATTCATGATATAACTAGTTGTTAAATTGAAGTGATACTAAACCTTATTTCAATTTTGTGGAATTGTAATGTTAAGTTTTTATGAAAGAGATATTAGTTCCATTATCGGGACTATACCTAAGGCCATTAAACAAATGAGCTTATGCTGATCTGAAATGTAAATATAAGAAAGAATTGTATCCTGTTTGGGAGCTAAAGTAATGTAATAATATGTGATATGGGTTGATAGTGTATTCTTAATAAGTGTTATCCCATAATTTTTCATCATGAAATTATAAATATGATATTAGGCGTATAATGGAAGAAAAGGGAAACATGCTTACTAAGTTGGAAAGGACATGCAAATTGAATCCTAAACCTATGTCGACATTATTATCTCTAAAGTGGATAAGTAAGTTAACATATTAAAAAGAGTTTAAAATCATATGTAAATGAAGTTTTATAAATATTTTGATAGGCGGAGATGAATTGATAAGTAAGTCACCCAATATAATATTTCAGTTACACCAACCATTGTTATACTTAATGGATATAATAAAAATGAATGTTCTTAATTAATTTGAAACTAAAGAAAAGTTTTGTGTTTATGCTTTGAAGTGTTGACTTGCATTGTTAGTATATGATACTTGATAAAAGTATGATACATACCTAAATAATTAGCTATGTATAAATGCACATCTCTAATAATGTGAAATATAGAGACATTGAATTAGTGCTTCCCTATAATGATATAACTAAATTAGTGGCATGGTACTTAACGTTATTAAAAAAATGTTTTCTTAAGCGATTAAGCATAGGGTAGTATTAAACCCTGTAATTCTATACTCAAATAAAAGATCATTCGATCCCTTCATAAAGGACATTATTGGCATGAGATTTAATGAGATAGTAAATCAAATTTGGGAAAATTAAATGTCCTTGGATCAACTTAAGATAGGACCTTAGGTACGACTCATTCGAGGTGAAGGTGTCGTGAGACCTAGGCTAATATGTCATAATTTAATCAAGACTTTGTAAATAATAAGTACCATGTTCCAATACATGACTCTTGGCGAGATAACTCTCTACATCCACTACACGTCATATCCCTATAATGACATTTGTCACCATTTGAATCTTGTTGCTTAGTAGTTGTACTAAGTTTCCTCATCCAGAGATTGGATTATGGCGGGTATCACATTAAGTACAAACCTTGTTAGAGTTACAAAGACAGATTGAACCTCATATATATGCACCCCAATATCAATTTATGATGGCTACGGGAAGGGAAGTGGTCTAGTAATGAGGTGAATCATCATGGGAAACTTACTTTCCCATAGGAATCATAGGATGACATAGAGGTACGTCTTCTTGTAGGTTAATCCGGAATTGTACCTTGTACAAGACTTGTAGTTATTAACAACATCAATGATTATAGATCCATATAACTGAATAAGTGATTAAGGTGAGATGAAAAATTCCTAATGACGAGTGTGTCGTCATGGAATTGAGCATGGCATACATGACTCTGAAACTTTGTGCAAAGTAGTGTAAGTTGTTGATTACACTATCATGATTTCACTATAATCTAAGTTGTGAGATGCATGTGGAATTCCTAGGTGGAACCCAGGTAGACACTTAGGTATCTTCACTTAAATATCATATCCTAATAAAGGAAAACCAAAGGATACATTTTATGTATTGGCTCATACAAAGCGATGGGGAAGAGCGGTTAGGTTCAATATTCCCTCATGCAGTTGCACATGGTTTATTACAGTTACTAGAATGGATCGCATTAAGGTTTATGTTGGATTTAAATATATGGGTATTTAAATGAGCTACATAAAGTCGAGATAAATTAAAAATATATATATTCCAAGATATGAAGTGATAAAAGTGGTTGTTACATTTTGGTATCAGAGCTAAAGGTTGTAACTCTTAGAATTATTGGGTCCTTACGCTAATTAAAACTTTTTTTTTTTTCGGAAGAAAAATGGATATGAGAAGGATGTACCATGAAGAAAGAACCGGGTCATATTTTTCTAAGTTCAATGGTGCAAAATTTGGACAAAATTCTAGAAATCCTTTGATATACCCGGAACCGGATAGATGCCTTGGAGCAGCTTTGGTGATGGGTGAAAATGATAAGTTGGATAAAAGACAACTTGAATTTGTTATTAACAAACAACAAGGGAGTTTTTTGAATGATGAACTAACCAATGGTGACAATTTTTGGACTTACAAACCCAAAGATGAACTAAACCCAAAATTGGGGGATGCATTGGATGAACATGGACCTTTTTCCAAAAAGAGATATTTGGAAAATTCAGTAGGCTAAAACCAAATCTGTGAGACATTCCAACTCATAAAAATGAAAAGGATCATAAGAGTGTTAAATTTTCTTCATCTCATAATGCTAAGAAAATTTGGTGGAAGAAGCATATCAAGAAAATGTGTTCTGCCAAAAATAAAAATTCACAAAAACTTATTGTAATAACCTGTAAGAAAAAGTAGAATACTGCTGCAAATAGAAAGGTTAGATGCAGTCAATCAGGACCTATTAGAGAATTTTTCACGTGTGGTAATGGATATTATGCCAACAATTTTCCTTTAAAGAAGATGAAAAAGCATCGAATGATGATGCATACTGCAAGGACAGACAACAAAGGAAAGGAACAAGTATCCCTAACAGGATGTTGGGGAAGTTGTGAAGGATTCCCTGAGGTTAGTATCATATAATGCTAAGAAGGATGGATTTGTTGTATCTAATGAATAGCTTTGCCAATAATTGAGAAACCTAACTTTTCCTTGTAGTATGGGAGAAAAGTTTGTAAATTTAAGACTTATATCTGATAACGTAGAATTTATTAGAATAATTATTTTATTTTTTTGTCACATATTTTACTTACATAAGTATTATTTCAACTCCAAGATACTAAAATTATCATATTTCAATCTGTTTGAATCTAAATAAAGGAATAAAAAGTTGTTGATGGAAAAGACTATAGTTTATAAAGTAACTTTGTTACTTATCACTTCATGAGATTTAAAGTAAGAAATTTTTCTCGGTCTTTTATAAACTTGTAGACCTCTTGTTTGAGGATAGATAAATAGACTATTAGTACTCATTTGTGAATCAATTCTTGTTAAAATTTCCTTAATAAACTTTTTTATGGCTCCATAAGCTTGGATAACCAAGTTGATAGTATTCTTTGATCAAACTAGGTTTATGAATTAAAAAGAGTAAGATGTGTCGAAGTGGTAGATAGCTGATATATGAAATATCTAAGTTATAATCAAATGAATGATTGATTGTATCTTGCTTATAGATTAAAGACTACGAAGTCTTGACCTTTCAATAGGAAGTCTTTGACAAAGCAGAAAATGTGATATGTCAAAATGAAACACAATAGATAGGCATATTGTAATTTTCTATAAGAAAGGAACAAATCTTTCCTAACATGATACCAGGTAATCTCATTAGAAATGATCATTCTGTTTAAAAATATGAGACTAATGCAGTTGAGCTCCTTGTATACAGTGATTAGCCGAGAAAAGAATTATAAATCTGAATTTATTTCTTTAATATATAAGAAGAAATAGTACAAAAGATGAGAACCATAAATGTATATGGTAAACTGCCAAGTGCATTTCAATAAAATTGATAATTAATCAAGATAAAGTCTGAAAAGACAAGTGGAATAGCATAAAAATACTATTGGGAGGATTCGGGAAAAAAAATTCTTGTTTGATTCATCTGTACAAAACTTGTTTTACTATTTCTTCTGTATATATTTTATATATTGTACAAAATGATTAGCTATAATGAAGAAATAATGTCATGATGCAGACTATGTGACAATTTTGCAGTTTGATAAGTTGTTATAGCTGCTAAATTTAAGTTTCGAGTCTGAAAACCATAAAATTTCCTGTGAAATGATGATTATTTCTACAAAGATTACTAATATAACATGGACTTGATTGTTTTGATAACAAGGTAAAAAAATCATCGGAGACAATGATTCATTAAGAAGGAGTATGTCAGGGCCCCACAAAGTTAGTTTGTAATAGAAGAGGATCATTCGTTATTTGATGTTTAAGTTCATAATGTACAAATAGAATCACAAGGCATGGTATCATTTCAATTGCATTTGAAATATATGTTTTGAAATTTTGTACACATCTTGGATGATGTTAGAAAGGCCTAATTATAATATGCTAAATTTTCTAAGGTTACGGGACAAACCAACATGTAGTTGTTTGTCTTGTAATTTCATCTTAGATACGAACTGACAAGGTTTGGGTTCAATGACATAAAAAGCCTATGCTAATTTAAAATATGCATAATTCATTTGTGAACTTATTTTTAGAGGCTATGTTTTGGCATTTCCTTAGTTATTAAAAAGGTTGTATATCATGCCAAATGTGTGAAGCCTTAAGAAATATAAAAGGAGGGAATTCAAAGTTGTTAGTTCTTAGGATATTGTATGTTTTCATAATGTAATTATTTAAGCTATGCTTGTTGTTCAAATTGAAGGGGGTGGGTGATTTGACACCCCACCGCCTTCGTATTATGTACTAACAGATCATTTATCATCTTATTTATTGATCTCTGCCAACCAATTTTTAAGGTGGAAATAAGTCGGTTTAACTAATTTTTAGTGCGATGCATGGAAAGAAAAGGTGGGGCTTCGCTAAATTTGAATGTTAAAATAGTTGGCTAGATAAACTTGACAGGAAGCTATATGGGCTCCTACATTAATGACATTTACTATGCATTGAAAGGCCAACCAATCTCGGGAAATGTAATTCGGTTGGAGGAAATAGGGTGTTTTTGGTTGTTTCATTCTATGCAATATTTTCTTAGAAGCTCTGCATGCAAGGAAAAATCAAACTAGTTATTTTTGAGGTGTTGCATATTGTAAGAAACTATGAGTCATTGGGTGGTAGTGTCTCCCAAACTCAATAAATATTGTGAAAATGTTATGTTTTGTTGGATGATGTAATTCACTATAAGATTTGGGATTTTCAAAAGAATCTTAGGAACTTATCAAGGAAAGAAAAGATTGATGTCACGGGCATGATAAGCCCTCCTTGACTCGTTATTGCATCTTGTTTAGTTTAATTATTTCATAAAAATAACTCGATCTTCATGATTTTGTGTTCTGGGTTTGGTGGTTTTGAGTTACTTGATGATCAATTAGTTGTGTTGTTAAAATATTACCTAAAACTAGTTTTATATTGTGAATGATCAATTAGTTGTGTTGTTAAAATATTACCTAAATCTAGTTTTATATTATGAATAATCGATTGTTTGTCATTAAGTAAGTCTGTGAGTTGGTGTTGACTGAGACGAGAGTCTCTTGGCTTTTGGATTTTTGCATTTCATTTTGTATCTGGATTAGATTCAAGTATACTTTTGAATCTGGTTGTAATTGATTAAAAAATGTCTTTTGTTGATATGCATGTCTATGAATGAATTGATAAAATAATATGGAAATAATATTAGTTGTCGATTGTGTATTATTGGTTGAAATTTGGTTTTCTTCTTAGCTTTTATTTGGTTGAAGTTGCTAGGTTGATACCCACAAGGAGATATTGTTTTCAGGGTTTTATAGAAGCTCTGTTTGTTGAATTCGATCTCATCATTTTAAGCTTAGTCTTATGAAATATTTCGATATTGTTCTTGTTAAAATAGTAAGACAACAAGATGGGTTTTGTTTGTTTTCCTTGCTTAACTTTGGATTTTGTATTAGTCTTTTGTTTTGGTCAAGATGACCATAATGTGTGAGTTTGTCTTGGAGACTTTTTAAGACTTGATTGGAATTGAAACCCATTTTGAGCCTTACTATTTCAAATATCTAAAACCCCTCTCCTATTTGGAGTTGTTGACAAGTTTTTATTTTTAATACAAGGTCCATATTGGTCGAATTGTAATTGTGACTGATTTCTTATTGATACTGAGATCCTAACGGATCTTGTGTGAGTTTTAGTTCTTCTAAAAACTAGACTTCGTTTACTTATAGGATTACACCGTGACTAAAAGTAGGATATTATTAAATTCTTAGTAGGTAATTCTGGTTCTTCTCATCTCACCGTACTCGTTGATTTCATGTGTTATGTTTAAAAGGAGAACTATCTATTCAAATAAGACTCCTTTATAATTATTCAAGAGTTTTGATTAATATTGAATGGGGTATTAGATTTAATTTATGATGATGAAGTTTCTTCCTTCATCTCCTTGTACTTTATTTAGACTTGAGATAGGTTAGGATGTTAGAAAGTCTTGCTTGAGTTTCTTGGATTTATTGGAACTCGAGAGAATCTTGGCTTTCACTATTTTACCACTTGTGTTTACATTTTTTTCCTTTAAGGATTGCGAAGGTAAGGTGCTTTTGGTGATGTGGATTTAGTTATGGTTGATCGAGAATATACCACATAATTGTTGAAGAATAATGCTTACTTTTTCAAAAAAGCTTAGATATATCATAAGAGGTCTAACATTCATAACTACTACCTTGTTTTGTGAGAGTGTCGACTAAATAGTAAGCTTCATGTACTCAACCTTCCATTGAATTTCTCTTATCATGATAATGATCTACCCTCTCTTCTTCGATATAATATTATCAATTCCTTCAATAATAAGTAAGTATTCATGTCATCACCATTTAGTAATAACTAGACAAAGGGTAATATTGTGAATATTATTGACTATTTTTTTGTGAATCTTGTTGACTTTTATGTTGTGAATGATGTGGATTCCTTTGATTGTATTGATGAACTTGTAATGGTTCTATCGGTTTGTTATTGATTTGTAGTCATCAATAGTCCCTCAAATAAGTGGTATAAATTAGATTATGTTAAATAAGTTCTAGTCTTATAATTGAGAAATTATATGACTGCAACTTATAGATCCTAATCTATTTTAGTCTTGTGTGATCTTATTGACTACCATTGTTGATTGTGATACTTAGTTAAGTATTATTATTTATTTCCCGAGTAAATGATTTCAGGAATGCAAGTATGGGATTGCATGACTGAAATCATGTTACTCTTGTAGTTTTTTTGATAAAAATTAGTGATTCATTGTACGTGGTGTACCATAAGTCACCAAAAATTTTAGTGATTGTATAGTTGTGATAAAGTGTATGACTAAAATTGACTTCTTTCATGGCTCATTACCTTGGTTGTTCTTTACATGCTTAAGAAATAAGTGTTTACCTTTTTAGAACTTTAATATTATTTCATTAAAAGTAGAGTTCTTTTTATTAGATTATTAAGTAGAGCATGTCGTTATGAAGAGTTAGCACTTATCATGCTCATTTCATGTGAACCGACTCGTCTTAAAAATTTTGCGAGATCGGCATCATGAAATAAGGATGACGTATATAGTTTCATTTATTCTTTTGATAGAAGAAATTTAAATGGGATAATTGATTATGGTATTCCTAATTGAATTACTTTTGTTTGGAAATGAGAAAGGCCCTTGGCCATTTAATGTAATTGTTTTAACTTTGAAAGGAAAGATTGTGATCATTCTTAGAAACATGAGTTAATACTTATTTATGGAATGTAGTAAAGTTTGATTTCCTGTTACAATATCTTGATTAATAATTGATTGATTGGAAAATGATAAATTTATAATTATTGCATTTGATGAAGATAGGTAGTTTGTACATATGCTACTATTCTAATAGGAATAAGTATAAATCAAATAAAGGGCTACAAAACATATATGTGTGAATATTATTATGAAGGAAATTATGTTATGAAAGGGTTACTTGTATATGACACTTATGTATTAATTAATGAAGTATTTTATACTTGAAAGTTAGAACCAAGTTACTAGTGGGTGATTACTGTGAAATTTATGAATTATATCCACATGCTAGGGCTATATGTATTAAGTTCATCAAGTGATTGTGAATAGGATATACTTAACTGGTGAAAAGTTTCTTGTAATAAGATTGTCTATCTTAATGACCATTGCTAAGTAAGCAGTTGGATGACCCTAGGAACTATAATAAGGTTATGATAAGTGAGTACATTCGTGATATAATTGGTTGTTAAATTGAAGTGCTACTAAATCTTATTTAAAGTTGTGGAATTGTAATTTTAAGTTCTTATGAAAGTGATATTAGGTCCCTTATCAGGACTATACTTAAGGCCATTAAACAAATGAGCTTATTTTGATATGAAATGTAAATATAATAAATAATTGTATACTGTGTTCAAGATTTATAGTAATGTAATAATATGTGATATGGGTTGATAGTGTATTCTTAATAAGGGTTATCCCATAATGTGTCATTATGAACTTATAAATATGATATTAGGCCCTTAATGGAAGAAAAGGGAAACATACTTATTAAGTTGGAAAGGACATGGTAATTGAATCCTAAACCTATGTCAACATTATTATCTCTAAAGTGGACAAGTAAGTGAACATAATAAAAAGAGATTAAAATCATATGTAAATGAAGTTTTATAAAGGCTATGATAGGAGGAGATGAATTGACAAGTAATTCACTCAATCTAATATATCAACTACACCAACCATTGTTATACTTGATGGATATAATAAAAATGAATACTTTTAATTAAGTTGTAACTAAAGAAAAGTTGTCTGTTTATCTTTGAAGTGTTGAATTGCATAGCTAGTATATGATATTTGATAAAACTATGATATATAACAAAACAATTAGCTATGTATAAATGCTCATCTCTAATAATGTGAAATATAGAGACATTGAATTAGTGTTTCCCTATAATGATATAACTAAATTAGTGGCATGGTACTTAACGTTATTAAAATAATAAATGTTTTCTTAACTGATTAAGCATAGGGTAGTATTAAACCTGTAATTCTATACTCAAATAAAAGATCATTATGATCCCTTCATAAAGGACATTATTGGCATGAGATTTAATCAGATAGTAAATCCAATTTGGAAAAATTAAATGTCCTTGGATCAACCTAAGACAGGACCTTAGGTACGACTCATTTGAGGTGAAGGTGTCGTGATATCTAGGCTAACATGTTGTAATTTAATTAAGACTTTTTAAACAATAAGATACCATGTTCCAATACAGGACTCTTGGTAGGATAACTCTCTACATCCACTACACACTCATATCCCTATAATGACGGTTGTCACCATTTGGATACCATTTCTTAGTAGTTGTACTAAGTTGCCTCATCTAGAGACTGGATTGTGGTAGTGTATCCCATTAAGTACAAACCTTTTAGAGTTACAAAGACATATTGAACCTCACATCTACGCACCCGATATCAATTTATGATAGCTACAGGGACCTTAGGTACGACTCATTTGAGGTGAAGGTGTCGTGAGACCTAGGCTAACCTGTTGTAATTTAATTAATACTTTGTAAACAATAAGATACCATGTTCCAATACAGGACTCTTGGTAGGATAACTCACTACATCCACTACACAGTCATATCCCTATAATGACGGTTGTCACCATTTGGATACCATTGCTTAGTAGTTGTACTGAGTTGCCTCATCAAGAGACTGGATTGTGGTAGGGTATTGCATTAAGTACAAACCTTGTTAGAGTTACAAAGACAAATTGAACCTCACAGATACGCACCCGATATCAATTTATGATGGCTACAGAATGGAAGTGGTCTAGTAATGAGATGAATCATTACGGAGAAACTTACTTTCCCATAGGCATCATAGGATGACATAAAGGTACGTCTTCTTGTAGGTTAATCTGAATTGTACCTTGTACAAGACTTGTAGTTGTTAACAACATCAATTATTGTAGATCCATATAACTAAATAAGTGATTAAGGTGAGATGACAAATTCCTAATGATGAGTTTGGCTTCATGAAATTGAGCATGGCATACATGAATCTAAAACTTTGTGTAAATTAGTGTAAGTTGTTGATTACATTGTCATGATTTTACTACAATCTAAGATGTGAGATGCATCTGGAGTTCCTAGGTGGAACCCAGGTAGAAACTTAGGTATATTCACTTAAATATCACATCATGATAAAGGAAAACCAAAGGATACATTTGATGTATTTTCTCATACAGAGTGTTTGGGAAGAGTGAGTAGGTTCAGTATTCCCTCATGTAGTAGCTGCACATTGTTTATAATAGTAATCAAAATGGATTGCATTAAGGTTTATGTTGGATTTAAATATATGGGTATTTAAATCGATTTACATAAAGTCGATAAGTAAATAAAAATCCAAGATATGAAATGACAAAAATATGTTGTTACATCACATATCCTTATATTCTGGTCCATTAGCATACTTATCTTAGGATTTCTATTTCAACATTAGGAGTAGTAGTAGTAGTAGAAATAGGTAGAGGAACCGACCTTCTCCGGAGGTCTATCTCAAGTGCACAAGGTCCCACAACTTGGAGACAGTCCCATTGTTTCCTCAATGACTCAATTCAACCTGATCTGAGATGGGTGCAAGTTTGAGCTCCAACAATTTCTAGCATGCTTTGTGGTAGAAAGAATTGAAATCTCAAATTTCATAATGAATAAGTTCTAGTGTGTGACTTATTGATTTCTAATCTTAAATTTCAACACATCTGGTGACCCCCATCACTCAGATCTACTTTTTCTAGTAGTCTATGAGCCTTTCGCGAGAAGAGTGCATACGACATATAGTGCAGCAGATGAAGCATCTTTTGAGTACTTCTAACTATCTCTCGAGGAGAACATGTAACAAATATACCACGTGCACATCTTCATCTCTAGTGCATTGCGCACATTCCACTCCTCCTCACAAAGCAGACTGTACACCCCGCCATGACACTATAGCCACCTCCTCCTCCGAGGAACTTTTCCAACTTCACCGCGGATGTCCTCTTGTTCTAAATGCACAACATGATATATCGTAGCTATGCTCAAGAGAATTCCATACTTCACTGGTGAGAATCAATTCACCCATGTTGAGCACATTTAGTATGTATCAAACATGCACTCTGTCCATTTGATCACACATGATGATTTAGCAATGAGGCTCATCGCGGATTTGTTCAAAGGAAAATCACTCCGGTGGTGAAAAATTTTGAGACCATCTAATACCACTTGGGATGAGCTTTGAACATCACTATGCAACTACTTTGAAGATAAGTCATATCACCTGTCTTTGATGGAGAAACTAACGACAACTAAAAGAGTGCCCAATGAGCATATTATTGATTTGAATATCGGGTTCCGAAGACTTCGTATAGAATCCCTCAAGTGGTAAGGCCTACATCCCAACACACTTTCCTATATTATCTAAGGGCTTTAAATAGTGACATCTCAGTCATGATTCAATCCATGGGAGGTAGAACCTTACCTATTTCTTACAATATTGCAATAAGGGAATAAAATAGTCTTATTCAGGTAGGAAAGTTAGCTCCTAGACCATTTGTGCCCTTATTGCCAAAGTTGCCTCACATGCCCCAACCTTTTGTTGCCTCTCTTCTTGAACGAGATCACTCAACATGTTACATCCACATCCTATTCTCCAAAGCCAACAGAAGGAAGATGAAGAAATGAAGGCCCTGATTAGGAACTTTTCAAATAAAGTTATATCTTTAGAAAAAACAATTGCAATCCTTTAGAAATAGTTCTAATCAAGGGCATAATCAAAGCCATCACCACTGGAGACATCAATATGAAAATCGAGATATGGGTAGAACCAAAAAAATTATAGATGACATGATAATGTGGACTTTCCATTGTAATTTATTCCTCCTGCGTAACCTCTTCCAGTGTAGAATAACATGGCTCAAGATTCAGAATGGTTCTTTCCTTGTAACATGCCTCACACTCAATATCACTGCAGGTAATGTTTCATGCACACAAGCTTACATGATCGAAATCGCCTCCAATTTTGAACCTTCCAAAAGCATAAACGAGCTAAAGAATCAATAAAAATTAGAAGTTCCTCCTGAGGCCAACCTTGTGTTCTTTGGAACCAAATACTTTTGTATAATTAATCAAGTTACAAATGATGAAAATGGATTGTGCACCTAGGTTGCTGATAACACAAGGTTCAAGAAAAGAATGCTTGAATCAAAGCGTGTAACCTTCACTCTGTCACATGGGCCGATACTAAAAATAAAGAGATATAGCAAAGGTATCCATAAGTAAAGGCATACAAGTTCCTACATGCGAGGCTCCACATAACACTCTTCCTAAAGTAGTACGCATACCTCCTTTAGTAGGTCAATCCTCTCGCACAAGCTAAGACCCCGACACACTGAACACTTAAGAAAATATGTTGATGTGCCCAAAATGCACAAGTCAATGGGCCTCCCATTCAATATTATGGATCAAATGAAGAATAAAAATATAAATTTCATAATGTAGGATGCCTTGGCCATTCCATCTTAGCACGACCTATTGCATGAAGCTCGGCGTAACTTCCGCGTTGATCCGCTTTTCTAAAAATTGTGCGTTGTTGTCAATATATGTCAAGCAGAGGAGAAGCATGTTAGGAATAACTATTTTTAGTGCTCACATTATTGTATGGGTTAGATAAATATTAGATTGGGATATTAATATTATTTATATTAATATTGTGTATATTATTAATAATGAGTTAATATAACTCATATTAATAATATAGTTAGTGTGAGTGAGTTGTCATAACAACTCACGTATCTATTTGGAGTTGTGTGAGAGATATGTGGATCATGGAGAGATAAGGGGATTCATGATTGGAGTTGACTCCTCCTTTGTAGGAGATCATCATTGTATAAATATCTCTCACTACATGAATAAAAATATCCCGAATGAATTAAGTTTTTGTGTTAAATTTTTGTTTTATTTAGAATGTTATTTAGTGTAATCTAATACCAAATTAATAAAGCAAGTAAGTAAGGTTGTCAAAACTCCACCCGTTTATATTTCCTTAATCATAGGCAAACACCTTGTGTACAATTGCATGATTGACTCATTTTCTAGTACTTTTGTCATGCCTAAGAAAATTATTGATGTCCTAGGTCTTAAGTAAAACTCTTTGTTCAAAGGAGTCTTGCAACTTGATGGCTCAATTGTTACCACTCTAGGAGTCATCAAGGATCTTGAGTTAACCCTCCATACATATCCAATCCTCATAATAGCTCAAGATGTGTCTATCATTGACCTCCCTCCTTTGTTTTCTCTTTGTATGTTGATACATTTTACTATTAAATTGGGTGGTTATTTGTCTTTTAATCGGTCCCATATGTTATTAAGAACAAGGTATAGTACCTAGTTTACATATTTTCCTATCATGTTGATTCATATGATCCATCTCCTCTCCAATCCAACTGCCTAATCCAAGAAGGCCAAGAACACATTTCTGAAGAGCAGCCCATGCCTCCTCCTCTACCTAAATTAGTGTTAGATGAGTGGGAGGAAAGACACCACAAATTTTATCCATATGCTTGAAGATCTTGAAGCTTTTGAAACTGGGCTTGGCACTTACTACATCCTTGAAGAAGGGGTTGTGTTGCCACATGCACCTAAGTAAAATAAAGAAAATTTTGGTCTGTGGAAGTTGTACTTTGTGATTCTAAAAGTAGAAATGGAGTGGGCGCGGAGTTTTTCTCATTTCTCCCAAGGATGATAATTTATTCTTTACATACAAGTTATACAATTCACGTGCTCTAACAATGTAGAAAAATATGAAGCATTGGTGCATGGTCTTCTTATTGCTGAGAAGAAAAGGATTAAGGAACTGTAGATGTTTGGGGATGCATAATTGGTTATCCACCTTGTCACAAAGAATTGCAAGAAAAAGAATAAGCTTCTCAAATCTTATAAACACATAGTTTGGGACCTCTTTGAGAGCTTTAATGCTCTAAATCTGTAGGTAGTGCCAAGGAAGATGAACAAAGAAGCAGATCAGATGGCCATGCTTGGCTCGCAGTTTTCCCCTAAGGAGGATTTTATCAAAGGAAATGTGCATCATGTTAAGATGGTAATCAGACCATCCATTCTAGAAAACAACACCAGCTAGAAAGTGTTTGACAGTGACGCGTAGATTGTCTAGTTCATTCAAAATGAAGTTGAGTTCTCTTCAAGCATGCAAGTTGACTTGCATAACAGCTATGGTGACCAAGTGATCCAACTAAAGACAAACAAGTTTCCTAAAGGGTTGGTTACCTTAGAGAAAATATTCATCCCTAATGATGAGTTCAAGGGTGAATAAAAGTATATGCGTGGCGTAATAAGACTGCTCCTCAGTCACCATTATGCGTGGCAAGGAATTTTTGTTGGGTAAATCTTACATGTATAATGAAAAGTAGACCATCATCTCTCTCTATCTGAAATATAGTGATATGTTATCATGGGATTATGAGGACCTAAAAGGATTTGATCCAAGTGTTTCTCAACACTCCAATGACCTTGATCCTAGCATCAAGCTCACCAAACAAAAATAGAGGCATGTCAATCTAAGGATAGATCCCTTCATGAGAAAAGAGTTATCTAAACTCATCAAGGTGAAAATAATATTCCCCATAAAAGATTCTACCTTGGTGGTGAATCTTGTTCTAAGATGCAAAAAAAGATGAAATCGACTCTGCGTCGATTTCAAAGATTTAAACAATGAATCTTCGAGGATCGTTATTATTTTCCTTCTATGAAGAATATTTTGTAGATTGTGGCTGGTATGCAAAAACATTCTATGATAGATGGGTGTTACGGCTTCAATCAGATCCTAGTCAAGGAAGAGGATAGATTCAAAATGGTGTTCACAACCAAATGGGGAACATATGCATATCATAAGATTCCCTTTGGTATGTCAAACATAGGTGCGAAATTTTAGTGCACCATGGATATTTCCATCAAAGGTTATATTAGTGATTTCATCTTGGTTTACCTAGATGGCATAACTATCTTCTCAAAGCAGAGTGCAGATCACATGGCACACTTGGAGAAAGTATTTAAGAGATGCAAAGAGTTTGGGGTGTCTCTTAACCCCAAGAAGTGTAATTTTGCAATGGCACAAGGAAATATTTTATGCCATGTGGTCTCAAAGGATGGCATTGAAATTTATCTTGAGTGCATTTCAACCATCCCGGATCTTTCCCTCATTTAGCCCATAAGAAATCCTTGCATTCCTTCCTCGAAAAAAAAATTTTGTTAGGAGATTCATTCCTAACTTTGTAGGACTAATTTAGCCCATCATACTAATGCTCAAAAAGGATACAATCTTCAAATATACAACATAAGGAAAAGAAATATTCAACAAGATCAAGCAAGATATTTCTTGCACATCAAAAAACACCAACCCGGACTACTCAAATGATTTCATCCTTTATGCTTATGGAGATGATGTGAGTATTTTTGTTGTCTTGACACAAGAAAATCAACATGGACTGGAACACCAAATAGCTCTCTTCAGTCAAAAACTGAAGTATTATGAATTCAAATACATTCACACAGAAAAGAAAGTTTACGCCATTATGCGTGCCCTTAATAAGTTTAAGAGTATGCTCACCACAAACCACATACGGGTTTTAGTTTCACACCCAGGTGTCTAAGAATTCATCATAGGAGCAGAAATCAATGAGAATAGAGCAAGGTGGGTGACCAAGATCAAGGAATATGATGTGACTATCAAAGCCAAAAAACTAGTTAGAGGAAACACATTTTGCAAAAACTTGTTGAGGACACGCAGAGTGAACCTAAGACTTCATTGTTCTTAGATGAATATCTCCCACCCGTAGAACCTAATTAGAATGAAGAACCTAGCACACACAACTAGATGAAGGACATGATTACATTCCTTTCCAAAGGCACGTACCCTCCTAGTTTGAACAAAGAAAAGATAATATATCTAAGACTGCAACATATTCCATATGTTCTAGTTAATGGTCTTCTCTTCAAAATAAATCTTGATGGCAGCTGCTAAGATGTATCAATAATGCATGAATTGACAATGTGTTAGCAAAATTTCACGATGGATTCTCTGGTGGACACTTCTCTACCAAGACTACATCAATGAATATTATAAAGGCATGATAATTTTGGCCTACCCTATTCACGGATGTGCACAAGTGGGTCATGAAATGAAAATAATGTATTGTCTTTGCAAGAAAGAAGAGATTTGTAGTGCTTCGCCTCTGACAAATCCAAGCAAATTATCCTTTTACACAATGGGGTATCGAATTCATAGGTATGATCAATCCTCCTTCAAGCATTAGGCACAAATGGGTGTTGACAGCTATGGATTACTTCACCAAATGGACAGAATCTATCGCGCTCAAGGAATCAACTAAATAATTCATCTTTGACTTTCTCAAAGACATTATAACAAGGTTTGGTGTTCCTAAGACAATTATTTCAAATAATGCAAAATCCTTCCTTGGTACTAAATTTTTTTATTAGGCACTAAGCCTTGAATATATTTTAAGACTTCTTCCAATTATTATCCTCAAGGTAATGGCTTGGAAGAGTCAACAAATAATAACCCGATCGGTACAATGAAGAAGACAATGAATATCAACTAGAGACAATGGCATACAAAGGTCTCGCTTGCACTATGGGAAGACATGGTCACAATGACAAAGGAAATAGGCACCTCACCTTATAATCTTGTCTATGGAAAGGAGGCTACACTTCCTTTTTCACTTGAGTTGAATTCATTAGCACTTTCCTAGCAGTTGGAATTTGAAGGCATGGACTAGAGAGAAATCAGAATGGTAGATCTAATCAAACTTTAAGAATCAAGAAACTCTACCATGATCAAGTTAGAAAAACATCAGCAATCAACAAATAAATGGTTTGATAGAAAGGCTATACCTTAATCTTTCAAATTTGGGGACTTGGTCTTAAAATGGAATACTTGACAGAGCCAAACTAGGGTGCCATTCAAAGTTTGATGCACTTTAGAGTGGCCCATACATCATAATTTCATGTAAGGAGGATAATTCTTTCAATTTTTCTTAGCTTGATGGACGTACATTATCAATCCCACTCAATGAGATATATCTCAAACCCTTCCATTAATTTTGTTGCATCATTTTGTATATATTAGAGTAGTTTCAATTCCTCCAAGTGTGTTGTGTGCACACTATTTTGTTTTTACATAGTTCTTTATTCTCGCATGATCTTCTTTTACTTCTAGAAGGCTAGTAATCTTCCAATAGTTATAAAAATTTTAGCAGGATTCATAATAGAGTTCTCAAAACTTCATCACATGATTTTAGGGGTAGTTCTTTAAAGTTGGAGATCATAAATTCATATAAACGCTAACTCCATGCCCAATGGATGCTACAAGATACTGATCTCCTTAATCTAATAGGAAAATGGCCCCAAATATCACCAAACTATTATCCAAAATAACTCCCTTAGTTATTTTGACAACTTACATTCATATTCTGACTCAAGTTCAACACCGCAGTTGCGTGTTATATGGTTTCTTCCTTGGCATAGTCTTCTTGGTGGTAACTCCTCACGCACCCTTTTGTGATCTCCATTTTGTTTGTGCCTACCATATTCCATTATTTTCCTCTATCTATCCCATATTTCCTTGCGCACACTCTTGGCACATTCACATTCCTCCAGCAGTTCATGCACCCTTCACTTGCACCTCAGATTTGCATCCCAAAATTAGCTAAGTCCCTGGAATTCTTACACGCACCCTTCCTTTCTTCCACACATTACCTTGTAATGATTTTGACTCTTCCATACATACCTCCGATAATTATTCCTTTTGTTCCCCTACACGCATTACTTTTGTGCACCTCCTTCCGCCTTCTTCCACGCTTCTTTCCTTCATGCATTGCCATGCCTTCCTATGTGCCAATTCCTGTGCCACATGGACTGTCACACATTGAGTGAACCACACACAACCTACCAAAGTGTGCCAATAGGGCACTAAATCCATGCAACCAAGTAAGGTTTTACACATGGCAGAAGATGAAAAAATAGGTGATGATGTGGGTTACACTCTAGATCACTCAAGTTCCAATTTTGGCGGGATTAAGTAGGTGAGAAGCTGGAAAACATATCTCTTACAATTAATACAAGATTTGATTCCTCCAACCACCCAATTTGATTCAGATCTCATCCCTTTCCTTCTCCAACACACAAAACAGACATGGATAAGTGCATTTGACAAATTTGTAGGTAGAGTTCCAGCATTCATTCTTTGGTTGTTGGTGGTTGAGTTTTCAAATCATATTTTCCCTCCTTCTCCTCCTTTTCCTCTCATCCATTCATCTATAAATGTAAGATCATTTCTCATTAATAAGGGTTGGATTCTTTTCAGTTTTTATAGGAATTTCCTTTCATTTTGAGTTACAAACCTTTAGATCTGGTCTTTGCATGTGGATATCATCCTCTCACACCATTATAATCGAATGTGCATTTTTGGAAGTAATAGAAGAATTGTTTTATGGCTATTCTCTTCCTTAACTTATTTTTATTCTTCTTCCTTTCCTTTCCTTCATGTTGTGTTTTTGTGTGCCTTCTCATGTCTGTGCATCTTGTTTTCATATTGTATTTCATGAAAACAATTGGGAAACTAACGTTCGTCTATGTTACACTTGTCTAGCCTTCCTCTGTGCACTTTCCTTCATTTTAACTCAAATTTGATGATTTTCATCCCCATTCCTTCTAGTGTTATCACCTTCCTTATTTTATTTTTTCATATGTGCATATCCTTATATCCTGGTCCCTTGCCATACTTATCTTAGGATTTCCATTTTAGCACTAGGATAGCAATAGCAATAGAAATAGGTAGAGGAAGTAGCCTTCTCCCGAGGTCAATCTCAATTTTTAGGTCCCACAACTTTGAGATGCAGTCTCATTATTACCTCAATAATTCAATTCAACTTGATTTGAGATGGGTTCCGGTTTGAGCTCCAATAAGTAAGTCAGGTTGATCTTTGGAGGATAAAGTATGAGATTATTGAGTCTTTGGTTTTTTTATTGTAAGAGACAATAAGTGAAATGGAAAAATATCATGATCTTAAAAGGAACAATAACCAGATCGTACCAATCCAAGAACATAGATACTAATCAAACATCATGATCAATAAGATGAAAGCAATTCACTAGAATAATTTAACATAAAACCTTTGCAAAAAAATGAGCAGCAACATCATATATTATTATGGAAATCAATGAAATATAATGAGAATGGGCCTTGCTTATATAGGCAAGGAATAAAAATCTAAGAACCACTCAAGGTCGTAGATCAAGCCATAAATCAAGGAAATAACTACTCATCAAAGAATTAGTTAAGACCATAGATTTAGGAGAGAACTAGACATCAAGGATCTAGTCAATACCATAGATCAATGAAATAAGTATAGCTAACAACTAAATAATATCTCCTAATATATAAATAAGATAAAATAAATATCCACACACATAAGTGGGTGAGGATAAATACAATAAAGGTAAATAAAGTACCTAGGTGAACATGAGCTAAGGTAAATATCTACTCTAACACCCCCTCAAGTGAAGCTAGAGGCCAAAATAGAAGTGGCATGTCCATAGTATGAGTCCCAAAACTAGGCCTAATAAGGTACTCATGTACAATAATTGGGAAAAAGGGACAACGCAAGGTACCCAAAACCAGTAACAACAAAGTAAAGAGAGTAAAAACCCACTGCAAGGCATCCCAAGAAGCTCGGCTCAAAAACTCGTATAATGTTTAAGAATTTTTGTGTTCACTATGGTCTGAATCCACTGCTCGATCACAAAATTCAAAAACAACTGACACTGGGCTTCACCAGAATAGCTCCATACAAGGAGACTGTTAATGGAGTGATGTCGAAAGTGTAAGAAAAAAACACCAAACATAATTCAATCAATTGCTGCAAATAGGTGTGCCATGATCCAAGAACAATAACCAAAGAAACAAGGAAAGGATACAAAATCCAAAGTTTCACAATCCAAAAAAATCCAAGGTAACAAGGAAAGGACACAAAACCCGAAGAAGCGGACTAACATCACACCCTCCCATACTGCTTGAATGGGTGGAGTGACATCACAGATCTGTATGAGTTGCCCAAAATCAACTACTCGAACACTGACAAAATAACACTGGGCTTCACCAAAATATCACCCCCACAAGAGAGACTACCAACATGCCAAAAGTGTCAAAAATACAGATAAAAAATCTCTCAACAAACAAGAGAGATAAACTACACCTGCTAAAGAAAAATGTTCAAAACAAGAAGCATTACAATGCAGAAGGTATAGAAAGTGGAGCAAGAGGTCGAATAGTGGAGGAGCCACACCTATAGAGTCCTCTCAATGAATGTCTATGTCTCTACCATGAGTGATCAAGTATCCACCCCAAATCAACATGGATGGATGAAGAATATGCCTGCATATGACTTGGTGCAAAATGCACAATGGGTGCATGCAAAGGAACATCGAATATGTGTCAGGTTGATCATGTATGACAGTTGAAATATCAAGTTTCTCAAGCCTGAGTGAAGGTGAATAACTCATGTGTTGCTCATGATCCTTAGAAATAGGCAAGAAAATAAAAATAGGAGCTATGTCAATGTGTGATCCCAATGAAGTATCTTCTCGAAAACCAATGTCATGGTGATAATTCCACTTAACATGTGGAATAGGGGAAACAATACCCTATGAATGTCTATCAATACCTCCTAGTGAAACCCATAGAATGGATCATGTGAGAATTGAACTGAATGCAGTGGTATGCTTCTAAAAAGAGCCATGCATATGAGTATAAGTAGGATACACAACATGTGTTACTTGTAATAGGCACAGATGTGGAAGAGCATATAGTAACAAGCCTCATAGGATTAAGAGCATCATGAGCAGTAACAAGCTAAAAGACTGGCAGATCAATGTCAATGGGTACAAGAGCAACAACTGCAAGTGGACTAGGATCATGGATATGGTTGTCCACAATATGATGGTGATGTTATAGGCTAGCAAGTTTTTGCTACAGGGAGTGTATTAGTGTATCCTTATTGTGAATGAGTGATTGTAGAAGAGAATTTCACTTCTTGAGTGATCTATTTTCTTCCAAAAATTTTACAATATCCTTTTGAAGTACACACACTTCAGAGAAAATCATATCATTCTTAGAATCCATGATAGATATAAGAATTCAACTCCCAAAAGTTTAGGACATCGGGCTTAGCCGAAATTGCGTCCACAATTGATTACAACACTCCTCCATATTTGGCACTTTATAATGAGTATGTGTTACAATATGGACTTTATAATTATAGTGAAATTATCAAAAGAAAAAAATTAATGGAAAGAGCACAAAAAAATCACTTTTACAAAAACGGCACTCAAAACCGAGTTACCGATCAAAAGATACAAGCTTTTCAATATTATGCTCTGTTATTTATTTTAGATGCCACTAAAACAAAATAAAATGTTCTTTCCTTCACCACACAAATAAAATGAAAGGGGGCTAGAGTTAAGCACCTACTAGTAGGAATCACAATATTTAAGCCGAAAATGAACTTCCCCGCCCAAAATAGATGTCTGCAGATTTTCCCGAAATAGTAACTCGTGTGTAATAGTTCGTGGACCCTGCAAAAAAAAGGAAAGAATCCAAATGCTTCTACCACGCAATCCGAAAATGATGTATGGTAGCAAAAAAACCCACAAAGTGGATCTCGATAAAATCAAAAACCCAAGAACTATTTTCGTGTGTTTGTTTCTTGTTGGCACGGATCCTGAGGTGAACCAAAGGCATTTCTCTGCAACACCAAAAAAAAAAAAAATGACTGCCTCCATAAATGGTCAAGTTTATAGTCGATCTTAGGGTTTTTCCACCTTCTAGATCCAATGGAAGCCTTTGTTTTGTATAAAACCGCATGCAACAAAAAAATATGACCAAATCCCAAATATATGAATATACAAAAAAATTATTTACAAAATAAAAATTACAGATAGATGTCAATATCCATCTCCTACTCTGATACCTTAAATGGAATGATAACTAGATCATACCAAGCCAAGAACACATATGCTAATCAAACACCATGATCAATAAGATGAAATAAATTCACTAGAATAACTTTACATAAAACCTTTGCAAATAAATGAGCAACAATATCATATATTATTATAGAACTCAATGAAATACAATAAGAATGGGCATTGCATATATAGGCAAGGAATAACAATCTAAGAACCATTCAAGGTCATAGATCAAGCCATAAATCAAGGAAATAACTAGTCATCAAAGAACTAATCAAGACCATAGATTTAGGAGAGAACTAGACATCAAGGATCTAGTCAATACCATAGATCAAGGAAAGAACTATAGCTAAAAACTAGATAATATCTCGTAATATCTAAATAATATAAAATATATATCCACACACATAAGTGGGTGAGGATAAATAAAATAAAGGTAAATAAAGTACCTAGGTGAACATGAGATAAGGTAAATACCTACTCTAACAGATCTTGTTATCAAGCTTTTAGAATCACACGTTAAAATTATGTCCAAAGCCCTAAAAGTTAAAGAGGTTACTTGTTCCAAGTATGAGGAAATATTTAAATCCCTAGAATCATATTTTAATAATGATTCTAATAGGTCGAATATGTATGGTGAGTTAGAAAAGAGTTCTAAAGCACTTGATGGGATTTTATAAGGCCAAAACGAGGCAAGTGACAAAACAGGACTACGGTTTGAAGGAGAGAAAAAGAAGAATGATGATGGAGATGGTACAAGTTCAAAATCAGATGTTAAAATGACTAAGAAGACTTATTTTAGGAGGTATAACCCCATTAGACAAAATAATTCTATGAGGTATGGCTCTTCAATCAATGGATATTGTTTTATTTATCATGATTTTGGTCATAGATATAGAGATTGCAAAAGGAGGTCTCATAAGAATTGTGAAGCTCTCTTCAAAGGTGAATGTTTCTCATGTTGTGTGTATGGTCATAGAGCAAAAGATTGTGGATGGAACCTAAGTGTGTTTGAGCCTAAAAGGAAGAGTATTGTTGTTTTCTTCAATTGTCAAAGACCTAGTCATATTGCAATATTTTGTCAAAACAAGAAGAAGTTCATTTTAACAACTTTTCCTATGGTCAAGAAGGATATTAGATCAAAATAAAAGGGTAAGGAGATGGTTAATCATGTTAATAAGGTCAAAAGGATTACTTATTACCAACCATGCAATGTATGAAGTCTTTCAAGGAGACTGTCAAGTGCTAACAAGATGGAAAAAAGGTTCTCAAGAAAAAATTTAGTCAAGAAAGTAAATTTTTATTATTTGAAGGATTCAAAACTAAAGAAGATCATATGTGTCTAAATTTCTTTCAAACTCTTGTGCAAGATGAGCTGAAGAAATTGGTTCTTTGGGACACCACAAAATTTATACGATGTGTTAAATAAACATCTCCATGTGTTTTGGAATTAGGTATCTTCTAGGTGTTTGAGTTTTGTCATGTTATCTTTTTCTTCAAGTTGTGAAAAGAGTCTCGAATTGTGTATTATGAAGTATTAGTCAAGAAGTCGATATGAGTTTATCATTCATCTCTTTTTTTTAATGTTTATGTGTCTTGTTCATGATGGTCCTAAAATTTGAGTTTGAATCCGTTTCAAAATGTGTTTATAATGTTGTGATGTGTTCTTATCTTTGGTTAGTATATCATGATCACAAGGTGTGTAAGTTCTATATGCTAAATAGACCTCATACATGTTAAATGAATAGTGAACCTGAGTTTTGTTACTAGTATTAGTGTCTATATGGTCATTGTAGTCACATTAAGGTGTTGGCCTTGTCATAGAAGTTCTAGGTCATGGTGTGAAGGTCCTTAAAGGAGATAATTACTCTTGTCAAAAGTGTTTCTATGTGACCATTCAAGTTGGTCTAAAAATGTTGATATTCATGTGTTGACCCTTGTCCTGAAGATGTAAGAAATATGCACTTGGTATTGTTGTCCTTAAGATGAAGAAGAAGACATCAATACCTTGAATGAAGTTTTCAGTACATATCAATGAATACATTTTGGGTAATTTGGTCTACGATAGTGCTTCATGAGGACACAAGCTTGTAAGATATTGAAAATGAATACCCTCATATGTGAAACTAGATATGAAAGAGGAATATGACTAGGTATCAAGTTATAAAAGTGTATCAAGGTGTTGACATGGTATATTGTAGATATTATCAGTTTGGTAATTCAAAGGTCCTTGTGTATGGTTAGAGGGATTTTATCTACTCCAAGTTGAATGAGGAAAATCCTTGTAGATGGATACAAAGATATAAGGATTGAAAAGTCACAAAGGTTGAAAATATTTCTAATCATGGAAATTATACATAGTGAGTTTTATGGATTCAAGGTGTATAAGAATGGTTATAAGTCTGAAAATTTGGTGTCATTTTCTGTTTAGGTCTATTCAAAAGGTTTGAGCTTGTATGAGTCGAGTTGTAGGCCTGAATATTTTTTCAATTTCATGTTCTGAGTCTTTTGGGCCTTTACAAAGTTCTTACGAAAAGATTGTTTAAGTGCAAGAAAGTATAGAAGTGTCCCTGGTGAAAAGTTGATTATGTGTCTCTATGTGTTTAAATTGTGAATGTGTGCCTTGGAGTCAAGAACTAATATGATCATCCACTTGAGAGCATGTAAGGATTTTTCTTAAGGTTGAAGAGTAAGAAATTATTCCAACTGTATTTTGATATTATGTAAGGGTGCAAAACACAATGACCTACAAGTTTGATGTGAATCATCAATACAATATGAATTCAGTTAAAGGTTGTGTACAACAGGGATTTTGAGATTTAAGTAAGCAAGATGATATAATGTTTTACCAAGGCCTAAACAATAGTTTATTTGTTCAAGGAGCTTGAAATCCAAAAATTAGGATATGTTGGTATTAATAAGTATAATTTGATTATCTAAAGGTTGTCATTAAGGATAATATGATTATATATGAAAAAATGATGGTTTACTTAGTTAAAATGATGTGAAAGTGTCTCCTATAGATCCAAAATTGAAATTTTAGGGCTATCATGGTGCCTCCCAATTTTGAAATGCTATGTCAGTGGTCTAAATAATTTTACATGGTATGTTATTGATGTTTTCTTATGTCATTTCCATGGGATGGTTTATCTCATTACATAGACATGGTTATAATACAATGCTTAGAAAATAAGTGACTTCTTAGCCCTAAATACAAGGTAAAGGAATGTATGTTATATGAATCTCATTCATGAAGGGCAGGCATAGTTATATGGAGAATCATAGCTAAAACTGATACACACTCAGGTAAATTTAAAATTAGTAAGGTACAGAGTTTTGGTGAAGTTACTAGGTGAAGGAGACATCTCAAGGCTAGTATAATGAAGTGATTCCTCATCCATGAGGTCTGAAGTGAAGTTATTAGTCCAAGAGGTATTTTTTTACTCCATAAGTCAATGTGAAAGTTTATCTCAAGTTACAAAGGAGGATATGTCTCGAGAATGTTAGGGAGTTTGCAAGATCTTTAAAGGTAAGCTACAAGGATAAGGGTTTGAGAGGCAAGAAAACCTAGTGAACTTCGTGGAGTCATAAAGATGATGAAAGTTTGATTGAAGAGTGTACTAATTTAGTGACCTTCAGGGAAATATGAGGTTATTAAGTGGCCTATAACGATGGATTTTATGATTGACAAGTCTTTGCATGTTCAAAAGAAGACTCATAACAATAATGGTGGATTGTGAAAGTGCATCCTACATGTGACTGAGGAAGAGAAGGATAAGATATTTTCTTCCAAGAAGGAAAAAGGAAAGGTATGAAATATGCATCTATCCCATATGTTTGTATCCTTGATAAGAAATGAATGCAAGTGATGTCATAGAAACTATGTGTAAGTGAATGTGAGCTACAAGTTGAAATGATAAGGAGAGTATGGATTGAAAGGGTAACATAGTCCTGGGAAAGGTCACTCTTGTATTGAAATAAGAGAAGGAAAAGTTTATGAACTATATAATATTCATGTGTTGAAACTTGAAATAGAGGTAGAGAAGAAAATATAAGATGTGTCTTTATCCCATTGAAGGATATAAAGATAAGGTGATAGGTTGTGAGGTCAATACTTGTTCAAATTTAGTCTACAAGACATCATATAGGTCTTGGATAATTAGTCAAAGTCATGTATCGGTGATCCAGTTGTGATTCGAGTTATGCGAGTTCTTAGAAGCATTATGGAGCCTTGTGAAGTAAAGTAACCTACGAGTAAAATTTTATGGTACATAGATGAAGGTCTTTAGGTGTTAAGTTTTCAAACATTAGGAGATGGTACTATTGCAAGTTTTTCAATGAAAAAAATGAAGAGGTACAGTTAGATGGAGAGTTGTAGCTAAAATAGAGGACTATGATTCTACTAAAGATGATTTTGATCTATATAGACTATATAATTGTGTATATGATCTCAATATGTGCACTTAAAGGTTTACAATGGTATCTAAGGTATGTGGTTGATTCTTATGACTGTAAGTAATGTGAAAATGTTTCTTTTAGGCACAAGAAGGAATATTATGATGTATTTTAATGTCTTTAAAGACATTTTTGAGTGCAAAGGTTACTATTATCAGTTTTGGTAGACTATGTTTATCTTGAAAAATCTGAGTCTATTTTGGCTCTCGAGACAAGGTGTTAAGGGGCTTAGAAGATAGTGTATAAGATTTAGAAGATATATCTTTGTGATTAAGTATGTGTTTGAAGTTATAATATTGTAATTGCATGAGAAAAGGTGGTATATAATGAAATTGTGCCTCAAAGATTGAGAAAATGACTTGTGCATTTACAAGGCTACTAGATCAAGGTATGAAGCTTATTTTTGTGTTTTCAATTAGATTTAGATCCAATGAGTCCAGGGGCAGCCATAAGGGTTTAAATCATGATGTTTGATGGATCCTATAAAGCATGTTGATTTTTTTCATTTTTACACTTTGAAGAGTATGTTTAGGGATAGTGGTCCTAAAGTGGATATGTAAGCTTTGAAGTAATTAGAAAGTGATGATAAGCATGGTCAAAGGAAAAAAATAGGAGTATCAACTAAAGGGGAGATATTTTTGGCTATTATAAGGTCCATAAGATCTTCATATGATGTTGTTAGAGTCAAAGAAGGAATAATACAAATCCCATGGGGAGTTGTTTGAGTCATGTAAGTCATATTGTGCATTGTTTCCATTATGTGTTGTCATTTTCCATGTATTCATGTTGTTGTATCATTTTTCATAGATGGAAAAGGGGAGAGAAGAATCAGAAACATGGAGTTGAGGTCATGTAGGTGTTTGTCTTGTTGGTTTCCATCAATGTTTCTAAATGATGGTTGTCATCAATGATAAAGGGGAGATTTTTGGCCATTGTGTGGTTGTGTTGTCATTTATGTCAACCCCATTTATGGAACATGGTTTCATGATGTAATATGATTCCCTATCATGTTCCAATTATATGTTAAGCATGAAGGTTGATTGGTAGTGTTAGGATTTGGAGTGTTTTAGGAGGTCCTGGTACTTGGTTTTCTAGGTTGAATCATGCTATGAGCATTATTGAGTTATTTGGTGTGTTTCTTAAGGTAATACATGGTCTATATGATGTGTTATGAATATACATAGGTATGAACTAAGTCAGCATGATCAGTTCATGGTTAAGTCAAGTCATTTTAGGTTTGTTTCTAACCATAGAACATGCAAAATGATGTGAAGATGTGAATTTTGGACCAAATCAGTCATGTTGGATCATGGTTGAAGCATGGTGGTAGACTACCTGAGGTGTATGATGATTTTAAGGTCAATATTCAAAGGTTTGATGCATTTATGAGGTCATAGGAAGCAAGAAGTGAGAAACAACCAGGTTTACATAGGTAAGTCATTATGGATAGAGATTTTGAGGAATATCTAAGATATATGGTGAGATTGCGTAGTTATATAAGGTTATCATGGTGTTTTATGCCAAATTTTAGGTCATTTTGAAACATTTTTCTAAGTTATGCAAGTTTTGGCAAAACCGGGTGGTAAGTTCTAGTGTGATTTTGAGACAAAGTTAAACCTTCTTATGCTCGTTGTGAACTATGTGCTTTGCATGGAAACTTGAGATATTTGGAATATATTCTAAGGTCAGTAATTAATCTTTCAAAAAATAATGAGGTGGTTTTATTGTCACATTTTTATGAATGATTGTAAGAATCTAAAGTGTTTTGAAATACTAGTTAAACCTTAACTAGGAGCAAATTGCGAAAAATAAGTATATCAGCCCGATTTTGATTGTTTGATAAAAATTGATGATTTTATGTTGTAGAGGACTCTTTCATATTTCCATAAATGTAGGATAGATCATGTGGTCATATGTGGGCCCCACTTGAAAATGTAAGTTTCTAAAGAGTTATAGTTTGAGGAGAAAGTTGCCAAATGAGGTATGAAATAAATTGACATTATGTGATGTATGTGAGTTTTTATTGATTTCCATGGAGTTTTCAGATAATTTTTTTGATGAAAAAGTGAAAGTTGTTCCCTATTTAGGTTTACTTAGTCAAAGGGCGCTTTTGGGGCATTAAAAAACAATCTTGATAAAATTGACATAACTAGAGCTACAAGAGGTGTTTGAAGGTGATTAAAGTACTGTGGAAAGAGTTTTAGAAATATTTATAGTGATATAATTTTTTTCCTCTTTATGATGAGTTTATCTAAGGTTTCTAGGTTAGGTTTTTAACAGGGAATATTTTTGTTAGTACAGGATACAGAAATGATCTTCTAGAAGTTTTGAGTTCTTTGAATTATGAGATGGATTAGGTGATGCTTGATATCACCTGTAATATGAAGAGGAATGATACTGGAATCAAATTAATCCATTTATAGGTATTTATTGTTCTTATAAAGGTGTTAATCAGATGATCTTTGAAAACAATGTTTTGGGTAGTTTGTTTTGGTGAAGACAAAAGTGGATGTGGTTTGAGAAGGTGATTTTTTCATGACTTATAAATTTCTTAGAAGTTTTTAAAGGTTATATAATTTACATAAAGTTTTCACATGGCATAGTTCTGATATTATCAAAATGTATATATGAATTAAGAAGTTTTTAGGGTCCTCAAGGGTGTAGGAAACAATTGTTTTGAGAAGTACAAAGAACATTGGGCCCATTAAATGAAATAATATGATTGGTTGAGATAAATTGTGACCATGTATGATGTTTAAATGTTAATTTAAATATTTTTTGTGATTTATGGATCATGAAAAATTATGGTTTTGGAATGAGGATAATTTTGGCATCCCAATGCATGTGTTTTAGTGATTTTTGATGCATGGAAGAAGGTGTTTTACTAGGCTGACCTATATGGGTAACATGTGACTATTGTGATAAAGATATGGGATGTTTTTAATGATCATTGGTAGAACCAAAGGTGTAGGACCGACCTTTTTGGGTTGGATGAAAGAAAAATGTATAAAAGTGATGTTTTGGGTTCATTTTTGAACTAGTGCTCTTGGAGGAAGAAGTGTGACCTAGAGGAGAGTGATTTGCAAGTATGTGTGCATGGTTTTAAGAATGAGGAATATAATGATAGGTTTGGGACTGATTTAAGGCATGTGATCAAGAGGTTAGATCAAATACAAGTGAAGAAAGTGAAATATTATGAGAGATTGAAGACCTGTGATATGAGCTAGGGTTTTTGAGTTGAATATGTGATCTCCATCAGTTATGGCAGAAAAATTATCAGATATCAAACATCTACATGTGGCTGAGTTTTTCTTGGTAATCCTAGGGTGTTTAAGCCTCCTTTTAGAGTTGGTACTTCACTAAATTAGGGGTTGGTGCTCCTTGTAGGGTTGGAGCTCTACTAAACTAGGGGTTGGTGATCCTTATGGAGTTGGTGCCTCACTAAATCAATGTTTGGTGTCCTTTTTAATTTGGTGCTTCACTAAAGTTATTTTATTTGTGTAATATAAGTATATTTTCAGAATTTTATTTCCCATGAGGGGTTCTCACTTACATATGGTGTTCTTGTATTGATTACTTTATTTCTTACTCTTGTGGTTGATATTGTAAATTTTAATAAGCATACATGGTGATGAATATTGTATGAACAATCTAATTTATAAATGTATGGTTTAGTAAATGAAAGTAAAATATTTTTAGGACTGAGTCACCCCCTCTTATTCCATTGTTCTTCCAAAAGTGTCTTCTTATCAAATATCTTATTGGCATGCATTTGGTTCTCTCTGATTATGTCTACCACCATGAATCTTTTTTCATTGATCCTTTCCAAGTATACTATCCTCTTGTATAAGGAGTCATGAAATTAGTAGTCTTCAATTACCTTGAACTATTCAAGGTAAGGTAACTCAACTGATATAGGAAATTCATCCTCTAACCCATATAGTAATGGAAATGGTGACATACCTATTGATTTATTGGGTGTGATATTTTCAACCCACAATACATCATACAACTTATTTTTTCCAATTCCATTGAGTTTTATAAACTAGTTTACGACGATCATCACAATGTTCTTGTTGTTATATTTTTCCCACCATTACCTTGTGGGTAGTAATTAAACAAATGGGATACAAATATTCCATAATCATAGAAAAAATCATTGATTTCCATGGATGATAAGTAGCTTGCATTTTCATTGACAATATTTTGTTGGACTCTAAAACCTACCATGATCTTCTCTTTGAGGTAGTTACATATCGTTTCAAGATTTGGCATGTTTAACTAGGATAGACTCCACCATGTTAGTGGAAATATCTTTTAGTAGTGATCACATAGGTATGACATATACTGGAATGTTTATTGAGTTCACCCATGAATTCTAGACCCCACTGCTCAAATGGATCTTTAATAACCAAATGTATGAGAGGTAGTGCGGCTAATTGGGGTCTACCAACAAATTATCGATAGGGTTTACATTTTAAAATTTCATAATATAATGTCTAGTATTACCTACCTCTTAATTTCTTGTGAGTTGTGACCAAGGTTGAAAATTTTCTTCCATAAGATTGGTCATGATATACCTCGAGAGGATTCTCTTGTTTCTCTTTGTCAACACACTGCAAGCAACAGATGTCTAATCCTCCCTTATACAAAGACATGGTTCTAGATGAAAAATATCACTACACTTAGCTTGAGTGCTCTCTATTGTTTCTTATTTAAATGTGTTGGAAATCATTGTATGTTAATAAATAGAAAATGTCAACATATAACTCAATTAGTGCTTATAAATAGGAAAGTGGGAAATTCTTCATTTGGAATTTCATCCTACGCAGCTTTGTTTCTATTTCTTCTCTGGAATTGGTAGTATTTTTGCAAGGATTTGGCATAGGCCTTTCCCCTCATGATATTGGTAGAGTGGATCTCAAGATCATATTCTTGAACTTTGGAAATCTTGTTGTCTCTCTTGGATCAACATTCTTATTGAGTGAGTACTAATTTCACCATGATGTCAAGAACAAACACTATCATATGTGTGTTCAGGATGTAGAACCAAAAATTATTGATGGATTTGACCACTACAAATGCATGTTTCTCCACAGATGAGTATTTCAACTCATGATTATTCAATGGATAACTCATTAAGGATATATGATATTCAACTCATTTTTCACCCTTCTAAACTAGAATGTAACATACGATGTCCTTTGACCCAAAACAATACATTATGAAATATTTTTCAAAATTTGGGGATGCCAATGTAGGGGCACAAGAAATGGCTTACATGATTTTCTAAAATGTGATCTTGCCCTCTTTTTTCTAAAAAAATCTCCCTTGATGCTTCATCATATTGGTGATATGCTTGGTTAGTTTTGCGAAGTCAGGAATAAAATGGTGGATGAAGTTCACTTTACCAAAAAGGAATGCATTACAAGATTTATCGTAGGTAAAGAAAACTTTTAGAAGGATTCTAGACATTCTGAGTCAATATTTATTCCCTCCTTGTTCACAATGTGCCCAAGGATTTATCCTTCAATGATTCCAAAAATGATTTCTTAGGATTCAAATAGATGTTGTGTATTCTTTATCGACAATAAATTCTTCAAGATGTTGGTTGTGATCACCTCGCTTCTTTGAAAACACCGTGAGATAATCAAGGTATATCACTATATCTTTTTCTTTAGATATTTGAAGGCTAGATCCATAGATCTTTTAAATTTATCCCATGCATTGATGATGTTAAATGACTTACACTTGTATGCAAATTTTTACCATGGAGTGGTGAACGTGGTCTTGTGTTGGTAATATTGTGTTACCTCAATTTGATTGTAGCCAAAAAAATCATCAAGTATGGAAAGCATTTCTGAACTAGTGATAACTTGTAGGATTTGATCCATGATTGGAAGTGGGTAGTTATCTTTCAGGGAATCCTAGTTTAGATTTATGAAGTCAACACAGATTCTAATTAAACTGCTCTTCTTAAAAAATGGAAAAATGTTCACTACCCAAGTATATTGGTGAATAAGGAATATTATATGAGTATTCAACATCTTGAGTACTTTTTCCTTGATAGTACCAGCTATCTTGGGGTTGTATTGGATTTGTTTTTGTCTAAACAGTTCAACTCCTTGCTTGAGAGGAATGGAATTCTAGATTTCGTAGGCATGAATGATTTTAGATATTAATATGAATAGCTAGTACATTTGAGTACTTATTTAGAAGTGAAACAAATTCCTAACACTCTTCGGTGAAATTTTTTTCCAATAGTTATGAGCCTAGGCTATTTTATTGTCCTAATATTAATTTTCTCATTTTTTTTGAGCTTATAGGAGAATTATTATCTTTCATCTTTACGAACCTAACATGTTTTTTGAAGATGTATTCTAGAGACATGAGGCCTTTAGCAATCTTATTACCTTTCAACCTGATAACACCATAATCATCTGCTCCTTCAATTTCATCTTTTCTAATGCTTGAAGTAGATTCCATGCGCAAAGTATCACTTCCCTCATAGTAGAGGGTACTTGAATTTATATTTCTACTCCAAGAAATAAAAATGTGTTTTTCTTCATTAAACACCTACCAAATCTCAACATTATCTAGAATACTTGGTCCAAGACCATTTTAATTTAGTATATTTGTTCCCCAAAAGTTGGATAAAGAATGAGAAAATATGTGGAGACTGCTAAGGAATATTTCTTCTTATTTTTTTCACATGGGATTGTGTATATTGCAAAGGATTCAAAAGTTTACATCAAATCTCATACCATGTTTCTATAATGTATGATCCTTGCATTCTTGACCTAAAACTAATTTTTCACTTGATTTACAATGATCTAGACATCACCTTGGCATTATAGCTTCTTAATTTTCATTTCTTCAATAGATTTCATTTATAACTACAAAGCTTCATACTCCATTGTGTTTTTATTGTTTGAAAATTATAGCTTATAAAAAAGAAGAATGATTTTACATACATGATTAGTGAGCACTACACCCACACTTGAACCAAAAGTAAAACATTTTTGTCAAAATCTAGAGTCCGTAGTTAATTTTCTTCTTCCTCCAATATGACAGGTAGCTCTTCAACCTATTGTGTGGTGAGAAAATAATTTCCTATATCACTATCTTGGTATAGAATATCATCTCATGGATTATCTTACTTCTAAATTATGTACTTCATCTTCCTTTTTGGTAGTAGATTCTTCATCTAACCTTTGACAAGGATAGTAAAAGATGACCATTCCATTTGTATTTCTCCACCCGCATCTCAACAAAATATTCTTCTTAGCAACATTCTACGTAGGAAGCGGGCATGTCCACAACCAATATGGTTATTGTACACCTAAGAATCAAAACGTGATTCCTAGATGCGAGATGACCTCCCGAGGTCATTTCAAGACAATTGGAATGTGCCGTTTGTGGGAATGCGATGGGAAACTATAGGAGAATCAAGGACTAAGATCGGGTAGTGTGAGTTCCTAGTAGTTGAGTTGGAAAAGGGGAATTGAGGCCATGTACTAGTATCATAAGTTCCTATTATTTGTTCGTTTTATTTTATTCGTTTGCTAAATTATGTTGAAAGTTTGTTTTAAATAAGTAGAGTAAATTCAACATAAATGAAAGACAAGTGTGTTTAATATTTTAACTAACCAAATTAATTCCCAATTAATTAAATAAAACGAAATGAAATACCATTTATTCTATTTTTCGAACAAGAAATGAATTAAAAGAAAAATAATTAAACAACTAACATCTTTTTGGGACTCGTATGGAAAAAATATTTGAATGTGTGAATAAGTGCGAGGAGGGTTTAGAGGAAAAGGAAGCATCAAGGATGAAGTATTTCATAAGGGAAAACGTTCAAATCCCTTAGCTATATAGGATTTTCCCATAACAATTGGTGGGGTTATAAACCTTGGAGGGGTGGTGTTTGAGTAGATTAGCAAGGTGGAGGGATAGAATTCTTGATTTTCGAGAAGGCTGAATTTTCGGGAGGTAGAAGGTGACCACCTAAGGACTAGGTCAAATTAGATTCCTTTAGGAGGTGTCATGTAGGAGGAAGGGTCACTGAAAAAGGGTGATGATGTCTGTGAAGAATTCGAGTTGAATTAGAGTGAGCCTCTCGATACGGGTTTTGGTTCTTCCCAAAAATTCTGGGCCGAATGAATTCTATCGGGAAAGATTCCACTGGATGGTAGAGGGTCATTGGGGATTCATAGGGATTAGATGATTTTATGGATTTGATTTTTTTGGGTGAAGTGCAAGTTATCCAAATTGGTGAAAATTGTTGAAGTTGGCTCTTGGCGCTAGACAAAATTTGTGAAAGGATGGGAAACAGGGGTATTCATTTGTAAATTGATTAGGATTTGGCCCTCAAAGGATGAACTATAGCATTGGGTTGATAGAAATTAGAAATTCTACGATCGCCTAGTGTAGGATTTCCAAAGAAAGGATTTTTCAAGTGCATTTTGGCAATGTTAAGGACAGAGACAGCATTATTCTTTGGAGGTCTATGGTTTTTCAAAAATGCGGGCTATATTTGAGGCCTTGGTCTCCCCTCTTCAATCTGAAAGAGGAATTGGTTCGAAAGGTTCCACTTTGGGTGAGGCTAAATAAGCTTCCCCTTGAGCTTTGGGGACAAGAAACACTAAGAGAGATTACAAAAGCATTAGGCGAGCCTATTGGCTTGGGAAAGGAAATGAAATTAGTGACCTTCTCTTCATATACAAGAATTTGCATTAAAATTGATATCTCCAAGACCACAGGTGCATACTATTAGAATCAATAATCCTATGGGCTTATGGTTTTAAACTATGGATTATGAGTGTTTACCTTTTAGATGTTTCAAATGTAGAGAAATAGGGCATAAAATGAACAAATGTCTAGTATTGAATAATAAGGAAAGGATCAATTCCTTGTCCATGATTCACTTGGGGGATGAGAGGAAAGCTAAGGGAAAGGATGTTGAGGCCTCAATCAAGTCGAGGAATGAGGTGGGGTTGGAGTCCTCCAAGGTGGAAAGTTAAAATGATGACAAATATCTAGCCTTTAGCCCCGAGAATGCGGTGTTAGAGGCTAATGCGAGTGTGAAGGAGTGTTTTCCGATGTAAGTGATGTCTTTGAGCAATGGAAAGAGATGTCTTTGTACTATCCTCTAGAGAAGGAGGACTTGGAAATATTGATGAATGATTTTAGCTATGAGGATGGAGATAATTTAACAACGCTTCTGAGAATTCCCCCAAAACATGGTCGATATTTCTTTGAAGATTGAGGATAATAAGGAGAATGTTGCCCCTTCAGGGAAACCATCTCTCGACATATAGCTCATTTGAAGGAGGTGGACATGAACAAAAAGGCTCGAGTTTCTCAAGCTATAAATTCCGAGAGATTGGCCTCTTCCTAGTAAAAACCTCAACTAGATATGGGTAATGCCAAAATGGTTGGGAGGAATCCCAATGCTCGCAAAACTCATCTTGAAGCTAAGTTGAATATTGACATTGGCATCGAGCACCTTAGAGGCATTGTTCTTTGGAAAAAGGGTAATCCCTTTTGTGGGTGGACCATGAAGATTGTTAGTTGGAATTTCAAAGGAATGAATTCCTTTGCAAAAAGTCACCTATTAAAGTGCTTAGAGATTTGGAATCCCCAAATTTTCTTTTGATTCAAGAAACAAAATTGTCAAAAGATGAAGGTGTTAGTGCTAGTAAAAAGATTTGGTATAATTATGAAGTGGTGGCGATGGAAGTTGTTGGCGAGTCTTTGGTGGTCTAGAGATTGTGTGGTCCCCTAATAGATTTCATTTATTTCCTCTGTTAAAATTTAAGTGGTTCATAGCCCTTGACTACCGTGATTCATGTACTAATGATAATTTCATGTTTATCAATGTTTATGGGCGTGTGATGTTGGAAGAAAAAAGGAATTTTGGCTTTCTTTGAATTCATTTTTAAGAGATGAGGAAAGAAAGAAGATTTTGGGGGTTATTTTAATGCAATTATTAATCTTGAGGGAAAAAAGGGGGAAAGAAATTTCTTCCTCCAAGTTTGATAGATTTCAAATACTTTTGTGGGGATCTTTCTCTGATTGATATGGAACCAAAATATGGGGGTTTCACATGGAATAATAGAAGGCTTGGGTTGGATATTATTTTTGAAAGGCTGGATAGGTTCTTGATTTTCTCAAATTGGGGTTTGGAGAATTTTCTCTTTCACTCCGATATTTTGAAGGTCGTTGGGTCGATCATGCTCCAATAAGCCTAGCTTTAACTTTTGATGAAAGGCCAAAGGGGATCCATTTTAAGATGGAATTCATGTGGTTCCTTGATCTTTTTTTTGAAGATAATTTTAAGACTTGGTGGGGAACTAAGGTGGAAGGAAGAAAAATATTTTATCTTATGAGGAAAATGAAATATGTGAAGGTGGGGAAAGAAAATGGAATAAACAGACCTTTGGAAACTTGTTCCATAAGAAGGAACAATTCTCTTCAGAGATGGAGGAAGTTCAAGAGGAATTGATGAGGGATGGGGCCTCGAAGCCCTTATTAACTAGATAAAATGAGGGTTTGGCTTGTTTATATCACATTCTCAAGATGGTGGAGGTTTTCTAGAGGCAAAAATCTAGAGTCAAGTGGCTAAAAGAAGGTGACAGAAATTACAAAATGTATACACATGTCTACTACTATAAGACGAAATGTAAATAGAATCAAGCGGTGAATCTCCCCTTGGGGAAGAAATTTCAGATATGGAAAATATTAGAGAGGAAAGGATTTCTTTCTTTCAGAATATACTCTTGGAAGAGCAAGTTGACAACAGTGTGGAAGAAGAGGCTTTACTATCCAATATCCCCAACATTCTAAATGAAGAGGATGCCTCTTGCCTTATGAGGTCAATTTCCTAGGATGAGGTTCATGATGTAATCTTCAATATGGGGGTAGATACATCCTCGGGGCCGATGGGTTCCAAATTGGTTTCTTTCATAAGTTCTGCATATTTTGGGGTTAGATGTGTGGTTAGCAGTGGAAGAATGTAGAAAGAAGAAAGTTATCCATAACGAATGGAACTCCACCTTTTTGGCCCTTATCCCAAAATTTGAGGATCCCAAATATTTTTATGTTTTCAGGCCAATTTCCTTATGTAATTGGATCTATAAAATTGTGTCAATAGTTATGGCTATAAGGATTAAGGCCTTCTTAAGCTTGGTCATCTCAAATAGTCAAACCGGGTTCGTTGGGGTAAGCAGATTTTGGACGGGATTGTGGTAGTGCATGAAGCCATTCATTTTCTATCACATAGGAAGAACCCTAGTATAATCATAAAGTTGGATATGATGAAGGATTATGATAGAGTCAAATAGAGGTTCTTGGAGGTTGTCCTCTCTAGATTTGGTTTTCCCTCCGATTGGATTCAATTTATCAAAAATTGCTTCTCTACTCGATGTTCTCTGTCATCGATAAATGGCATCCCAATTGGTCACTTTTATATTTCTCAAGGCCTTAGACAAGGGGATCCCATTTCTCCTTTCCTTTGTATCATAATGGTTGAGTTCCTTTCAAGGGAAATTCAAAAGGTTGTGGATGATAAATAATTGAAAGGGTTGATAATCTCTTTGAAGTTAAACCTAGTTCAGAATGCGCAGTTTGTTGATGACATGACACTCTTTGGTGATCCGTCGGTGGATGAGGAAAAGAAATTAGAGGAGATATTCTTCAATATGAAAGGGTGGCTAGAAAAAAAAGGTAATTTCCCTAAATCAATCATATTTTTTATTAATGTGGATCCAAGGCTGCAAATGAAGATTGCTTTGGAAGTTTTGTTTTTCTATTGGATCTTTTCCTAGTTCTTATCTAAGGATGCCTTTTATTGGGGGAAGGTGAGAAAGGCCCTTTGGAAACTAGTGGTGGACATAATCTAGGAAATTTTGGCTTCTTAGAAAGGTAAATGACTCTCCTTAGTGGGTAAAGTGGTGTAGATAAAATCGTCTCTCTAGGTGATTCCCACTTATTTTATGTCACTTTTTAACTTGTGGGATAAAGTGGCTTAGTGCATTATGGGTATGAAAAGGAGGTTTTTTTATGTGGTTCTCAAGAGAAGAAAATTTTCACTTTAATGGCATGGGATGTGGTTTTTGCCCCAAAAATGATGGTGGCTTGGGTTTGAAATTATAAGTTCATGAATAGTGCCCTTGGGGTTAGCTTTTGTGGAGATTTTATGAAGACATGAACCATCTTTGGAGTAGAATTATGGTGGTAAAATATGTGGAATCTCGGGATCCTACGGATGTCTTTTTTTAGTATGTTCTCCCTAGTGGTTAGGGAGTTTGGAATTTCATTAAATGTTGCATAGATATGGTGGTTCCCGATCTGAAGTGGAAACCTCATGATGGCATAAAAGTGGACATGTGGAATGACAATTGGATTGCCTTGGTCCCCCTAGCGGAATTAGACTCAATGAAAGGGTTTAAAGTTGAAGCGATTTTGAAATGGGGATCTAAAGTGGAGGGTTATTTCTCTGGGTCAGGTGTAGTAAAAATTTGGATTTCTCCAAGCTAGGATAACATTGATATTAGGGAAGGAGACTCTACTTTTTTTAGAATTATCAGGTGCTCTCCATGCCGGATGGCATTTCTAAAGACTATCTAATCTGGGTTGGATCTAGCTCGGGTGTTATTACTGATAAAGGATTTATATTATTTTATCTTCGGAAGAGTTAATCCCGATATCTACCCAAAGGCTTTCTTGTTTGCTTCTATTTGGATCAAAGAAGGCCTTCCTAACGTTAATCACTTCCTATGGGTGTCTTCACTTGGTAAGTTCTTAACTTTTGACAATCTGATTAAAAGAGGTTTCTATGGTCCGATTATGTGCTTTTTGTGTGAAGAAGAGGTGTTTGGAATCCATATCTTTGTGCATTTATCATTTTCTCTTCAAGTGTGGTCATGTGTTTGGAATCGGTGGAATATTGTTTATGTTCTCCCATCTTCAGTTATGGATCTCATCTCCTAGTGGCAGAGGAATGTGTCTCACAAGGTCCTTTTGCTCCTATGGAATTTAACCCTAGTTGTGGTTGTCTAGTGTCTTTGGCTAGAAAGAAATAGAAGGATTTTTCAAGGCATTAAAAGGTCGATGCACTAGGTATGGAATAGAATCGAAAGCCTTCTTTACGATTTGATGGTTTTTGGGTGCTCGAGATCTAGTTTATAGGAATGGTGAAGATATATTCATTTATGGGAAGGGGCCTTCTATTCCATGGAAGTTTGATGCTCTTGCTCCCGATAAGGGGAGAAAGGAAAGAAAGGTGGTTATATGGTATCCTCTTCCCGAAGGTTGGATTAAGTTAAATTTTTACGGTGCCTCTAAAGGAAATCTGGGTGTTACGGGTTCTAGTTTTGTGTTCGAAATGTAAATTATCATCCTCTTTTGGTGATGGCAATGGATTTTGGTGTTTCTTCCAATAATTTTATGAAAGGTATGGATCTCCTCTTTGGTTTACTAGAAGCAAAGCGCGAGGAATTGGATTTAGATATGGATTTAAGGAGAATCATTATCCATTCTAAATATGGTTCGAGGAATGTCCCCTAAAGCGTGGCAATTGAAATTCATTTTCTTAAATATCGTTCATTCTAGTCTCCTTTTTGGAGGTGAATTTCTCTCATACTTTACAGGGATGGAAATAGGGTGCTAGATTACTTGGCTAATAGATGGGAGGGATTATGGGATAATTTTAATTTAATCTCCCATTCTTGGGAGTCGATATTCCCTAGTGATATTCAAGCTCTTTTAGCAGAGGACACACAAATGGCATCGATTAGTGATTGTTAATGATTATAAATGATGCCCCTCTTAATTTCCTCACCCTTTTGTGTGATGTTGGATGTGGTGAAATATTTGTGCGAGATATTTTAGGCCTTGGGGCATGTGTAGAATTTATTAATTTGGGTGGCGGTGTTTGTTTTAAAGTGGGATCGGTGAGGGCATTTTTCATGCCTTGAATATTTCTTCTTTCCTTTTTTTGGTTCATCTTCCTAGATTACTCTGCATGGATCTGTCTTGGTATGTTTGGCATTGCTTTTTCTTAGGGAGCATGGTTTTAGGGGAGGGCTATGTAGAGGGTTCTGGTCAAAAGCATTGTTGGGCCCAGAGACAAGTGATTCTTTGGGTGAGTTGTTTGCTGACTAACTGTACAAAAGAATCAAGAATGTGGCTACGTGTGGCTATCTGGAAAGTATGGTTAGTGAAAGAGATCATTTATGTGGATGAAGAGGAGGTGTTCATTTATGAAAATCTGAGAAAGCTTATGCTTGACCCTGGCCAAACTATGAGAGGAGAAATGTCTTTGATGTGGCTTAGGGTTTGAGTGTTGCAAACATTATCTTGAACTTGTTTGATAAATTCATTCTACATAAAGAGATGAAGGATTTGGAGGCAAGGCTAGTGAGTATGTAGTACCACATTCATGCTTTGGCTCGTGGGATGCAGGCCCTCTCACATGGTCTGGAGGTGGTTGTAGAGAATCAAGGTCTTCGGCTCCCTGACAAGGCCAAAGTGGTGATGCCTGAATGTTGTGTAGATCAATCCCCCTCCTCTTCTCAGCCATAGAGTGACTCAGAAGTTGATATTCTGGTTGAAAATTTGTTTGCTTCAAATATAAAGGCTTGATTTCTGTGTGGCTCATGTTTTGGTTGCATGTAGCAGGCATTGTGGGTTGGTTTAGGATGTTGGTTTCTTGTATCATCATGCTACAAAAATAATTACTTGATGTATGGTAGTATGTAGATATAAATATGTTATGTAATTTGATGCATATAAATGTGCTTTTCTATTTTCCCGTGTGTTCATTGATGATTTTCAATATCATGGACTCGTGTGGAAACCTTTTTTAGGCTAAGGCCTTCTCGATGGGGATCATTAAAAAACAACTAACATCTTTTTGTATTTTTCATAATTTAGATAAAATAAATAAATAAACTATTCTACAGACACAATAAATTAATTAAAATAAAATACTACTACTTCTAATAAAATAAAATAAAAATATATAATAGCCGGATGTGGCTATTCCTCTGTTGTAGGGTTTTCGACAATTCTATTCTAAAAGAATGTATTCAAAAATTATTAATCTAAATAAAATAAAATAAACTTCTTCTAGAAAATCTTCTACCTCAAGTTTTTTGGAAAGGGAAATATTCTCAGAAGCAATTTCCTCTTTTTCGTATGAACTTTCCTTAGCAGAAGTAAATCTAAACTAATTAAAATAAATAAAATATGTGCAAGGATTTCTTCACTTCTTCCTCCAACTAATTTCCTGAGAAGATCCATAGGGATAAGTCAAAGAAGTTATCAAGGGAAGATATAAGAAATATTTTGAAAAGGAATACTAGAAATAAGATAAATACATTCGGGAAGTGATGAAATATTCTGCTTCTACAATTCTACCAACTCAAAACAAATGCATTATTTCTATTCTAACAAATACAAATTAATTAAAGCTTCAAAAAATTTAAGTACAACCCCAACCTGGTTACTATTGTACTATGGTATCTTCCCAAATATGAGATGTGTTTTTTGTCTCCTTAGCTTTGTATCTTCTTCCAAATATGAAGTCCAATTGATCCAAGAATGCACAGATGCTAGCTAGTACCAAAGAAAACAAAATATTGGTTGTGGTTGGCTTGGTGCAAGAAATGACTAAAAGTAAATGGTAGGAAATAATAGAGAAAATATTTGGTTGTCTATGTGGTTCCTCTCATTCAGCAACCTACTTTACCTCAAGAATATAAAAATCCAACCCATCATACGGGTAAATTTTTGGCATTTATAAAAATCTAGCAAAGAAGTCAATTACATGTGTCAATGAAGAAGTGAAAAATAAGCAAAAGGAGAGGTATTCAACATTATAAACATATCCAAACAAGAAGAGAAAATCAATATGATTCCAACAAGTCCAAAAATAGGCAAAATGGTTGAGAAATGAGTGAGAAAATCACTCCCGAAATCCAAATGTGTGTCGAAAAATGTGCATTTTAAGTCTTTGATTTTAAGTGACAGGGACCTTCGATAAACACAAAGGGGTGGTTATAAAACCATCGAGGAGTTTGTAAAACCACCACTAAAAATTATGCAACCACCAATTACAGAACCACCAAGGTGGTTGTGCAACCATCAAGGAGGTTACACAACCGCCGCTCAAGACAAAGAAAAAGATAAAAAGCGGTCTTACAAGAAAAATTAAAGTTTGCAGACAAAACAAAAGGGTTGATTTGAGTCAAAGGAGGGATGAAAGAAATAGGGGAAGGATCTAGACCTCATTTTTACCTTGGAATAATTTTTTATCATCATTGGATATTTTACCATTCTAACAATATAACACCATGCAATTTTGGGTGCATACATATTTCCCCCTGGAGAATTGTTTTAGCCATGAAGAGGTGTAAAATGTGAAGTCTCGAGTATGGCGCTCCCAAATGGGAAATTTAGAAATTATACCTTATTTGCTAGTGTGTTGAAACCACACCAATCCATCCTTCCCACCACCTACAAAAGAAAGACGAGAATCAAGTGCAGATATAAAACATGATTAGCAAAATACTTTGAAATAAAATGACAAGATTACATACCATATCCATGAGGGTGAGAAATATACCTAGCTCCAATGCATGCAAAGCCCTACACATGCAATGTTAGAAAATCCAAATATATGTTATATATGTCATTTTCACTATTTTTAGAAATCATTTATGTTTTGCAAGTTTGTTGAATTTAGAGCTCTTGGTTTCTTGCAATTGTTTCATTTGTGAGTATGGTTAAATTGGAAAGGATTTAGAAATGATGGTGTTAGATGCAATGAGAGAGGAAGAATATTAGAAAGGGGTTAGATATGAGAGACTTGGTCTTTTACGTTAGGCTTTGGCTTTTGACTTTTGAGTGCACTCGAGAAAGAACTTATGGGAAATTTGTAACTAGAGCAGTCGTAAGGGGCCTCAAAGAGGTGGATAGAAAGAGCATTTTCATTGCTTAGTCTCATTTTTGTATATTTTATTGATTTTTTTAAAATTTTTTTCTCATGGTGAGCATTTTGACCACACTTACTCTATGGTTTTATAGTATTGTACCCAAGAAACTTGAAATCATGTATATACTTATAGACATATTTTTTTGGTTCAACATTCCTTGTAAGAGTTGAATTCATTTTAGTTTTCTTCATCTATGTACTCTTAGATGGTTTGGAATTTCTGATTATTTTTAGATTTTTATGGATGCATGTTATGGATGATAATGATGCAAATGTGATAAACAAAATGATATTTTTTTAATATATATTGATGATGCATATGAGAACAAATTGTAATTTAGATACTTTGATTTTCAAGAAATATTTAGCACTTCTATTTTATTGGAAAAATGTGATGAATGTGATATAATAAGAAGATGAACTCACTCCATTCCTAACTCCACACAACTAGTAAGATGTGAGGGCTCATCATCGAGAGATAGGAAGGATGCAAGTTGTATGATTGATGAATGAGGATGGTGACAAGAAGACAAGATTTTGACAAAGATCCAATTAGGAACCTATAACTCAACCCTAAGCAAGGTCAACTAACCAGTTCATAATGCAATTTGCTTGCAATTTTATCTATACTTAGATCTAAAGATGGCCTTTTGATTGAAAAAATCTGGTTTTAGGGATTAACTCTCTTGTAACATACACATCTAACTCATTTTCTTGGGATTTTTAAGATTTCAAAGAACTTTTTATTCATTGACTTATTTATAACTTATTGACTTATTTTATGGGACCCCCTACATCTTGCCCCATGCTACTAGTAAAAATCATGGGCTCATCACCAAAGATTGGTAGGGAAAATAAGTGTAGTATTATTTATGAAAGAAATAATTTTTTCATTTATTTGTTGATATATGTATATATAGTTTATTAGTGTTAGATTTGTGCTTTTGGGAAGGGACTCTTACCCTTAGCCTCAACCCCACGCAACCAATAAGATGGGACAGCTCACCACCAAAGGTTGAGATAGGTGGATAAAAACTCTAGGAGAAATGGTTAGATTAATTTTGTTATCGAGAGGTTTCAAGGAAATATGTGACATCAAGAACATTCTAGCACGGACTATGGGAAGAGATACCTGAGCTAGAAGAAACCATGAATAGGACTAAGTGTGTAAGTATTGGTAGGACCAATGTCAAAATTCCATCTTAAATGTTGAAACGATGAAGAGATTAGAAAAATTTGGTGATGATATGATGGATACTTGAAGAGGTATGATTAAATGTTTCTGCCAATATTTGAAATTTTTATTAAAAGTTGCTTGAAAAGTAAGTTTCTTGATTTACAATTTCACAATATGATAATGCAAATGATAAACAACATGGATGCAATAATGTACAGTGTGGAAATGCAAATGAACTATGCATGGAAACATTTAGGGTGAAGCTAGTTGACGGATGTCAAACTCCTCACCTCCCAAGGTACAAAAATGATACGCATGATATTTGAAGTTTTCATTCTCTTGGAAAGGGCCTACTACCTTAGGTTTAAACTTACCACCCTTTCCTATAATTGTATATATCGATCATCTAACCTCGGCATGAATCCATTTTTTTGAAAGAGATATTTATAAACCTCTCTATAACATTTTTGATATATCATATTCATGTGAGCATGGTTTTTTCACTCAACTCTATCCCCTACATAGGGAGTAGTGGTTATATTTGTCATTTTTCGCGATATGGTGTTATGTCTTGTGGACACAATGAGCTTGGTTTTTGTTATATTTTTCTAGACCAAGGCTAGGAATGGAAAAAGCTCTAGAGATGGATTTTATGGGAATCATCTTGATTTCAAAATTCTCTTCTCCCTTTATTATTTCTATCATGTTTATGCCTAGACCGAGATCATTGGTAGGAAGAGAGGCTATACCAAGGAGGTTACCCATTCCTTGTGGTTCGAAGGGGATAAGAATCAGTTCATCACTCTCTAAGAGTTTCATAATCTTAGATATGGTTTTAGTGGACATAGTTTCCACAGATATCACCTTACCTTTATTTTTTTTGCTACCTTAACTTTCAGAACATTCAGGGTGTTCACGACCAATTATTTCAATGGAAGCAGTTTGTTTAACTAATTTCCAGCAAGCTCATATTCTGAATGGACCCTTGGCTTCTTCTTGATATTCTCCAGATGTACATCAAAGGGTTTAGGATCCCCTTGAGAAATGAAGACCTTTCTCAAATGGATAAATATAACCTCTTGAAACAACTTGGAGGGAATATCCTTCATCCAGTGAATCCAAATTATACCAAAGATCATGTTATGATTTGTTTCCTTGTCAATGACGTAAATCTTTGTCAGGATATTTTTTGGCCCAAGGGAGATATGAAGAACTATAGTTCCAATTGAGGTAGCCTTAATATTTTCATACCCTCGCAATGTGTTTCTAGTAGAGGATAAGTTAGTCTCCCCATATCCCAACTTCTACAAGAAAGAGAAGGGAACCACATTCATAAAGAGCTCTCATAATTGATTATGGCTCTCTTAATGAAATTCTTGTAAAACCAAAATTATAAATATAAGGTAGGATCACCTCTTCTAGATATTTCAGCATTATATGGCATCTTGTTTATATCAAAAACAAACCCAAAATCCCTATTACTCTACCTTGCATGATGTATGTCAAATTCAATATGATTTATTTGAGCTCCGGAGGAGGAATAACATGGATTAAATGACCAAGACCTAATGCATCAAGTAATGTAGAATAATGTCCAGGGGAATTCTTCAACAAATATAGAAACAAGATGTGAGAAAAGGTCTTGTTCAAATCCAATATCAAATCATAGGCTCCCACTGGTTTTGAGATTGTAGGAATGTCATCCTACGAGAAAGAATGAGTGGGGAGGGGTTGTGAAATGTATTCCCTTGTCTCGAGTTGTTGCATTAATTTTTGGTTCAACCTCTAACTCAACTAATCCCAAAATATTTGTATTGTTGTTTGAGCCAAGGTTAGGAGCAACTCGAGAGTTATCATAAGTTGAGGCCTCATGGTCATTATTCCCTATAGGAATACCCTTGTTTATGTTTTGAGGATTCACTTTAACATCTTCGGATGCTTAGGAATGGGTCCTAATAGATTACAAGGTTTGTATTCTGAGATGCCATGGGTCATGTATAACTCGGTTGTGAGGTTGTTTCAGGATTTTCTAAAAACATGTCCATAAAGAGTTGTCTTTGATTTTCAGGGAGTCTTTGTATGAACTTGTTGCAATCCCTACAAGTTCTAGCGTCATGACCAATAACATGATGAAAACCATAATAGAGATTGGGATCGTAGTCTCTTGGTCTTTGATTAGATTTTTTTATGATTATAACCTTGGTTGTAATTTTGAAATTGGTTTTATAACCATATTTTGTTGCCCTTTGCTAGAGTTCTGGTATTGGTTTGGGCCTTGGGTTTGATCCTATCGAGGAGGGGAGGATTGATGTCAACCATGTTGACAGATGAAACAAAATTAGGGCCTCTTTTATCACCCATGTTAGTTTTGTTATTGTTAGTGTTACCATTGTTCGTAAAACCATAATTCTTTGCTTGATCGGTAACATCATCTGTGGTAACACCATGATTGCAATTCAAGACCTTGGGTCCTTGGTTTTTGGCTCCATTGTTTTTATGGTTATTGTTTTGATTAGGGGATACCAATTTCCCATTGAGATTGTAGGTCTTACGCCCGCTATCAATAGCAGCTTGGTCGATTCAAAGTACACCTTCCAACACTTCCTCGTAACCATGGAAAGGAAACTTCTGGACTTCCTCATTGGTCTCTCAATTGAGCTAGTGAAGGAAAATATTACAAAGTTCCATCTAGTCCATGTTGGATGCACTTGTAGAGGAGTAAATAACTTGATGCCGTATTTTTTTGATTTGAGCGTCAGATTCATTTTTCTCCTGCCTAATATGCACAAACTCCCTAATCCCTATTCGTAGAAACTTGTTCATATCAAATGCTCTAATGAAATCGGAGACAAGTTGTTTAAAGGATTATATATAAGCTTCTGGAATCCAATACTACTAGTCTAAAGTGATTCCCTCAAGGTTTTTTTGAAATATCTTAGCCACCATAGCATCCCAAGAAAGTAATTCCCTAATGGAAGTAATGTAAGCCTTAATGTGAGCATTTGGGTCTCCTTCTCCCTTAAACTTTAGAAGATCAAGAAATGGGTGTGGAAGCATGAAACTTTGTATTGTTAAATCAAGGGGTTCTTTCAAATACTCAACGTAAGTACCCATTGTGTAAGATTCCACCATTGAAGTTCCCTTGATGAGGAGGAGGAGGAGGAATTGGATAGGCTGTAGTGTAATAATTGACTTGAACATGTGGAGCTCCTTGATATCCCGTATAAGGATCAAGGAAAGTGTATGCATCCATCCGGGGAATTTGATTACATATGAAAATAATGAGGAGAACGATACTAGGATATGAGCTAGTAGGTGTGAAACAAGGAATGTTGTATTACTCGAAGGAATGACATCCCCTTGTGTGGGATAAATGTGAGATGGATGAGGACCCATTCCTAGTGTGTCATATCATATGAGGATATCACCCAGATTCTATTGGATTGGATAACCTTGTTGCACGAGGATGTTACATTGGTTGTGTGTTGGTAGGGGTATATCCCTTATTGTCAATAGGATACCCCATGTTCTGCCCTATTGCATAAGTATGTGGTGAAGGTTGGGCACTCTCTAGTTCTCTAATCCTCCATACTAAAGTAGAAATAACATCATGGGGTGAGGATTGAGTTTCTTGTTTGGGTGCCTACGGTGTGCAATTCATTGAGAGGACATGTGATATCCCCTTATAAATTGTTTGGCGTTGTTCTTTTTTTTCTTCCTTGAAAATAGGAATCTCAGGATAGGTAGTCGATGCATTATTGTTGAACATTTCAGATGTATGAATCTTCATCCTATCCAAGGACTCATCTATTTGGCAAAGAGGATTAGCAATACGTGCAAAGATGTCATCTTCTTTAGATTACATGGTAATGTGAGGTCTTGACAAGACTCTAGGATAAGGATTTGTTCCACTCACAAAACCATGTTGTTTGAATTGGATTGATTGTATTACATGTTTAAAGGTTGATCAACCTCCTCTATTCTCACATGACTAGTGGGGTTTGAGACATATCTAGGGAGGATTACACATTGTTTGTGTAACTATCAGCCCATCTTGAAAAGGAAGGGGATTATTGTGGTTGAACGTTGGTGTAATATCTATCAAAGAAAAATGGCCCACCAAACTCTCTACCAGACATATTTTAGGAAGTATAAAATACCTACCAAAATAGGGGAAGAAATGGAAAGGTGAGGTAATAGTAATGAAAGAAAAGGAAATAAGAAGGAACTAGTCCTTCACATCGGGTTCACCAATTTTGTACACTGAGAATCAACACATGATTCCTAAATGCACGTGACCTCTCGAGGTTGTTCTAGGACATCCGAAATGTGCAATATTGTGGGAATGCTGATGGGAAACTATAGGAGAATCAGTAGTGTGAGTTCCTAGTAGTTGAGTTGGCCAAAGGGGAATTAGATGTTATGTATTGGTAATGTAAGTTCCCTATAGTTTGTTCATTTTATTTTATTTGTTTCTGAATTACATTGAAAATTCATTTTAAATAAACAAAAGAAATTAAATTCAGCATAAATAAATGACAAGTGTGTTTAATATTTTAATTAACCAAATTAATTCCAAATTAGTTAAATAAAATGAAATGACATGCCATCTATTCTATTTGTCTGAACAAGAAATGAATTAAAAGGAAACTAATTAAAAAACTAACATCTTTTTTTAATTTTTTAGAATTTAGATAAAACAAATAAATGAACCATTCTATAGACACAGGAAATTAATTAAAATAAAATACTACCACTTCTAATAAAATAAACTAAAAATAGAGAATAGCCCGATGTGGCTATTCCTTTATTGCATGGTTTTCTGACAATTCTATTCTAAAAGAATGTATCCAAAAATTATTAATCTAAATAAAATAAAATAAACTTCGTCTAGAAAAGCTTCACGCCTCAATTTTTCTAGAAAGGGAAAGCTTCTCAGAAGAAATTTCCTCTTTTCCAAATGAACTTTCCCTGATAGAAGTAAATCTAAACTAATTAAAAGAAATAAAAGATGTGTAAGGATTTCTTCACTTCTTCCTCCAACTAATTTCCTAAGAAGATCTATAGGGATAAGTGGGAAGAAGTTATCAAGGGAAGATATAAGAAATATTTTGAAAAGGAATGCTAAAAATAAGATAAATACATTCAGGAAGTGATGAAATATGGAGGGAAGAGAATAGGTCAGGGAAGAGAATAAGAAAGCTCTTAGGGTTCTAGCTACGAGTTTAGGGTTTTGCATGCCAAGAACAGTGATTTCATCTGTAGTGAGAGATCTATTACCATTAACGCATTTATTTGGCCTCTTTTCTAGAGCCTAGCTGTTTGGTGGGCTTTAAATATGACTTCGCTCAACTCTAGTCCAGTTATTTCAACTGTGACAGAGAACGTGATTCTGTAAAAATGGCTCTGGGGAAACGCCCTCACAAGTTCGTGCCGAAAGTATTCCACGAGGTAATGATACTTCCCCTGATATTGTTTTACCGCTTTCAGAATTTGATTCCACCTGTAAATGGCTAGAACAATTCTACTTAATAGGGTATTTTGTTGGAAGGACTCCCTCTGAAAGTATGCTTAAATCATGGGTCCAAACTGCTTGGATGGTGCATGGTATTAAATTGGATTCTATCCAAAACCTAACCCATGGTTTTTTTTTCCTTCGTTTTGTTGATCCTAGTCATGCTTCCCTTATCTTGCATAAGTAGAAAACCTGGTATGTAAAAATCTCCCTGCTGGTTTTATCACCCTGACAAAAGACTTTGTTGCCTCTGACCAGATGGCTCTTAAGGTCCCCGTTTGGGTTGAGTTCCTAGGGCTTCCTATGCCTTGCTGGAATTTTTTAGAGTGTATTGCTGCCACTCTCGGTCATGTTATATACACAGAGCCTAATAGGTTCTTTGCATCTCATCCACAAAAGAGGGTTTGCATAGAACTGGATCTTTCAAAGGACCTGAAAGAGTCCATTGCCATCTAGGTTGGTGATGTGTATTTCACTCAGAAGGTGGTATACATCAATCTTCCAAATACTTGCTTTCATTGTCAATATTCTGAGCATAAAATTTGGGATTGTCCCTTGTTGGCCGCTCATCGAGCCGCTTCAAATCCTCTGGGTGATCCTTGCCCTCAACCTAAAGAGGAGGGCTAGCACATAGTGGGTGGCCGAAAAGCCAACAAGAACAAAGCCACTCCTGTCGGGCCTTTGCAACATGGTTCAGCTATTCAAGCCGGAAAGACACTTCCAAATGCTTCCAACTCAGCTGCAAAGCAACCTTCGGATACCAAGTTGCCTCTAGTTCATACGAAGGTAATGGCTAGTAGTATGGTTGGTTCTTCAAGAAAATTGGCACCTTTGGCCTCAAACACTCAGCCTGCTCTTTTGCAGAATGAGGGTGGTCTTCAACCGTTACTCGTTTCTAACAAAGTGGTTTCTCCACGAAAGTAGGTGGTTCAAAGCATTCTCAACCCTCTTCGCAAGTGCAAGGAAGGGGAGTATATCCCTAACAACTGGTGGGCTACTCAACTGTCTGATTTTTTTTCAGTTAACTAGCAATGGTTTTTGTAGAACAGTTTTGGGGCCCTTGATGGTTTGAGTGAGCTAGACTCAGAAATGCATCTGGATAATGTTTCCTCATGAATTGCTACTCATGGAATGTTTGGGGTCTCACAAACTCCACTCGTAAATACATAGTGCAATATTTTAGGAAAAGCTTCCCGAGATATGGATATTTTGTGTTTGCAAGAAATCAAAGTTACAGGTTTTTACTTGATTCTGTCGCCAAGACTATTTGTCTGACAGTTTAGCTATCCCTAGTAACCATGCTGCTGGCAGAGGTGGAATGATCACATTTATTTCTTTGAAGTGGTGGCCGCATTACATCAATCATGGATGTGACCCTGACAACCGTATTCTCTGGGTGTTATTCAATATTGAAAATATCTCCTTTGGGATTATTAATGTTTATGCACCTAATGACGTGTCAGAAAGGATGTCACTTTGGCGGTGGGTGGCTGATGACCTTCCAAATGCACATTGTTAATCAATGGGGATTTTAATATGGTTGAGCATCCCAAAGACAAAATGGGCCTTTTACCCATGAGGTGGCCAACTGGCAAAAGGGAAGCTTGGTTTTACATGCGTAATAAATTTGGGTTTTATGACCCTAATTATTCGCGTCACACTAACACACACTGCCATGGTACACTTGGTCTAATCTTAGAAATGGCCAAGATCTGGTTTTAAAAGGCTTGATCGTGTCATGATCTCTTTACAACCTTTCTTTAAATTTTCCAGCTGTTATTCTCTTCCAGTGGAAGCGTTGCCAACCGTTGTTCTTTTCGACCACATTCCGATTCAGTTCCATATTGAATGGACTTTTCAACTGCCAAAAATTAAAAAGATGTAGTTTTATTTAAATACGCTTTACTGCATCATGACCCCACTTTGGCACACATCTGCCAAATTTGGAACCTTGCACCTCGCCCTCTTAGTAAGGTGGGTTGGATAAGTTGGTGGAAAGACATTATAATTTAGCTCACTAAATTCCTCTAGATGTATGGTGTTCAGCTCGCTAAATTCCAGCGAGAATATTCCACCACCTCCACTGAGATGATCCACTTCACGATGGTGCTCGTACATGATCCTTTCATGTGGATCTGACAACTCCAAGTTGCTAAATTGTGGTAAAAAATATGCATTGCTTGATGACTACATAGCTCGGGGTGCCCAGATTAAAGCTCGGTTGCACTAGGTTAAAATTGGAGACCATAACATGAAAGAGTTTTACCAGTGGCTCAAAGCCAAGCATATGAACCAATAAATTTCTGCCATTGTTGATGCTGGTGTTTGGATTTATGATACTCCTCGATGGTCCAAGCCTTTGTTAGGCACTATGTTTAGGTTTTCAAAGCGCAGGAAGAGTCCCTAAGTGAAAAGACGTGCTCATTGAATGCCTCTTGGTTATTCCTTACAAGCTTTCACTGGCTCACAGAGTTGTCTGTGATAGATTGCTTACTCTAGAGGACTTATATGAAGTTTTTTCCCTCATGGCCAATGATAAAGCTCCTGGAATGGATGGCTTCCCTTGTGAGTTTTACAAATCCCTTTGGGACATGGTTGGTCGGGATCTGTTGCAAGTCTACCTCGAGGCTCTCCACTCAGGGTCCCTCGGTGCCCTTATTAATCGGGGTCACATAAAGTTCATCCCTAAAGCAGGAGACCCGGAGCTCATCTGCAATTGGTGGTTGATTACCTTGCTCAATGTTTCATACAAGATCATAGCTAAGGCTTTAGCTCTTCGGCTTCAGCCCATCTTGCTCATTATCGTCAGTCCTAAGTAGACTAGTTTCATACAGAGAAGGTACATTCTGGATAATATTTTGGTTGTCAGGAAGGTATGGAGTGGGCAAGAACCTCTAAACAACCAGCCATTTTTGTCAAAATTGACTTTGAAAAATCTTATGATAGGATTGAATGGCATTTCATTCGGTGATGCTTGAAGCGGCTGGGCTTCGGTTTGGTTTTCATCACCTCTATCAAAATGCTTTTTGTAGATGCCACGACCTCTCTATCTGTTAATGGTCATACTTCCGAGTAGTTTGGGATTTTTCACTCTATTAGACAAGGTTGTCCTTTAGCGCCTGCTCTTTATGTGCTAGCCGTTGAAGGTTTTGGGTTCCTCCTTGCCCATGCTCGGGATCAAGGGCTTGTGAGGGGTATTCAACTCCCTTCTACGACTCCCCTTCAGCTTTTCAATGGGAATTTTGCAGATGACTCTTTCCTCACGCTCCTGGAGGAAGAAGCAAATATCAACAATGTCATGCAATGTTTGGACACGTATTGTTTAGCTTCAAGTTCCAGTATCTAATGGAGAAAGACCCAGTGCTTTAGGCAATCGTTTCTCCCCAACCCTGGTTGGCTGAATTGTTATGACTTGGAAATATATCTAGCATGGAGAAATTTTTAAATTTCTAGGCATTCCCTTTTCTTTCGATGCTTCTCCCAGTCAACTTTGGAAATATGTTATTGACAGGGTTTCCCGTAAGTTGGAGTATTGGATTACTAAACCCCTTTCACTGGCAGGAAAATTTCAGATTTGCTCCAAGATATTGGCAGCCACACATGTTTATTACTCTTCGTGTTGGGTGTTGGCTAAAGCCTCTTACAAGAAATTGGAGAAACTCCTCAGAGATTTCCTTTGGTCTAGTTCATAGCTTGGTAAAGGCTTTCACAGAGTTTCCTGGGAATATTGTTGTCTCCCCAGGGATTCTAGAGGTCTTGGTCTGACTAACATTGGCCGCCAGGGGTCTTTCTTGGCAGCCAAGTGGATCATTCGGGCCTACACTGGCAACAAAGCTTGGAAAGTGTTGATTCGCAACTATATTTGTCAAGGCTCCCCTCAAGGGCGCAAAACTTAGCAAGGGCTAGATTTTCATAGTCTACTCATTATCAAAGCCCCGGTTAAGGTTGTGGGCACCTTTGTTGTCAAAAGCATATGGAAATCTTAGGAGTTACTCAAACCCTTTTTAATCTGGGAAGGGGATGGTTTCAAAATGGGCTATCCATTAATGACCACAACATTTGGTGGTCTCCTCTCATTAATTTTCATGATGTGTCGCTTGCCCAAGTTCCCTAGGTTCATGCTCTTAAGTTGTATCGTCGAGGCTTGTGCACTCTTAAAGACATCTTTTACAAGTAGACTAGATTACTTCTCACTTGGCCTCAAGCTAAATCCAAGTTTCAGCTTGCTTCGGCTGACAGAGAGTCTTATCGGGAAGTTCTTGATTCCATTCTTGTCGAGATGCTTCACAGAGTTGGTGTAGTCTCTCTCGGGACTTAGTGGAAGGATTGGAAATGGTTTTCAAATACCCCTTTCTTAAATAACTCCCTAGGAAAAGGTTATTCTCTGCTCACCTCCGGGATTTTGATGGTGGCCTTGCTTAACTCCGGATGGTCCATCATTCTAGATGGTCATCCCGGAAGCTAGATTTCATACCATTTAGAAAGCCATCATTCAGCCCAAGCTAGCTTGTTTTGCTTGATGTCTTCTTTATCAAGGCCTCCCTCTTGGGTGTAGATTAGCTCATTACGGGGTTATTCCTTGGCTATGCCCTTTTTGTGGACATATTGAACGCACATACATATGTTCTGGTACTACTCAAAATCTCAAGCTATTTGGGCTTGGATCCATTATTTCTTTCGGCCGTTTAGACCAGATCCATTTCTTTGGCAACATGATTTGCCAAGGGATTCTATTTCCATTCCCCATGCTTTTTCATAAGTGTGGCATACTTTCGAGTGGAGATCCTCTTTTTATATGGAAAGAACGCAATTTCGATATTTTTCTAATTCTGCGAGTTTCTTGCATTCTTTCGCATTATGACAAGGCCATGCTTATCTCAAATGTGATCTTCCAGGATCCGAACCATACCGTAAGGTGGAGCTAGAAGTGCGGCACCTTCAGAACCTTCGGATCATTGGTCCAATGCTTCTTGCACTTTGTGGTGTAAGAACCCCTACCTCCCCTTACGGGAGTGTTTTTCTAGAGGGTGACGTGGTCGAGGCCGGTTGGTGGCCGTGTGCTCATCGTCATCGCTCTCCAAGGCGAAACTTGAACATTGACATAGCCTGTCAACCACGGTGGTTTGGGGTCCCCGCATCATTCCACATAGCACAGTGGTTGGGGCTCCCACCACCACTCCCTACCTCCTATGCAGAGGGATGGGTGGGATTCTAGAAAATTCCCCTCGTTGGCTCTTGCCATTTCTCCAAATCGGTGGGGCAGACAAAGATGAAGAATTTTCTTGGACTAGCCACCCTTCCAGATGGCAATGATCTTCCTGGTAGTAACCTAGAGGATAAAGGGCCTCCACCACCCCCTGCCTCTATGTTTGCTGTGGTGGCCTAGTTTGTTTTTATTTTTATTTTCTGGCATTGTTGCTTTGTTTGTTGCTTCCCCTTGGGCTTGATACTTTAGTCTCCTAGCCGTCAGCTAGTTTGATCGTGGGTGTGCCCTTTACCACCCATATTTTTGTGGATAGGTGTAATATTTTATAAAGTAATATAGACTATTTCATCAAAAAAATTGTGCTTCTACAATTCTACCAACTCAAAACAAATGCATTATTTCTATTCTAACAAATATAAATTAATTAAAGCTTCAAATAATTTAAGTAGAACCCCAAATTGGTTACTATTATACTATGGTAGCTTCCCAAAGATGAGATGTGCTTTTTGTCTCCTCAAATTTATATCTTCTTCCAAATATGAAGTCCAATTGATCTAGGAATGCACAGATGTTGGCTAGTAGCAAAGAAAACAAAATATTGGTTGTGGCTGGCTTGGTGCAAGAAATGACTGAAAGTAAATGGTAGGAAAGAACAGAGCAAAGAGTTGGTTTTCTGTGTGGTTCCTCTCAAAATTTTAGTAGCATAACTTAACCTCAAGAATATGAAAAATCCAACCCATCATATGGGTAAAAGTTTTTTTTTATAAAAATCTGGGAAAGAAGAAGTCAATTACATGTGTCGATAAAGAAGTGACCAATAAAAAAGAGGTAGTAAACATTCTAAAAATATCCAAACAAGAAGATAAAATCAATTTGATTCCAACGAGTCCAAAAATAGGAAAAATGGTTGATAAACAAGTGAGAAAATCACTCCCGAAATCCAAACGTCGTCAAAAATCCACATTTTAAGTCTAGAATTTTAAGTGACATGACTTCCAATGAACTTCTCGTTACACAATCACCGCTCAAGACAAAGAAAAAGCTAAAACCATTCTTACAAGAAAAATAAAAGTTTTTAGACAAAACATAAGGGTTGATTTGAGTCAAAGGAGGGATGCAAAGAATATGGGAAAGGATATGGACCTCATTTTTACCTTGGAAGAATTTTTATCATCATTGTATATTTTATCGTTCCAATAATATAACACCGTGTAATTTTGGGTGCGTGCGATTATCTTCACTCTCTTTTTTTGGGAAGGAAGCGAATGCGACTTGGGAATATTTGATCTGACTGAAAAGGGGAACCTATTTAGTTTCCATGGAATAATATTAACAATAATCATGGGTCAAGGTAAGACTAAAAGCATGTGTGACCTTGGCAAGCATGACATTATCTAAGGCACTAGAAATTAATGATACAATTGTTCAACTTGTGACCATTAATAAGAAAATGAATGTATAAGGGTTATACCTTTCTTGAGGTGGATGGACTAGTAGCAAGAGAGTTCTAATATGAAGGTGTAGGAGGAGTAGGTAGTAATCCTTTGGAGGTAGATGAGTTTGGACTAGATGCATATTGACTATAGTTGATTAACTAGACTAGCTTGTCAAAATTTTATGGATGAGTTTGTAAATATTTCGATTCCAAAATTTGTACCTTAGATTTCTTGACATGGTCAAGGATATAAAAAGGTACATTAGTGGAAGTTTTAGAAGATTTGGTTGGTTTATATGGAGTGGAAGTGGTTTTCGGAATTAAAGAAGAATCTACAAATTTATTATACAAAGCTTTAATCGAGGTAGGTGTAGACACCAATTTTTGGTATCCTTTGTCCCTCATCCCGCATTCAATCCCCTTCACCATCTTGCACATATATACCTCCCTTCCTATTTTAATTTTCTCCTAAATCCCATCTAATTACCACTTTTCCCATCTTTTAATCCCATTATTAATTCAGCTTCCTAATCCATCCTAAATCACGCTTAATTACCCCTAAACCCATCCACTAATCCTTTTATCGTCCCTAATAATCCTTTTTATCATCCCTAGGTTCCCATCTACCCTCATTCAATGCATTCCTATCCCCCAACCACCTTTTATCCTCCCAAAGCAACCCTAACCCACATTAACCACTTGAAACCCTAATATCACCCCTTTTTAGGCCCTTTATATCGAGCCAATCTAATCTACACTACCCAAATCAATGGTCTTCCATAGTTGTCAAGAACCCATGTGCGTCTTTTCGACCCTATAAATACACCCATACCCCACCTCTATTGAGGATGCATTTTTATATTTCAATATTTCGTATGATTATTTCTTCATTTCTTGCTCTTCTATGTAGTCATTTTATCACCTTGGAGCTAATTTGGATGTTTTTCATGCCACCCTTGAAGAAATTAGAGAATTAGAGATTTCTTGGAGTCCTCATTGTCATCCCATCATCATTATGCATCACTCTTTAAGGTTTAACAATCACCTTCGAGATCTTCCTTGGATCGGTTGTCATCAATCTCTCTCTTCAAATAGTTTTTATCCATTTTCCTCCATCAAACCCTAGATCCATTTTTGGTCGCCATCAAATTTTCACACTCATTGTTGACATGATCCACATCTATCCTATTATTTATCATCCATCCTATCAGCTTATCTATTTTCCAACCCCACATTATCTCGGATCTTTCGATTTTTTTGTCCTACACACTTTTTTCTTTAGATCTCATCTTCATCGTACCCAATCATTGTCGATCTAGCCTAGTCGTCATCGACCCATCTTGCAATCATCATTTTTTCCATCAAATCTACCAATTTTATTTCATCCTTTTTGTTCTAACTAGATCGATACCCTCTATAATTTCCCGACCATCGTGTGATTCCTAGATCATCTTCATATCACCCCTTCTCGATCCGTCACTCACCATCCATTATGCCTAGCAGTCTTGAGTAGTTGTCAACCCGATCGGGTTTGATTTAGTTTTCATCATTTTTTGTTATCATATATGCATTTTCTCTTATCTAACACTTTTCAAATTTTATGTTTCAGATTCATATTTTGTTGCATCTTATCATTTATCCATCATCATCTTAAATCTCTTTTAGGAAAGAGGTTTGACATCCATCCTAGGATTTTTCACTTCTCGGGATCGACGTAGCGTTGCCTAAAAACCCACCCTCCTATCTACTAATCATTTTCTTGTTGAGTTTCTCTTAGTTTTGCGCAGTAATCAAGATCATTGTGAGCGGGATCTTTTCCACCCATATCCATCATCATCTTATCAATAGGTAGCCTTAAACCCTCTCATCATTAGAGTGTCTTATTTTCTTTGTTACCATTTCATTAATCTGAATCGGGAGCAAGAAAATTTAATCAGCATTCTTACACACTCGGTGGGACCCACCCTTCTTCTTTTGTGAGTCTCTTCGTTATTTTTATTTCTATTTTCTTTTCTTTTCTTGCCACTAATCTTGTAGGTGGGAGCTTCACTTTCTTGCGTGTGTGGTGGATTTCTTTCTTGGATCAACAATACATGTGCTTAAAATAAAATAAAACTAAAAATAATGTTATCTAGGTATTCTTCATTTTTTCCTATTTTCTATTTTTCATCTCTATCCCTTATTTACCTGCTTGATTTCATCAAATACAACACTTCATTTTGGACTTAAAAATAACCTCTTCATACTTTCTTGACAACATAGTCTAATTAGGAGTTCAATTCTTTGCATTCACTTCTTCCACACACATCCAAAACACACACATTAATTTACACATCTTAAACATCTTCTCACATGTAGAACTATTTGGATTTCATCACCCAATATGAATTCCACCACAGTGTTTGGGATGTGTAATTCATTTTTTTATCAGTATAAAGGATAAGCACCCGACACCCTTATTGTTGTGGTGTGTGAAGTGAGGTGGTAGACCCCAATATTAAGCCATGTACTAATAATATTCAATGATTTAAGTCTTTGTACCTTCGGGTAAATGATTAGCCATTACCTGTCCTTACTACTGGTTAGTAGCATCCCTTATTGCTATCAGGAAGTAGTATCTGTACCTGATACCAGTCGGTAGCAAGCTTATTCCTTCGACGCTTTCTAACTCAACTCGCCAACTCACTACACCCACTAGTTCATCCTTGGATGCACCCGAAGTTTTCTTTTGGCCGATAGCAAGAAAACTTGCTACCACTCGATAGCATCCCTTTTGTTGTAGGATGATAGCATTCAAACCTGTTATCAGCTGATAGCAAGCTCAGGTTCTCAGGTGTATCGAAGCTTGAGAAAGTGGGTGTAGCGAGTTGGCGAGTCAAGTTGGTAGGCATCGAAGGAACAAACTTGCTACCAACCAATAACAGGTACGGATGCTACCAGCCGATAATAAGAAGGGATACTACCGACATGTAATAAGGACATGTAATGGATGGGTCGTAAGAATGAGCGAGTTGAGATGGTTTGTAGGTGTTAGAGGTAGGAATGCTACCAACCGAGTAGCAAAGAATAGTTTTATCGGTGGGTAGCAAGAATGATGTAACCAGATCGACACCAAGCATGTTCCAACTGACCAACAACATGAATGTAAGAAATAATGTTGCAACTGGCTGACACCAAAGGTTAATGCAGTTGGTCGAAACCTAGAGAGAAGAAAGAAACACTCGTTATCGGCCGACTCCAAAATCATGATGTCATCTGCTAAGAGGAATAGTAATGATGGGTCGGGAATTAAATAATGTAGTACAAGGTAGTTCAACGACTAGTTTCATGAGGTGTGGTGCCCATGTCTTCTCTGTTGTAGACACATGTAGTTTGGCCAAAGCACTATTATTTCTAATATTGCACTTACTATTCTCTTCCTCACAAATTGACGACACATCATTAGTTAGAACTATCTAACTCCCCTCTTACGACACTCTTTTGGTCGTATTTCCTCTTGTAAACCAATTAAACAGGATATTATAGCCTCTTCTTGGCTAAGTCCTCTTCTTTACTTCTTTTACTAGCTTCCTAGACTATCAATCCATTTCATTGGATTGAGTAGACCCTCCAGAACCCTCCTAAAACCCTAATTACCCTCTAAACATGGTTAACTAGTCTTAACCATGATCAACCTCTTCTAAACCTAGTCAAATCTTACTTTGACTTGCTAATTAACTTGTTGACTCCCTTTTAGTCCCACATGCACCAAAAGCCTCCCATTTCCCAAATGGAAAACTATAAATAGCCCACTACCCCCCTCTCATTTCTAAGAACATTTCTTCCCTCTAACATAAACTATAGTATTATTGCTAGGATTAGGAGTTTTATTTCATTCTATTGAGCTATTTGCTTTGATTTTGCATTTCTATCACACAACATGGAGTAAATGGGAAGAACCATTGGCCTTGAAGCCATTAATGGTGAGATCCCATTCTCTTGAAGCATAAACTGATTGCTTAGATCCTTTTAGGTTCATTTACTTTAAGCTTTCAAGAATAGAGGTTAATTTCATTTGTTTAAATTGCTTGTTTACTTCAAGTTAATGCATGCAAAGTAGGAATCCTTGCTTATTTCTTATCTGATGGTCCATTGATCGGTTTTGCACAAGGATTTGGGGTTTCTTGAGTGTTCTTACCCCTTTCTATAGCTTTTGCAACCTTTCATTGAACACACCTGCAAGTAGGTACCATTGGGAAACGAATTAGTAAGGTTACCCATACCTCTTTTTAGATATTTAATGCAGGCTGTAGGTTGGTGGAAGAAAATTTGAGTTTCCCTCTCTATATAATGTAAAACCCCTCATTTTCTAGGGGTATGCTTTGAAAATGTAAAGGAACTCTATCAAAATTGTTCCAAATTTTTGTGATTTTCAAGCCTCATATTTAGGTGTTTTGCAAGGTGATTCTTTCCTTTTTCCTCCATTATAATGGATTGTGCATCGTTTTAGCCAATATAATTCATGTTTTGTGGCACGTATCTTCCTAGCTTGTGGTGTATTTCATTTGATTTCCTTTCATTACATTTACGGGTATATTATGCATATTTTGTTCTCCTTACGAGGTTTAAATCTATTGTGCTCCATGAAAATGGTGATTTGAATGGTTTTTGGATTGTTGCACTCATTTTTCCCTTTCCTCCTTCATTTTCTCTCATTTTCACTAATTGGAATATCTTCACCCCTTGTTATTGGTGTTATCACCTCCCCGTATTTTAGGATTTTAATTTTATACATATCCTTCTCTCATTGGTCCCTTAGAATCATAGGTTAGGGATCAAATAGTTGTATTTCCATTCTTAGGAATATTTTTAGCATTAGAATAAAATTTAGGAACCAACCTTCTCTGGAGTTTGATCTCACTTTGCAATTCCCGCAATTTTAGATCATCCCATGTTAGCAAAAAAATTAGGGATTTGTAACGATCGAAACACAGTGCTACTTTTTCGCCATAACAGCTATGGCATGCCCAATGGGACATTAGAAGCTAATCTTTCCATCTTACTAAGTTTTGGTGTGTATCTTGGTCAATTTCATCATTGGAGGCTTTTTGTGACACACCCGATGACTCCAAACATTCTATTCATTGGTTTCAACAACGTTAGTACTGAGTTTCATGAGAATAATTCAAACAAGGTTAAGGACAACAAAAGAAGGATCATTTCACTACTTGTAGTTTTTACCAAGGAAAATAAGAAATGGGAGATTAGTTCGAGATCACCTTCACCACTGAATAGAACTCTTTCTACTCCACCTCCTGGTAGGCCCTTCTTATAGTCATCTAGAGTTTTAAGACCTATTGTAATCATGAAGCATAGAGAAATTTCCCTTTTTCAGTTTCAATAATGGTAGTCCTTTAGCTCTCAATGCACAACATGATATACCAATGGTTGCACTTAAAAGTATTCCTTTCTTTACTGGTGAAAATCATACTACCCTAGCTGATCACATTCAAGATGTGGCTAATGTTTGTTTTGTTCATATTATTCTTTGCAGAATATGTTGTAGTTAGACTTTTGGCCTCATCTTTCAAGGGAAAATATTTGTAATGGTACATAATTTTGATACTATATTCTATTAACAAATTGGATCAGCTTGGGACAACCTTATGCAATCATTATGAGGACAAATCCAATCACCTATCCTTGGTAGACCAGATTAACAACAAAGAGATCTCCTAACAAGTAGATGACTGATTTTAACATCATATTTCAAAATATTTGTGAATGAATTCATCAAAAGGTAAGACCTACACCCCAACATGCATTTTCTATTATTTGAAGGTTGTAAATAGTGTTATTTCAGTCATGATTCAGTCTATGGGGGTAGAATTACCAGGTGCTTATGACATTTCTATTAGGGTGGAGAATAGTCTTATCTAGGCTGGGAAACTTATTCTTAGGCCTTTGATGCTTATTTCCCAGAGATTGAGAACCCCAATTCTAATAAAACCCCATAGTTAGCACCTATTCCAAACCTAAGAAATTAGAGCTCTAATGAATCATCTACTTCCTTAAGTACCTCATCTGAGTTACAAGAAGTGATGAAACAATTGCAAAATTTTAGGAATGATTTGGTATCCATCAAAAGGTAGCAAGCCCAAAACTTAAGAACTTATCACCTCGTACCAACCTAAAAATTCCCCTTCCAAGCCAAACAATCCTTCATCCAATTTTTCTCCTCAAAATCGAATCAATTTTCTCCTATAAGGCCATTTCAACTATACAATCCCAATGGAGCTAGCTCATCTCAAGTTTTAGTTACTATTTAAAACAATCTTGGGTAAGAATGTGAGTGGTTTTTCCTTTGCCAACTTCCACACAACCAAACAACATACCCCAGGTGGAATTTTGAGCCAAGATTTTATGGTCCAATGTGCATTTATTTCTCAAGACACACCTACAAATGAAAATCAGCAAGGTAGATAGTCACTCAAGAGACACCACCAAGTGACACTTCACTTGTGAATTGGAAAGTGAAACAATTTTGTGGAGTAAATAAAAAATTTCCTCAAGGATTGGCTTCCAACACAAGATCGAAGAAAAGAGATATTGAAGAGGGACATTCAGCAAATGTGGGTCCTTCTCAACCCTCTTTGACACTCCAAGCAAGTGGAAACCCAAATGTAACCCCAAATGTGCAAAATCATCCTAAATGACCTTCCATATCATCTCAAGTGCAAGAAAATGTTGTTACAAGAAAGGTGCGACATAAAGATAATTCAACTCCTTTCAACATCCTTGAGAAGATGAAGAAAACTAACATGAGCATATCCATGTGGGAGTCATTAATGATTCGGAACATAATGATCTCTTGCAGAAGCCATGGCCAAATTGTCTATTCCAAGTGAATCATCCAAGGAACAAGAAAAGGTCCTTACTAATGTAATGCAACAAAAGGAGGATCAACCAATAAAAACATGAAGCCTCTACCATTCTATATATCCTTTATCATCGGGAATAGTTTAGTGCACAATTGCATGATCGACTATGGAACCAATTCAGTGATGCCAAAACAAATTACAGACTAGCTAGGCCTCAAGTATGAATCTCTCACAAAAGGAGTAGTGTAGTTAGATGGGAAAATAGTAGGAAATATTGGGATCATCAAAGGTTTAATCCTCACACTACATGTATGTCCTAATTTTTTAGTTCCTCAAGATGTATTCATAATTGATCAACCTCAACTCTTTGCTCTATGGCTATCTAGGGACTTCACTTCCAAGATTGGATAATATGTGTTTGTTAATTGGTCTCATATGCTTTTTCAAACCAGATATGGCACTAAGGTTACTATTAAGTATGAACCTATTGCTACATATCATATATAACCTTATGTGCATATCCCAATCAATGTTAATTACACAACCTTTGATCAAAAATACGCCCAAATGCTCAAGAGACAGATACTCGATTGGTGACATTCCCGAGTTGTTACTTGATGAATGGGGAAATGCATGCTATGGTTTTGATCCATATAAAAATATTAATGAAGTTTTCCTTGGTATCTATTGCATATATGAGGGTAATACACCCCACCTAGTGTTATCAAGCCAACTCGATGAAGAAAATGAAATTTATAAAATGTTCTTTGATGGATCAAGAGGAAGACAAGCTATAAAAGGGGGTGTAGTCCTTTTGTCCCCTATAGGTATAAATTATTACTCCTCATTCAAATTTCAATTCAGCTACTCTAAAAACACATTAGAGTATGAGTCTCTCATCCACGGTCTTGAATGGGAAAGGAAAAATAATATCAAAAATTACAAACCTTCAAAGGATAGTGAGCTGATTCTAAGCCAAGTTAGAGGATCAAATGTAGCCAAGAATGATCTCGCTCAAAGCCTATAAGCACAAATTATGGGATCTTTTGGAATATTTTGAATATTTCAATATACATTCCATTCTAAGAAAGGAGAATGAAATTGTTGACAGGTTGACTGCAATTGGAGCAGGATTTGATGTTTTTGAGGATGTTAAAAGAGACAAAGTTCGGCCTCATGTCCTGGATGACAAGGTGAGACCTTTTGTACTTGATAATAACATAAATTAGCAGTGTGTTTGAGAATGATGAGTGGATCATCAATTTCATTCAAGAAGAAGTTGAGTTTTCTTCAAGGAACCAAGACAAGTTGGAGAGGCAATATGAAGACCAAGTGGTTCAACTTAGATCAAACAAGCTACCCAAAGGCCTAGTGACCTTGGAATCCATCTTCAACCCCAATGACCAGTTTAGAAAAGAAAAATAAAACATAATGGTCAAAGGTGAAGACTCACAAACCATCTCGGTTGGTGAATGCAAGTGTCTCCAAATTAGAAAGGTAAGCACTCAACAAGAAAATCATGATTTTGTAGAACTTTTCCAAGAATTTGCTGATATTTTTGCATGGATCTATGAAGACCTTAGAGGTTTTTATCCCATTTTAGCTTAGCACACTATTGATTTGGAACCAACTTCCAAACCCATTAAAAAACATAGACATGTCAATCCACATTAATCCCCTTATGAAGAAATAGCTAAACAATTTATTGAAGCAAGCATAATTTTACCTATAAAGCATTCATCATGGGTTCTAATCTTGTTCCAATACAAAAAAATAATGGATAAATCGGGCTATGTGTTGATTTTAGGGATTTGAGCAAGGCCTCTTGAAGGATCATTACCTCCGCCTCTATGGAATAAATATTACAAATGGTGGAAAGTTCTCGAAAGTTTTTATCTCCTAGATGGATACTCGAATACAACCAAATCATGGTAAGAGATAAGGATCGGCTTCAATACATCCTTCACCATAAAGTGGGGAACCTATGCTTACTGAGGAAAATACCATTTAGTTTATCTAATGCAGGAAAAATATTTTAAAGAGCCATGGATATGGCATTCAAGGGACTAATCAGAAAAAGAAAAAGAAATCTTATATACCTTGATGATATCATAGTTTTCTCTAAGGATGCAGCTAATCATTTCATTCATCTTAAGAAAGTATTTGAAAAGTGCAGAAGTTTGGAGTCTCTCTCAATCCTAAGAAGTGTATCTTCCTAGCTCATGAGGGTAAACTACTTGGCCATATTGTATCTAAATAAGGTTTAAGCATTGATCTAGAAAGAGTTAGTGCCATCCTTGCATTGACATTTCCTACTCACAAGAAATCACTATAAAGCTTATTAGGAAGGATACATTTTGTTAGGAGGTTTGTGCCTAAATTTGCTAATATTTTCAAACCTTTGATTTTGATGCTAAATAAGATCATGGATTTCAAATGTACATCTGAAGGAAAGGATAGTTTTGAAGCTATAAACAAAGCAATCACACAGCCCCAACTCTCATTAACACGGATTTCACTCAGGATTTCACCTTGTATTCTTTTGGGGGTACTGAGACGATGTCCGCCATACTGAGGTACAATTAAATGGAAAAGGTTTAGAACATCCTATTGCATTCTTTAGCTAAAACCTTGAGGATTATGAGGTGAAATATTATTTTTTTTGAAAGACATGTCCTTGTTATTATAATAAGTTTAAATCAATTTAGACACCTAGTGTCCAACAATAAAATTCATTTGCTAGTTTCAGATGTTGGTGTGAAATAATTCCTCTTAAACAAGGATCTCGAACAATAAAAGAGCTCGTTGGATAACCAAGGTGATGGAATATGATGTTGGCATTCGAAGGCAACCAAACTAGTTAGAGGTAAAGGGTGAACAATTAGGTTCAAACCAAAAAATTAAGAAGGATGTTGTTTTAGTGCTTTAATATGACCATGAACAATTAGTCAATGTCTTATGCAACTCTTGTTGGACTCGGTATGTAGTGCACTTTCTCTAGATAGGCCAATGCCTGCAAGGATTGAACAAAGATAAAAGAAGGTATTTCAGACTTCAATCCATTCCCTATGTACTTACAAAGGGAATCTTATTTATGAAATACATGAATCATGTTCTCATAAGGTGCATCAAAACATATCAGATAGAAAAAGTGTTGTATGAGTTTCATGATGGAGAAGCAGGGGGTCACTTTACCCCAAGGGTAAAAGCTCTTAAGATCATGAAATATGGTTATTACTAGCCAAATATTTTCATTGACTGATATGCATGGATCAAGAAATGCAACAAATGTGCATTCTTTATAGGAAAGGAGAGACTAGCAACCCTTCCACTCCATCACATCTTAGTTAATCAGTCATTCATGCAATGGGGACTAGATTTCATTGGGGTGATCAACCCAAATTCAAGCTTAGGAAACAAGTGGATCTTCATATCCACAAACTATTTCACCAAGTGGACAGAGGTAACCCCACTAAATGAAGAAAATGAGGCAAACATTACTGATTTCTATGGCTAGGTTTGGTGTTACTTCAACTATACTTTATGATAATGCATTTGCATTCCTTGGCACAAAGATCTCTAATTGGGCTATGAAGAATGGTATATACTTGAGAACATATTCAAATAATTACCCCCAGGGTAATGGTCAGACTGAGTCCACAAATAAAAACCTTTTGAGATTAATAAGGAGGACTTTAGATGATAATCAGAGAACATGGCACACAAAACTGAGATCTACCTTGTGGGCTAATAGGATCACTCCCAAAAATGAACCGTAGCTCTCCCTACAAACTAGTTTATGGGAAGGAAGCAAGGCTTCAATTTCCCTGAATTGCCATCTTTATAGCTCATCAAACAAATTGGAGTTGTTCGAGTTTAAAGCTATGCAAGTCAGGTATGTATAGCTCATGGAGCTACAAGAGTTGAGAAACCAAATGATGTAAACAATGGACAAAGATAAATCTCGATCAAGATGAATTTTGATAGGTTGGAAAAAGTTAGGATCTTCCAGAAGGGAACTTAGTCCTGAAATGGGATACAAATAGGAAAACTCTAGGTACGAACTCAAAATTTGATGCATTATGGAGTGGCCCCTATGTGATTTCAAGTTGCAAGTAAAATTACACTTTCTAACTATCAAAATTGGATGGAGAAGAACTTCAGCTCGCGATCAAAAGGATCTACCTCAAGCACTATTATTGAAGGAAACATTTCCTTATACATTATAGTTTAGATTGCATTTCCTCTAATAATTTTTAGCACATTGTCTCATTGGTAGTGTAGGTTTCAATTCCCCTAACTTCTTATGCACATGTTTTGTTTCTTTTGGATGGCATGTTATTACACGGTTCATGGTGGTTTGAAAAGAGGTATGGAGTGAGAAGAATTTCAAGGTTGTAAGGATCAATTTTCTGGTTTTCGTGGATGAATCCATGACCAATGATGTTACAGCCCCGGTCTCTTCATCCGATAGGAAGAGATCCCCGCTTCATTTGCCAAATTATTATCCAAAATTCCCCTCGGGTTATTCTCGTAGTTTACATAATTCATTTGTACATGGGCGTGTTTTGCAAGGTGGCGAGGTTTGAATGTTATAGGATAGGAACAACGTTTAATACTGAACCTTTCGGTAGCAAGTTCGGATGCTACTAGCTGATAGAAGAGGTATGAAAGTTATCGAGAAGGTGAATGAAGGATGGGGAAATCTACATAGGTCGCAGAGATTCAGTCCCCGTCGAGTAGCATATACACATGCTACCGGCCCAGAGAAAGTTTGAATGCTACCGGACGACAAAAAAGGGATGCTACCACCGACAAAGAAGCTCGGGTGCTCGAGTACATCCAAGGTTGAGCTAGTGGGCGACTTAGAGTTGGTGAGTTGAGTTAGCGGAATTGAAGGAAAAATCTTATTATGTACTAGTAGCGGTATGATGTTACTAAACGAAAACAAGAAGGGATGATACCGATTGGTAACAAGGACAAGTAGTGGTTGGGTCGTAAGATTGAGTAAGTCAAGGTGGTGTTGTAGGTGTCAAAGGTATGGATGTTAACGATGGATAGCAGGGAATAGTGCTACTGCCAATAGCAAGAATGATGCAACAAGGTTGTTACTAAGAATGTTTCAACTAACCAAAAGCGGGAACGTAAGAAAGAATGTTACAACCAGGTTGAAACCTAAGGTTAATATAGTCGGCCAATACCTAGAGAAAATAAAGGAACACTCACTATCGACCGACTCAAAAATGATGATATCACTCACCAATAGGAATAGCAATGACGGATTGGGCATTAAATAATGCAATACAAGGTAGCTCAATGACCGCTTTAATGATTTATGGTGCATGTCTCTTCTCCTGCAAGCAAGGTACCATTGGCAAAATGAATTAGTAAGGTTTTTCATACCTATTTTCAGAGATGTAATGCAGATCGTCAGCTTAGTGGAAGAAAATTTGAGTTTCCCTCTCTATATAATGTAAAACCCCCTCATTTTTAAGGGGGGTGTTCTTAAAACATAAAGGAACACTGTCAAAAATTGTTCTAGAACTTTTGTGAGTTACAAGACTCATATTTTGGTGTTTTGAAAGGTGATTATTTCCTTTCTCCTCCATTATAATGAATTGTGCATCCTTTTAAGCAATAAAATTCATATGTTTTATGACTTGTATCTACCCTAGCTTATTTTGTATTAAATTTCCTTTGCTTTCATTGCATTTGCAGGGTATATTGTTCATATCTTGTTCACGGGGTTCATTAGCTAGGCATATCCTAAAGCACGTGCATGCATATTGACCTAATTAAAATTGATAAAATCAAATTCAATATACTAGTAGACATGAGGGGGTGAAAGGGTTTAATTTATTAATATTTTGAATCGTGGTATTAGGGGTAGGTTAGAGATGTGAGCCAAAGGATATGGAGGTTTAATTTTAATATAAAACTAAAAAATTGAACCTTAGTTTTCAACCCTAAATACATTAAAATTGCAAAAGGAGTTTGTTCATAAATCCAAACTATAATCTCTTTTAGAATAAGGAAAACTCAATTAATAAATTCTTAACAAAGAAATAATTAGATAGTAGAAAACTAAGATTGAGTATGCTTTTCAACACAAATGATTTTATTTCACCATCTTAATTATTTGCAAAACTATTGATGAATTATTAAAGCTTAAATTTACAAGGTATTTGGTAATAGGTCTTGAATGGATTCAAATTCTCTTTCGAGAGAAAATGCGTATTGAGAAAAAAATAATTGAGTGAGAAACATAATATATTTTCTATTTGATATATTATTGTAGAAATAAAAAGGGGTAAAAATTGTGATGCAACAATGGGTAAGTAAGGTACATGGAAAAAATAGGGGGTATTTTAATTTTTTTAATATAATGGGTGGGGTGTTATCAATTGAATAATTAGAGAGAGAAACTAACATTAAGGGTAATCTTTATAACCCTTGAAACGAAAGTGTTATACCATAATTTTACTAAGTGAACCCCTTGTGATCATGTTCTCCTTACAGGGGTTCAAATCTATTGTGATCCATGAAAATGGTGATTTGAGTGTTTTTTTCCCGTGGCACTCATTTCTGCCTCTCTTCTCCTTCATTTTCACTAACCGGAATATCTCCACCCCTTGTTCTTGGTACTATCACCTCCTTGTAGTTTGGTATTTTAATTTTATGCATCTCCTTCTCTCACCGGTCCCTTGGAATCATAGGTTAGTGGTCAAATAGTTTCATTTCACTTCTTAGAGTAGTTTTAACACTAGAATTAGGTTGAGGAGCCAGCCTTCTATGGATTTTGATCCCACTTTGCAAGTCCCACACTTGTGAGATCATCCCATGTTAGCAAAAAGTATGGATCTCAGTAACAAGATAATCCCGAGTGGTGCTACTTTTTTCCATAACAATGATACTTCACGCTCCATGCTTCATGTCTATCTTTCTAGGAACTCTCACATCTCTAGTATACACATTTTACCATCATTTCGTGATATCACACTCTTATTTTATGGTTCATACTTGACTATTGAAGGAATATTCCTAAATGAACCTCATCTCAACGTGGCTCTCCTCATCTTCACATATCACACATCATAGCACACCATCACTTGCACAAAATTTTCATACCTTGGTTACATTTACTCTCGTTCGCTTATTCTACTTACATGTTACACTTTGTTTTCCTATGTTGTTTTGATACTTAGTATGTCATTTTTTTATCTATATATGCATATGTATTTATGTGGTATCTTGAGGTGAATGCAAACCTTTCACATATTCATACATAATGCATGATGTTCAACACCACTGTTTACCAGGTCCCACCGAGACTCCTAAGGGCATCTACCTTTACTACTCTTATACTCTACACATCACATGTTCTATTGCTACATTATTTACTACTTCTCATCACCGTCACTTTACTTTTTACTAATCTAAACATCCTTTGATAAACTATTTATATCTCTAACATGTTCACATGTGCTTCATGTGTAGCATTTTCCTTGAATGATTACATACAACCATGGTTATATGTAACCTTTGCTTAGTGTAAACACCCCAAAATTACACTGCTTTCCACTTGTTCCCGGTGTTATCCTAATACACCTTTGTATTCGCCCATTTGCGATTATTTGATTAAATTAATTAATTTATACACATTGTACCCCTTTGGATTAATTAAATTAATCCCATGTATCCTTTGTATCCCCTTTAGCTAAGTTAATTATTATTTATTAATTAAATAATTAATTAATTGTGTGCACATCCTAGTCATCTGTCACTTGATCAAACTCCACTTAGACTCCACTTGGACTCCCTATCCTTATCCTAGTTAACTGCACTTCTAGAATCCTAGAAAGGTGGGGAAATTAAATTACACGTACAACCACCTTTCCGGATGTAACTTTTTGCAATTAATTCATTTACTGCCCCCGACACTATTGCAACTTCCCACAATGTTATTTTTAGCATATTCATTTATCCGTGTATAACCAACTTTAACTACTTCTGCCTCTATAAATTGCAGGCTTACCTTCCTTACAAATCCTCTTGAATCTGACGTACAAAAACTCTATTGAATTCACTATGTTGGTAGCATTTGCATTCAAAGTTTGGAGAGTACTCAAGAGCATCCACAATCATTTCTGATATTCATTTGCAAGGTTTCACAGGAGACCCTTATTTGAGGTTTGCATTAGAAGGTTACTGGAAGGTTTGCAAATTGTTTGTTTATCTTTCATTACTGTGCTCTTTCATATCTTGCACTTACTACTTGCTTACTATTAATTTTTATTGTTTCCAAGCTATGTTATATGTCTTATTTTATCATTGTTTGTTTATGGCCACTTAGGGCCTGATTGTCTTGTGACATTATGAGCGATGTCCCATGTATACAACCAAATTTTCATGGTACATATTTTCTTCATAGTTTCTTGTTACATTGTTTTCTATTACATGTTAGTTATTATTATAAGAACACTTGTTCCTAGCCCATATTTTTTGCATGTGCCTTGGTTTCTACTATAAACGTCCTTTACCCCTACGGTATCCCATATTAGATGGGAATATCATTATTTGGTCCTCTCGTTTAGGCCACATCCTTTTACTTTTATCGCATGCACCCCAAATAAGGGGGAATCATTCAAGTGAATAAAATCACCTTTACAACAACACAGATCTCTAGAACAACATAGATTTGGCAACAGAACATAGTCACAAGATGAGCCGAGAATTAGACTTGGGTCACAAACACAAAGTGGACACTAGCACCCGTGATCAGATAGTAGTGGTGGGTGCTTGTTTCCCCCTAGGAACTTGTTTACCGGGGTAAAAATAGATAGTTTCTCAGTTCAACACATTTTCTAACAGATTGCAGTACAGCTTCTACAAATAATTACAAAATTTAGTTACAAATAATTACAAGCAAGTTACATAGAGGTATGTTCCATCTCAGCAAGGGCACTTATTTGGGAAGCATGATAGATGGAGAGTAAAATATACCTGTCTCCCCAACACTCTTCTCTTCAAGTGAGATCACCAAAAAAAACTCACCTTTGGCATGAGATCGCACAAAAAAATCATCCTTGGCGTGAGATCGCCCAAAAAACTTTATTTCGTTGTGAGATCACCTAAAAACCTCACCTTTTTGCAGAAAATTTAGCATCTCCAAGCAAATTAGGAAAAATTTATATCTTTTACTCTCTTACACATCAGGGCACACTTTTAGTTTACACACCTTTACACTTTTATTTACTTATACACATGTAACTTTGATTTCTTATATACGTAACTTTGACTACTTTCTTACTCTTCTTTTGTAATTTCTTCCTTATCTATAATAAGAATCATCTCACATTAGCAAAAACAAGCCCTAACAACACGCTACTACACACAAAATTCACCCCTAGGGTCTACCTCCCATTCCTAGTTTCCACACTTCACATTACGATCGCTTCATGCTTCAATTGTCGACTCCGCACACTATCGCCTACACTCTTTTCTATGGGATCATGAGGTACGCACACTATGTCTACTTTATGCTATCAAGTATTCACTCAACAACATAAAGTGGGGGGAAAATGTTAACACATAATCTATACACTTGGGTACATTTCTAGGTCCTAGAGCTTACTAATATATACATGATTCCTAAGCAAGAAAACCAGAAATTGAAAATGTATTTTGGGCCTTTTTCTTTTTCTCTTATAATTTTATTAACCTTACACACCTTCCAACCTATCGGTATTTAACTTATTTATCTTTTAGGATAGAATCACCCATGTTCTCTATCCCTTCTAGGTGCTCTTGACCTTCTTTGCCTTCTTCTTACTCTTTTAGGTGCCTTTTACTTTTGGTCATCTTTTACAACTTTGGGTTAGCCTTTTAGTTGTCAATTACGAAATTCAAATAAGGGAATCATATATATACATAGTTATATCTCTCAAATAAAGTTCCAAGCACTAAGCATTACCTATCATCACCTAATCTTGCATTCAAATGCATGAGAGCATTACAAGGCATCTATCTAGCACACTCACACAGGGACAAGGAATGCGTCACTCACGAATACACAACATAGGAGGGGAAGTGTATTTCCATCACACGCATTCTACATACTTGATAAATTCTAGATCATGTTTGCTATCATTGTGCAACTTATGCAAGTTAATCATAAGGAATCATTACACACACTCTCACAAAGAAAAACATGGGGTCTGAAATGTAGTGCGAAAGGCTCGCACTAAGTTCACTTTTCGAGGACTCGTGTCGTCCTCCGACTCCACATTCTACATCCTTTTATTAGATTTGATGTGGTTTATGGACATGTGTAGGTACGCATTTTTTTGCAAGTTACAGGTGCAATTATAACTCTAATAGCGAATTCGAACATGAAAACAAATATTGGATCAAAGACATTTTGACCTAGAAAAATTAGAACCTAACCATCTAAGCATACACTAGCTCCCGTGAAGAGCAGACACTAGCATCTACTACTATTGTCATCCTATAGACATTTTTTCCTACATATTTATGTACTTCTAAATCTTAGTTGAGCACGTATAATGATTTTTCCAGCCTATTCCGTAAAAGACTCAATTTAGATCACTCTTGCATGACACAAAATCAGCTAAGTCACTTTCCCTCTTATTTTCTTAGGGTTATACATTGTTGAATGATTATTTCTTGACACTACTATATTTTATTACCTTAATATCATTAGTTACAATGTAGTTACTCTAAATTTAAGGTTTAATTCAATTTATATTACATCACATCCAAACATGAATAGTTTCTATAAATTACTTGTAAAATCAAGTTCAATTTTTATCATAGGATGATTTGTTTTAACCATTTTATATTATAGTCAATAGCATTATGTAATGGATGAAGTTAGGGTTCAACACATGTGAAGGTTACCAATGTATTCATATTTATCACGTTAATCCAACATAAATGATAGAGAATAATATTTTAAAAGTTGTGAGAGAGTGGAAACTATAGCTCACCATTTTTCATGTCATACCATGGCCTCTTTGAGTGTTGTAGGATAGTGCTTTTCTTATCAAGTTCTAGGGTTTCTCACCCTATGATATCATCTATATAATTCCCCTCCACTTAATGACTAGATATTATTGTTATGTTGGATCTGGTAGAACTATGAGCAATGGTGCTACCACATAAATGTCCCCAAAAAAATTCTCAAAGGTATTTCACGAGGTAATGTTTCTCCTTCTGATGTTATTTTAATAGTTTCTGAATTTAATGTTGTGTGCTAATTTCTCGAGCAGCTTTTTCTTATCGGTTATTTTATGGGTTTCATCCCCTATGAAAGGATGCTTAAGTCTTGGGTTAGTATAGCTTAGGTCACTCATAGCATCAAAGCTAGAAAGTTTGCAAAACATGACCAAAGGATTCTTCCTCTTCTACTTATCGACCCTTCGCATACCCCGGATATCCTTGACCATTTAGCTACGTTGTATGTTTGTAACTTCATGTTGGTTCTTTCCCCTTGACCAAGGAATTTTTAGTGTTTGGGTATGCGACCCTTAAATTCCCTATCTAGGTAGAGTTCCTTGGGTTTCCTCTACCATGTGTGCATTTTCTTCACCAAATCACCTCCTTTATTTGGCGAGTTGTTTGCATGGAACCCCGTGTTATTATTACAATGCTTAGCCATAGAAATGTGTCTACGTTGAATTTCATCTCTTAAGAAATAAAATAATTTGTGGAGATCTAAATGGGTGATAATCACTATTCTTAGCAAGCTCTTTACATCAACCTACCTAACACATTTTTTTACTATCATGCCTCTTATCAAAAGATCAAGGACTTCGAATGAAGATTAACTTTGTGAGTACGCTTAAGATATTTCCAGTCTGCTATCGTGAGCCCTAGCTCCCGCCACCGCCTGCTCGTCCCTGGCTTTCTCTAGTGCTAGCACTGATGCCAGACCCTTCTGGTCTAGACCAGGGGCCCCCTCTAGTCAAGGGTCCTTTCTCCCCAACCCCCTGACGCCTGGAATAAGATCGTGGAGGGCTCCACCTCTGCTCAGCACTCGGACAAACTCTTGCCTACCCTGGCAGATGGGTCCTTCTCCCTACGCATTCCCACTCATATCACTGAGGTGGCAGCTGCTTCACGTGATATTTCTCTGGTTGGTAAACTGATGGGCCCTAGGCCCCCTTTGGAGGATATTAAAAAATGGGCACGGTTAAAATGGCACCCTTGCGGTGCGGGAATTGCACAGCAATGCCAAATGGTTTCATTCTATTCTCCTTCAGCATGAAAGAGGATTTCGCGAGAGCTCTTCTTGGAGGTCCTTGGTTCTTTGGCAGACGGGGCTTCTACCTCAGGAAATGGTCTCCAGGCTTCAATCCTCACACGGAATCCATGACCCAAGCTCCAATCTGGGTTCGCCTCCGGGTCTCCCCCTGGAATTCTGGCACGCTGCAGTTATAGAAGGTATCGCTCTCACTATAGGCTCTTTAATAGCTATAGATCAAGCTACTAAGGAAAAAACTAGATTCATCCATGCTCATTTTTGTGTTAATGCCGATGTCAGCTGCCCTCTCCCAAAAGAGATTGAGCTACTTTCAGACCTAGGGAACTAGAAGCAAAACATTGATTATGAATATATCCCCCAAGCCTGCTCTTTTCAGTAAAAGCATTGGCCACAGAGCCTCTGGCTGCCCTTCCAAGCCCCAGCCAAAACCTAAAACCCTAATCACCTCCCCAAAGAACAAGAAATTATTTGTACCAAAATCAGCCTCAGATGAGATCCCGGGCATACCCATCTCTAATCCTTTTGCTCTCCTTGAAGAGGGGGAAATAAATGTTGACTCACAATTGGAGGCTCCCACCGATCCCCCTTCCTCCCCCTCAAGTCTCCCATCCTTTTTCATCTCCCTCAGCCCCTCCCCTCCTCCCTGTCTGTTCCCCACTCCCCTCCTTTTTATCCTCTCCCCACTCCCTTATCCCTTCCCCTCTTTCCCTCCTTGGATCTTTGGATCCTCCTTCCTTGAACCTCCCCCTCGGTCCCCCTCTTCCCTCCTCCTGTGGTCACGGCTTCCTCCCCTACGGCCCTCTCTTCTGACGACAGTTTCAATCCCCGATGGACAAGAAGCAGCAGTAAGAAGCCTGATATTGGCAATGAAAAACCTAGGGGAAGGACCCCGAGCAATGTCAAGCTTCAACAAGAGGTGGCCCTGAATGTCGCTCAAGGTACACAGAGCACAATCACCATGGTTGTGGGGAACAAATCTAAACCTAAGAAATGAAGATCATCTCATGGAACATAAGAGGCCTCAACTCTCTCCAAAAGCAAAGAGTCATCAAAGATATAAAGTTTCAGAATTCTCTTGATATCATAATGCTACAGGAAACTAAACTTAAAAATTATGATCGTCTCCAGAAAATTTGGCCGGCTGCTGCTTTTGAGTCTCAACCCTCGGCAGGAAATTCAGGGGGTTTGTGCACCTTATGGGACCCCAGAAGCTTCAAGGGAGATTGTCTACTCAAACACCCCAACTTCTTGTGCATGCTCTTCCAAGAAGTGGGCTCTGATTCCACATGGATTGCCATCAATGTCTACGCTCCCAACTTGGAAACCCATCGTGGAAAACTTTGGAATGATATATCTGACTTCATCAGCAATTGTGGCAATATCCCCATTTTAATAATGGGTGATCTCAATTGCCCTCTTTATCCTTCGGAAAAACAGGGAGGTGCCCCTGCTATGCTGGCCAACATGGAAGCACTGGCTGACTTCATTAGAGAGAACTCCCTTCTTGACATGGATCTTCACGGATCCTCTTTTACTTGGTCAAATCACAGATTGGGCAGAAACCACATTCAAAGCAGATTAGATAGAGCCATTGGATCTCTGGATCTCTCTTTTTCCAGACTTCTATCTCTGTTCCCTCCCTAGGGTTGCCTCTGATCACAGCCCTCTCATGCTTAGCGCTAATCATAATCTAAATATCAAGAATCCCCCCTTCAGGTTCGAGCTGGCATGGCTTGAGAATAACCACTTGAATCCCCTTGTTGAAAAATGGTGGGACTTCAAAGTTGAAGGCACCGATATGTTTAAATTTACCAGCAAGCTCAAAGAAATCAAAAAGTAGCTCAAAATCTGGAAGACCACGGTTTTCGGTAGTATCAAGCTCCGCAAGCAGAAACTGAGTCAAGATATCACCAGAGTCTCAGCCCAAATGGAGATCGAAGGGAGGCTTGATCACCTTCACCAACAAGAAATATCTCTTCTCAGCGATTACCATAATACTCTTCAGGAGGAGGAGGCCTATTGGCGGCAGCGTTCTCGTGCCCTCTGGCTTGAACAGGGGGATCGCAATACCAAGTTTTTCCACACCACTGCCTCCAAGCACAAAAGCAGGGACAAAATTAGAGAATTGGTGGCATCCTCAGGTATCTTATTAACCTCTAACTCTGACATATCTAATGAGCTTGTCTCCTTCTATTCTAATCTCCTCCAGGTCGACCAACCTCCTTCGGAGCAATCAATGTCTGATATGATTCAGCATATTCCCCAGCTTGTGTCAGCAGAGATGAACAAAAACCTTATCAAACCTTTTACTATGGAAGAAATCCACAAAGTGGTTTTCTCCATGAAAAGGGACAAAGCTCTGGGCCCGGACGGCTTTCCAGCTGCTTTCTTCCAAGTCTTCTGGGAGACCATCAAGCAGGATCTTTTCAAAGCGGTTAATGAATTTCAGAACAGTAACAATCTTCTTAAAGAATGGAACACCACCTTCTTAGCTCTTGCTCCTAAAGAGCAGGGTTCAAAGGATGTCTCCAACTTCAGGCTGATTAGCCTCTGCAACACTGCTTACAAAATCATCACTAAGATGTTGGCTTCTAGGCTCAAACCCCTTATGAATAGCCTCATCTCTCAGAATCGAACGGTTTTATAAGTGGATGGCTCATTCAAGGAGGTATAATCACTGTCCATGAAGCTATCCACTTGGCGTATCATTCAAAATCCCCTGGAATGATCCTAAAGCTTGATATGCAAAAATCCTTCGATAGAGTCAGCTGGCCTTTCCTGATCAAGATCCTGGAAAAATTTGGTTTTGATAAAAGATGGTGTAGTTGGGTTTCCTCTTGTATCATGACACCTTGTTTCTCTATTCTCATAAATGGTATTCCAGTGGGATTCTTTAAAAGTAGCAGAGGAATCAGGAAAGGAGACCCTCTATCCCCCTTTCTCTTCATTTTTATGGTTGAATCCCTCAGCAGAGCGCTTGAGGTGGCTAAAAGACATTCAGTCATATCGGGACTCAAAATCACCTCAAGCTTGCCTTCGGCCACTCATAGCCAATTTGCTGATGACACCTTGCTGTTGAATGTTGCCTCGTAATGAAGCTCGAGCTCTCATGGATATCCTAAATCTCTATCAAGTTGCTTCCCAGCAAACCATTAACTTCAACAAAAGCAACATCTCTTTTATAAATTCTAGCTCCCAGGCTGCAACGAAAGATTGCCGATATCTTTGGCTGCAAAATTTTTGACCTCCCTGCCTCCTATCTCGGCATTCCCCTCTTCAAGGGAAGGAAAACTAAAAATCTTTGGAATCCTGTTATTGAGCGTTATCAGAAAAAGTTAGTAGCCTGGAAAGGGGTCTTGCTCAGCCAGGCTGGCAAGCTGCAACTAGTAAAAGCTACACTCCAGAGCCTTCCAACTTACTTTATGTCTCTTCTCAAATTACCCACTTCGGTGAAGGAGATGGTAGAAAGAATTCAAAAGAACTTCCTTTGGTCGGGGGTGGAAGAAAAAAAGAGGATCCATCTGGTTTCCTGGAAAGATGTGTGTAAGCCAACCTCTCTTGGGGGTCTTGGTTTAAGAAGGATGGCTGATATGAATGTGGCCCTCCTGGAAAAAATTGGATGGGAAGTTGCTAAAGGGAACTCCCAATGGGTGCAGCTCCTCAGAGAAAAATATCTAGCTCCTAATGAGAATTTAATCTCCTCAACTCCGATTCGAGGTTCGGCCATCTGGAATTTTGTTACTAGCTCCCTCCCAATTATTCGGGATGGCACCAAATGGAACTTTGGAAATGGCAGACTTATCGATTTCTGGCATGATCACTGGATTGGGGAAGAACCGCTGGACAACAACCCCTCATGGGAACCTATTAAAAGAATCCTCATTCATAGACTTGGCAGGTTTGTTTGATACTGGACTGTGGTAAACTCCATCCCTTCTTGGACTATCCTGGAGTGGACTGGAATAAGGGATCAATAGAGGCAGCTCCTATTTTTGCTTAGGAAGGAACTTTCTTCAGTTTATATCCCCTTTTCCCTACTTGAGGATGAGCTCATCTGGCCCCTCTCCCCTTCCGGTTCCTTCTCAGTTAAAGTTGCTTACCACTCCATGCCTCATGCTAGCTCTGGCCCTCCTCTCACCAAAATCGGCCGAAGATAGCGATCCCCAAAATTGGTTTCTTCTCCTGGCTTTCTTCTAAGAATGCCTTCCTCTCTGGAGAAAATCTGAAAATAAGGGGTTTCTCTCTTCCCACTCGGTGTGTGCTCTGTGTTAAGGCAGTGGAATCTTCTTCCCACCTTTTACTTCACTACCCTTTCTCTCAAGCTATTTGGAATTGGTTGCTTTCTCGGATGGAAGTTTGTTGGATTTTTCTCGAGTCCATTCAGGACACCCTCACTCAGTGGTGCTCCCCCTTTTCTCATCCGGCCTTGGTTTTGGCTTGGAATCTCCTCCTTCCGCATGGTATCTGGGGTATATGGAAGGAAAGAAATAGAAGAATTTTCAAAGATCAGAGCTTGGATCCTGATCGGGTGGCCAATCAGATTGCTCTGTCTTTCCAGGACAATATCAACTCTCACTATTGGGCCAAATTTCAGCAAAAAATCCAAATTTGTAACTCCCAGCAGTGGCAACTACTGATGGCTAATCTCTCAGTGAAGAAAGTTGCTTCTCCGGATCACGATTCAGTGAGGTGGCTCCCCCTTCCGGCTAGAGGAAACTCAACACTGACGGGGCCTCGAAAGGCAACCCTGGTAAATCGGTGGAGGAGCCATCCTTCGCAACCCTGTTGGTTCCATCATTGTTGCCTCTACCCATAATCTTAGTGTTGGCACAAATCATCGGGCGGAGGCCATGGCCATTCTCAAAGGCCTTGAGATGGCTCTCAAGTTTGGCAACAATCCTCTGCAAGTGGAAAGCGACTCCCTCAATATCATCAAGCTCCTTCAGTCGGAGGAACCTGGTCAATGGACTATCCAGAATATAATTGTTGATATTAGAGTTTTGCAAAGGAATTTTCAGCAAATCCAGTTCCAGCACACCTTTCAGGAGGGAAACAAAGCGGCGGACTACTTGGCTAACACTGGGGTTCTTCTTGATAATACTCAAAGCTGGCAGGATAACTTTCCGTCGGATCTCCTCCAAATTACTCAAAATGATCTCACCTCCTAATGTTAGTGAGTGCGAGGGAAGTGTTGACTTTGGTGTCAGCAATATCTTATTAGACTTCACAAATGGCGGCAGTATTAATTCTGCTTTTATTAAGAAAATACCCTTGGCTCTGAAGCTTTCGAAGGGTGCGATTCATAATTTCGCTGATCTTCCCACGCTTGGTGCCATACATCCCCATAATTCCACAAAGTATGAGCGGAGAGCATTAATGAGGATACGGTCGACTCCCATGCACGAAGCGGGCTTTTTAAGTCCCTCCTGCGTTCCCCCCTTCACACGCATTTCTTTTTTCTTAAGAAAATGGGGGCCAGCTAAAGCGTATTGAACCTGCATCTTGCAGCTCGATCAAGGAGGACGAAGAGGTTTGGAATATTCTGGTGGACAATGGAATTTCTACCTTCCTCGAAAGGATGACGGGTTATTCTGCCCTGGTCTCGTACGCCGCAATGGCGACCTGGGCGAGAGGGAGAGTCCAGATTGGCAAAACTACCTTCACCATATCAACGAATGGTATTGCTGATGCTATTGGTCTTCCGACTGCTAGAGACATCTACACCAAACGCTCGCTCCAAGCTGAAATCCAGGATTTCATAGCTCTGGGAGAAAGACTGGTGAAGAACCTCTCGGGGTATACCCGTGAATCGCTTCCTCCCCCATGGGACAAACTTGCAGAAGTTCATCATGAGATATTTCACGATTGACTTCAGTGAGATCTTGCAATCTTTGCCCCCATCTGTTCATCCTCTCTCATCTGCACTGGGGAAAAGATCAATTTGGCTATGTTCCTCTTCCAATCCCTGGAGCACTCTGTTCAATTGGCGTGTGACGGAGATGGAGCCATCCTGCATCAGGGTTTATTGTATCTGTTGTTCACTACTGCTGCCTCGCATTTGGAGCTCATCTGCTTTCCCCCCAAGTCGGGTCGGCGCCGCCGTTCTTCCTCCCCTTCCCCTCGCCCCTCCCCTGTCTCCCGCCACTCATCTCACCATCATTTCCACCTCCACATCTCCTCTTACTCCGACTCGGATGTCACTATCCTCGGCTCCTCTCAAAGCATTATAACCCCTCTGTCCCCCCTTTTTCCCCCCCGCACCCGCTTGATCAATCTTGTCTTTTTTTAGAAGATGCTGATTTGAGTAACAAGGCACTCTCCCCTGTTTCCAGCCCCAATGAGTCTCTTGCTGAGGACTTACTGGGCCTTGCCAAGCTTTACCCAGACTCCCTAGTTTGGAGCGGCATTTAAGATGAACTTGTAGGTTGATAACACTAGCGCCCAAAATGTTGGGGAAGACTCGGATTCCGCTGACAGTGCTACTCACGCTAACTCCCCGAAGTCACCTCTATTTATGGATGAGAATCCTGCTGAGCCTACAGTTGCTGACTCCTCAAGGGATGAACGCAGAATTGAAATTGTCTCCTCTATCTTAGATAAGCTTCAATGTGCCTTCACTACCCTGAAGGCCTGGGAGGATTTCACGGACTCTACCAGGAAAGCTATTGCCAGGGACTGCACGGATCTCATCACTCTGGCAGAAAAGATCGCTGAAGATTTTGGTTCCCCTAGTGCAAAAAATGTTGTTGCTGAGCTCAAGAAGCTCATTTGATGTTCTTTTGTATCTTCCTTTTTGCTGTCCTTTTCGCTTTTTTTTTGGAATCTCCTAAGGGTATCTCCGTTTTATGTTATTAACTGTTATATCTAGCCTTTGGGGATTTTTTGTACAAGGTTGGGGGACCTTCTAAAACCCTCCTTTTACCATTATTCTAAAAAAAAAGATCAAGGACTTCCCACTTTATGTGCCACACAACCACCCGACACCTAAGGCAGCTTCCAAATCTTGTAAACCCCATAAAAAGAAGGGTGGGAAATTTTCGGAGGATGAAAAGACAAGAACAACTCGCTTAAGCCAAAGTAGTTTCTATAGACACAAAATGTATTCACTTCGCACAATCCTAGGTTCTAAAAGCATGCTAGCATTTACATGATTCCTAAGCAATAAAATTAGTAATTGACAACTCCCTTTATCCTTTTGTTTTTTTCTTCTACACTTATATTAGCTTTATACATCTTGTGCTCTTACCTTCATTTGATTGTTTTATTTTTCTATGGCCTCGTACACTCAGTGCCTGGGCTGGGACACTAACGCCAAGCACTCATGTCCTCTAGGGTGCTTCTTTCCTTTTATACCTTTTTCTTATCCTTTTTACCCCTTTCATTTCTTAATTACTTTTTACCACTTTGAGTCAACCTTTCCATCATCAATTACGAAATTCAAACAAGGGAATCATATAAATACATAGTTATTTTTTCAAAATATAGGACCAAACACTAAGAATTACATACTATCACCTAAGCTTGCATCCAAAGGCACAAGAGCATCAAAAGCATCCATCTAGAAAACTCACTAAAGGGACAAGTGTTGCATTCTTCTGCATACACAACATAGGAGGGGAAGTTTATTCTATTCCATCACACACATTCTATACATTTGCTATAGTATAGATCATGCGTGTTATCATTGTGTAACTTACACAAGGGCATCCTAGGGCATCATTACACACACTCTCACAATGAACTACATGAAGTCTGAAATGTAGTGTAGTGTTTGGTACTAAGTTCACTCTTTGGGTGACTCACCATGGTCAGTCGACTCCTCCACACTCTACATCTTTTTTATTATATTTGATGTGGTTTGTGGACATGTGCAGGTAGACAACTTGTTTTGTAGGTTACACAAACATTATGTGATCAAGGAGTGAAACCATAGTGATAAATAGGGACTAATAGTGAAGCTCCTCATGTATAGAAGATATTAGATCTAGACCATTCACATAGACACTAGCACCTAGAATGGATGCTAGTCCCCGTGTTCTCAATTCCTCCCATGGGAACTCCTGTCTAGCACATTCATGAGTCTCAGAACCTCTAGTGAGCATTGACAACACTCTTCTTAGTATGTTTCAGCTATTAACCTACCCAAATCACTACCAAATTACTCATGAATCATCTAAGTTTGTTTATCTCCTCCTCTTACTTAGGGCTTACATTTGTATATGTTTATTTATTTACTTATTACTATATATTAGTATTTGTACATCATTCATTATAGTAGTTACTCTATAATTATATTTAATTCAATTTATATTAAATCATTTTGGTGAACCCCACTTGTGATCAAACACTTCGATCCTTTATTTTCCTACTCTATCCGATCTTCTTTCATGGCTCCTAAAAATCCTCTAGTCTCCTTGCATCAATTAATTCAAATGAACCCACCTTTTAAAGATGTTCTCCAAAAATCCCTAGACACTACGTATCTCCCTCGCAATACGCAACCTCACAAGTAAGTGCCATCTTCAATAATTTCTCTAATGACACTATTAGTCGTGATACCACAACTAATAAATCCATTTACAAGTCAATTCAAGCTTTACATTGTTTATTTCAAGATAAAATTCAAGCTATGAAACCATGATTACATCTCTCACAATTGAAATCCAACATCTCAAGGATGTTTCTCAAGCCCATGCTAGTTCTTCTTCTCCACTTCATTTTAATCCTATGTCTACTATATGTGCTCATATAAATGAAGCCCAAGTCTTACCACTACCACACACCTCTCAAGTTTGATCTAAATATTAAGAAATATGATATTCTTCCTAAGCTCCTAAATCACCAATTGATCAACTTGCCAACTACTCATTACTACCCTCTTTATCACTTGCCAAATACATAGGTCTCCCATTTTTCAATTATCACATAATTAATGGACATCATGACAATGATTACTATGCTTTAAAATGAATAATTAAGCACCTTGAGCATCAGGGTTTTATTTCATTTGCTACAAAACATATTATGCTACATGCTCATCTCCAATTGCTAAATCCCATTGGGCTCCCAAATTTGATCCATCTATATCTAATGAGCATCATGCCATAATTACTAATGTTCCTTCTTCGGTCAGTCAAGAGCCGCCTATCCAACCCAATGTCATACCACCTCTCAAATTAGTGTACCCTATCACCTCCTCCTATCAAGTCTTCTACAATGTTACCCATTCAAACTAAGAAACCTTATTTAATAATGTGTCCTCCATCCTATCCTCTTATTAAGTCCTCTCGCAAAGATTACCCATTCCAACTAAGGAAACTACTTTAAAATTTGGTCCTCCATCCTCTCCTTCTATCAACTCCACTACAACGTTACCAAATCAAGCAACCAAGAAAAAGAACAACCAATTCACCCTATGATAGATAACCTCTTTAAATTTCTTCCTATCAACCCACAATCCAACCCCTGGTTTTATGCTTGATTCTACCCCTCGTCATGACAACACAATATACTTTCTTATGATACATTTCAAACTCCATCACCATCACAATGTCTCTCTTACATCATCACATAGATCTCCATCACTCGTACACTTGGGGTCATCACACTTTATGCCCCTTTCATCACTATCAATTGTCTCTAGTTCTCATTGCTACAATTCACGCTCGGTACTTCATGTCTAATTTTTATCATCACTTCTACACTTTTGGTACACACATTGTACCATCATCACTCGATGACACACTCTAGTGCTATAGTTCACACTTGACTATTGAGGGCTACTTCATCAATGAACCTCACATCACATATTTTTCATGCTCTCTTCTTCACGATATATATTTTCTATCATCTACTCTCACGCAACACACTCATTTACCTTATGACGCACTCTTGTGCTATGATTCACAACTTGAATGTTGAGGGCACATTTCATCCATGAACATCACATCTACACACTTCATGCTCATTTTTTCACAATATATATTTCTAGCATCTATTTTCATGCCCTATACTCATTTCCCGATGACACACTCTTGTTTTATGGTTCATTCTTGACACTTAAGGGGGAATTTATAAATGAACATCTTCCCATGCACATCCATTGGGGGAACATTGTTCCTACCATCTTCACACCTTGCATACCACACCATCACACTCATACAACATTTATATATCTTGGTTGCATTTATTCTTTCTAGCTTATACTACTTACATCTTATACTTTGCTTACTATGCCAAACATATGCTCTTAGTATGTCATATATCATTATCTTATATCATGTTCATTCACTTGGTCTCTAGAAGTGAATGTAGTTATCTTATAGATCCTTACACGATGCATGATGCTCGATATTAAATCCCTTACTAATCCCACCAAGGCTCCTAGGGGAATCTACCTTGACTACTCTCACACACTACATGTTCTATTGTTTCATCATTTACTACTTCTTCTTACTAGCACTTGATTTTCATTGATATATACATGCTTTGACATATTATTTATCTTTCTAACATGCTAACAGGTGCTTCATGTGTAGTATTTGTCTTGTAGACTATATATAACCATGGTTATCTAATAGATTTTGCTTTTTATTGTTTTCTATTGTATGTTATTGTTTGTGTGTTATGCCCCATGTCTTTTCTAATCATTGTATTCATTTGAATGCTTTAACCTTGATTGTATTTTGACAGTGTGATTAATGTACCATATATTAAACCCACATCTCGTGGTCTATCTTGTCTTTCTAGTTGCTTGTTACATTGTCTTCTATTACATGATATATATTTTTACTACTAACACATGTTACTAGCCTCTCTTGTTTTCATTTTCCTTGGTTTCTACCATGAACATCCCCTACCCCCTACAGGTATCTCCACTTTAGATATGCATATCATATTAGGGTCTCTCCTTTAGACCACATTCTCCTACAATCATCACATGCACCCCAAATGAGGGGGGACATCTATTGGGTGAGAAAATCACCCCTACATCTTAGCTAGTAGAGCTACAGTACAAATTAGCACATTATGCAAACAAGCATAGAACCCATTAATAGAACAAAATCCAAAATTTAACTTGTGTCCAAAACACAGAGTAGACACTAGCGCCCAAACCTGGATAATAATGTTGGGTGCTTGTGTCCTCCCTTGCATGCTAATGTCTTGGGAGAAAAAATATTCAATTTCTCATATCAACAAAGTCTCAAGCATTTTTCATAAGAGTTCCACAATAGCAAGAACTTTCCTCTATTTTAAAAATTCATTTTATTAGTACATTTTAGTTACAATCAAAACAATCAGGACTAATCAGAATAAATCAGAATGTACCATCTATAATGGTGCTTATTTGGGAATCATCATAAGAGGAGATAAAATCTATACCCATCTCCCCAACACTATTCTCTTGGTGAGATACACCCAAAAACTCACACTTTGAGAGATCACCTAATAAACTCACTCTCGGCGTGAGATTGCCCAAAAACTCACTCTTGGTGTGAGATTGCCTAAAAATTCAACATTCGACAACAAAAAAATAGCAATCATCTCAAGAAAATCACAAAAACTTTTTATCTCATACTCTCTTACATATCAAGTGCACACTTTCCTTTTACATACTTTCACACTTTTACTTATTTATACACATGTTACTTTGATTTCTCATATACAAGACTTTGACTACTCTTTCACTCTTCTTTTGTAGGTTTTTCCTTAATATGCAACAAGGAGCAGCTCACATCAGAAAAAACAAAGCACACTACTACACACACTTCACCCCTATAGGGTCCACTTCCCTTTCCTAGTCTCCACACTCACTTTGTGATCACTTCACACTTCACTTGTCCACTCAAAGACACTATCGGCTACACACTTCTCTCTACAAGATCATAAGGTACACATCTTCTATCTACTTTATGCTATCAAGTATTCACTCAACAACATAAAGTGGGGGAAAATGTAGACACAAAATCTATGCACTTGGGTACATTTCTAGGTCCTAAAAGCATGCTAGCATTTACATGATTCCTAAGCAAGAAAACTAGTAATTGACAACTCCCTTTAGCCTTTTGTTTTGTCTTTTACTTTTATTAGCTTTATATATCTTACAATCTCACCGGCATTTGACCACTTTATTTTTATATGGACTTGGACACTAGTGCTAGGCACTCCTATCCTCCTGGGCACTCTTGTCCTTATTTACCTTTTTCTTATCCTTTTGGACCCCTTTCACTTCTTAATTACTTTTTACTACTTTGGGTTGGCCTTTCAATTGTTAATTATGAAATTCAAACAAGGGAATCATATAAATACACAATTATGTTTTCAAAATAAAGGACCAAGCACTAAGCATTATATACTATCACCTAAGATTGCATCCAAAGGCACAAGAGCATCAAAAGCATCCATCTAGCACACTCACTCAAGGGACAAGGGTTGCATTCTTCTACATACACATCATAGAGGGGAAGTTTATTCTATTTCATCCCACACATTCTATACATTTGCTACATTCTAGATCTAACCCGCTATCATTTTGCAACTTTCACAAGGGCATCTTAGGGAATCATTACACACACTCTCACACAAGAACTACATGGATTTTGAAATGTATTGCAATGCATGGTACTAAGTTCACTCTTCATGTGATTTCCGTGGTCATTCGACTCCTCATTATGCATCTTTTTATTAGATTTGATGTGGTTTGTGGAAATGTACTGTAGACAACTTGTTTTGTTTGGGTTACACGTACATTCGGTGATTGAGGAGAGAAACCAAAGTGATAAACAGGGACTAACAAAAAATTCTCCTACATAGAAGAGACCATATTCGGACCATTCACACGTACATTAGTGACCACCGAATGGACGCTAGCACCTAGACACTCTTATCCTCCCATAGGAACTCTTGTCTGGCACATTCCTAAGTCTCAGATTCTCCAACAAGAATTAATGACACTCTTCTCATTATGTTTCAGTTATTCACCTACCCATATCACTTCCAGATTACTCATGAATCAGCTAAGTCACTCTATCTCCTCCTCTTTCTTAAGGTTTTACATTTGTATATGCTTGTTTTCTTGTGTCTTAATATATATTAGCATTTGTATATCATTCATTACAGTAGTTACTCTACAATTATATTTAATTCAATTTATATTAAATCAATTGAACACAATGGTTATAAAGAGCCGTCATTAAGGAACATACTTTCACACACGGCACTCCTGAGAAGGTCTCAATGAATCTTCATTCCCCTTACCCAAGTTCTCCAAAGCATTCCCAAATCATCCATGGTTCTCATGGACCCATCAAACTCCATCTAAAACTCCTCAATTTCTTTGACTTCACAGCTTTCTCTTGACAACTAATTCACAAGTCTCATCCAAAAGGACTCAAGTCCTCTCAACACCCCATGGAAATTCATCATGAGCCCAACTCACAATGTAGATTCAACAGAGGAGGAGAATAATATTGAATATTTTATACAAAGGAAAGTTGAGCTATAGGATTTTATGAAGCATAACAATACTCGAACCTCAGTAAAACTAGTTTGATGCCTTAGATGGCTTAGAAGTTGACGGTCGCATGGCCCTTAACCCATGTTTATCATGAATTGCATGTCATGGAATGTGAATGGTCTTACATAATCCAATTGCAAGTATATTTTTTTGTGATGCTTCCCAAAAATTCTCCAACCTGACATTTTTTGCCTCCAACAAGTTCAAATTACAGGTTTCGAACTCGCCAATGGTTTGCAAATTCATTCGACCTAACACCCCGATTTTTACAAGTAATTGTGTTAGCGATTATGGGGGATTATTTTATTTTTTTCCCTAAATGGTGGACCTTATTTATGGATCATCACATAGACCCCACCAATCAAGTCATTTGGGAATTCTTTAATGTTGAAAGTCACCCTTTTGGCTTCATCAACATTTATGATTCGAATGATGTGGTAGAAAGGGGTGATATTTTACGATGGGTTGCCAATGAAATCCCTTATACCTATCGTGGTTCATTTGTAGTGACTTCAATATGGTTGAGTTACCCATCGATAAGCCCGATCACTTACTTCTATGATGGATAGCTGGAAAATGGGAGATGTGATTTTATATGCACAATAAATTTAGTTTTATGACCCTAACGCCTTGCGTAGGCCCACCTCTCGTAGCATAGTTCTCTTGGTCCAATCTTTGAGGTGGATCGGATTGGGATCTAAAACGACTTGACACGACCATGTTGTAATCTCAATATTTTTTGAGTTTGACAACATTTATTCCTTGCATGTGGAAGTGATGTCATATTTCATCCTTTCTGACCACTTCCCTATTAAATTTCATATCACTTGGAAAGCTAAGAAGTATTTTAATTATAAAGGCCAATTTTTTCTTAACTCAAAGATTGATGGAACATGGCCCCACTCTCAATCACATCAAATGAGTGTGGAACTTAACACCCCAACCACATCACTTGTAAAGTTATCATCCACCTTCATTGTCCAAATGAGCTAAATGGTGGGAGGATGCAATGACTAGGAAAACTAGATTCCTTTGCATCTATGGTCGATAGTGGCCAACATCCGTAATCCCACATACTCCACTAACTCTTCCACTCTCGATCTATTAGTGGTGATGCTTGAGGAAAATCACTTTTCAAAAGTTTTATAATTTCAGTGGCATGACTTTGTCGAAAATTCAAATTACATAAAGAAACTATAATGCTCGGGGCACATAAATGTTTTCCAACCTACACTAGCTTAAGGTTGAGGATAGAGTTTTGAAGGAATTTTTTCTTTCCCTCAAATCCAAACATTCCTTTTAGAAAATTTGAGCCATTTGTGATGACGACTCTCAGCTCACGGATCCCCAACTCATGTTGCAAGCCTTTGTCAATCATTACAAGAAATTTTCCCAAGCCTAAGCGCCCTCAAAGCAGAGAGGAAAACTACCTTGGATCAATGATTGGTCGTAGTACCATGCAATCTCTCTCAAGCACAAAATTACATGTGATCATTTTCTCTCTCTTAAAGACTTACAGAAGCGGTCATGTAAATGGCCAATGATAAGGCCCCAAGTTGCGATGGTTTTCCATAAAAATTTTACAAGGAATTATGGGAACGGTGGCCCGCACTTATGCCTTTAAGTTTACATAGAAGGATTTCACAAACCTAGTCAATTACCCCTTTATTAACAAGGGAACATCAAGTTTGTTCCCAAACATGGTGATCTCAAGCTGATAAGAAATTGGCATCCCACAATCTTGCTTGATGTGTCTTATAAATTTATTGTCAAATCTCTTTTCATTTGACTATGTCACATTCTTCCTACCATCATGCCAAACCAAACCGGTTTTATCCAAGGGCATTATATCCTTGAAAATATCATCATGGTTTGGGAAGGTATGGATTGGGTGTACAAATCCAATCAGTAATCCTCTTAATAAAATTGACTTTTAGAAATCATATGACCAAATAGAGTGGCATTTCATCATTGTCATGCTTCAATCCCTAGGCTTTGGTCCCAATTTCATTTAGTCTATTAAGATGCTTTTTTGCATGCTTTCACTCAAATCACCATTAACGGGCACAACTCAACCCCTTTTTGCATTTTTAGATCCATCTAACAAGGATCCCCGTTGGCTCCCGCCCGTATGTCCTTGTGTCGGAAGGTTTTGGTTATCCACTAGCTAAATTGCAATCCCAAGGGCTTGTTAAGGGAATTACGCTTCCTCCTTTCAATAGCTCTCATTTTCTTAATGGTCATTTCACGATGACTCCTTCCTTGAGATTATTGAAGAATAATCCAAAGCATTAGAAATGTTATATAGTGCATGTAAACTTTTTGTTTAGCATCACGTTTGTCCATTCAAAGGCATAAAACTCAATGTCAGTGGGCATTCCTTCCTCCTCCGCCCCTCGATGGATGGTTATGACTAAAAATGTTAGGCCATGGTAAAAATTTTAAATTTCTTGGTATTCTCTTTACTTTTCAAGCTTCACCCGTAGATCTTTGGCGCAAGATTTCGCTTCAACAGGTAGTTCAAAAGCTAGACTATTGGCTTCATAATCCTATGTCTCTAGCGGGAAAATTCCAAAATTGCTCCAAAGTTCTGGTAGCTACGCATATTTACTATTCCTTCACATAGGTGACCTCCAAAATCGGTGCAAAAACTAGAAAGATTGCTCAAAACTTTCCTATGGACAAATGCCTCTTCTCAAAAAGGTTTCCACAGAGTTGCATGGGAGACTTCTACCTTCCCAAAGATTCTGGAGGGCTATGCTTTATTGACATTTTACATTAAGTACAAGCTCTCTGAACTAAATGGATAATTCACATCATGGAAGGAGAAGAAGCATGGAAGGTTCTGCTACTGAAAAATTACATTGTTGAAGGTTCTTCCTATGGCCATTCGGATTGAATAGGTATTGGCTTCTCTAACCTTATCATTTCCCCTATTCCAATCAAAGTGGTTGGCACTTTTGTGCTCAAAATCATTTGGAAAGACTGAGAATAGATCAAATCATGGCTTCATTGGAAGCGAAATGGTTTCCATGATGGACTTTCATTCAATCATCACTCCTTGTCGTGGTCTCCTATTATTCAATTCCGTGATCGGGTTTCTTGATTCATGTGTTGTGCATTTTTCAAGAGAGGCATTTGCACTATCTAGACCTTTTATGCAAGCGCACTCGGTCTTGCATCCCTAAAATGAGGTCAAAGACCAATTCAAGGTGATAATGTCGACCAGTGATGTCATCAACGACATTATTTACTTTGTGTCGATCGCATGATCCATAAGATCTTTGTTCTCCCATCTAGTCCTCGATGGAAAGATGAAGTGGTTCATGGACACCCCTTTCCTAAATTACTCAACCAAATTGTGGATATGCATGGATTTTACCTCACTTGTCTATGGTCGACAAGCTTAATTCACGTTGGGGTTACATTCCTCTCATCCAATCGAGAGGAGATTCAATAATGTTTGGTCCGCCTATGTCGAACCTAAAATTGCTCGCTTCTGTCGTGGTGTATCCTCCACCAAGGTCTTCCTATCGTGCCTAAATTGGTTCACCTCTTGGTGTTTAGTGTCCCTTCCAGTGGTCACTTAGAAACTATTTCACATATTTTTAGCATTTTTGCAAAGCACAAAGGCCTGCAATTAGATTCATTCTTTCTCCTTACCTTACATCTCAAATGCTTCACCGGCAAAATATTCTCCTCGGAGACAATCCTGGATGCCTCACAAGTCTTCCCAGATTTGGCATGCTTTCAGAGGTAAATTCTCTTCGACTTTGGAAATAAATGAATTCTTGTTTATTTTCTAATGTTGAAGTTGACCAACAATTTTCTATTTATAACAATTATGTGGTTATTGTGAATGTATTACTGCAGATCCAATTGTAAGCGAACAAGGTGGCACTTGAGAGTAGATCTCCGACTCTCCTTCGGCACTAGGGCAATGCCCCTCGTAATGTTGCCCGTAAGTCATCATCCCCTCCCTACTCTCGCCACCGGCGGTGCCAGCAGACCATCCTCGAGGTGGCGATCAACGAAGTGGCTCGCATGACATCGCTCATTTAGTCAGGGCCGTTGGTCCCCACATAGTCAGCCTTCGTGAAGGAGCTTCTCTCCTCCACCTTCAACTTGCCATAGGGTTGGGATTCCCCTCCTCCACCCAATCATCTTGGTTGGGGCTCGTCGGTTGCCCCCGAGTCGTGCACTCATGATGGTTGGAGCCTTCTGCCCCTTCGCCCGATATTTTTTTAGGATATCTCTCACCCACTCGCCACTTTGTTGATGAAACCAAGAAGGAAGCTAACCTCGGATCTCAATGGGATGTGTCGGATAATGGCAAGGACCTACAAGGATCTAGATGGCATGATCAAGATATGCCCCTTGTTGGTCGGCAATTTACGATGGTGGCCTAGTTTGAACTCGTGGCTTTGGGGCGTGCTTCCATACCACCCGATTTTTTGTGAATAATCTTGTATCATTTTACTTGTTAATATAATATAAGATATTAATAATTATCTGATTTGCAAAAATAAGTGAATATGTGAAATAATGGGTGATATATATATATATATACCCATATATATATATATCACCCATTATTTCACATATTCACTTATTTTTGCAAATCAGATAATTATTATTGATGTTTTACACTTAAAATATATAATACTCCTCTCATACTTAATCGTATCCAATATATAAAATGTAGTCATTCCAATATATCCTCATATATGTCTATCGGCCTCTCGCATGCACCTATGGATATAGTTCTCTATTTCAATTGAATTTATAATGTACAAATAAATAGAATTTAGAATTCTTAATATGCATCTTTAATATGCATTTGAAACATCGTTGAATTCGTTTCACTATGGGACCCATCGTGGGGAGAGAAAGATTTGCTAAATAAAAAAACTTTAAATATTCTTGACTTGCTTGATTACAGCCACACCGCAGTTTGTCCAGCCAGGAACTGTATGCTTCAAGTTTTCACAGGTAAGAAATTTGTACACAAATCAATACGTGGTTGGTCATAGCTTTCCTCAAAGAAAGAAGCGATTGAAATACAATTTGCTACCAATTTAAATCGAACGGATCTGACCACAATCATCTTACCTCCTGCCAATTCAAGCATACCAGATTTCAACAGACCCAAAACAAACGTCGCTGTAACGTCACGTCTTCCAATCCCATCTTTTCAAAAATTGAAATAAACCATATTCAAACAGTATTTCAATACAGCCAGGAACATTAAATTCGACAAGTATACTCAGCAACCGCAACAGGTGATCAGACAAACCGTTCACCTCGTTCCCCAAGTCACAAATAAGCATATGCATGGTATTTCGCGCTTCTTGTACAAGTAATATTTCAGTCGTATCCAACCTTGCGAATTGGCAGAAATTTGGTTCTTAACCAAATTATTAGCAAATTGCGGATGGGGCCCTGTACCTCAAGTAGGTGGAGTTGTCAAAATTGATCAACATATTTGAATTGCGGGTTTCCCATCGCTGCTCTGTTAGCTTGTGTATATTGGCGGGCAATCTCAAAACGGACTTCTGGCATGCCCACGAATGTGCGGAGCTTCATCAAGGGTCCAGATGTACTGCCATTCATGAAGCAGATAGAGTCCCCACACATCAAAACTTTGGCAGGCCAATATCCTTTCTTGGAGGTCAAGAAGAAGTTCTTGTGCTGTCTTCAGAAGCAGAAACCCAGAGACTACACTATATCCGGCGCCACTATCTGCAACCGATCCTCACTGCTCCAATCCTCTTCTTCAAATTGTTCAAGGTACAGGGCCCCATCCGCAATTTGCTAATAATTTGGTTAAGAACCAAATTTCTGCCAATTCGTAAGGTTCGATACGACTGAAAAATTACTTGTACAAGAAGCGCGAAATACCATGCATATGCTTATTTGTGACTTGGGGAACGAGGTGAACGGTTTGTCTGATCAAAGGAGGAAGACCATACCAATGTGAAGAAGAATTATTTATTTAATGTTAAATATAGTTATAAGAATATTCTAGGGTTTATAGAAAAATACTATTCAATTGTATCTTGTTTATTAAAACATAGGATGGAAAACCTAGATCTCCTAGTTCAACACTAAATTATGAGTTATTTCTGCACAACTCATATAATTTAATAAGATCATGTTAGGACCCAATGTTTTCTTTAACGATTTAGAAGAAGTAATTATCAATATCAATATCAATGTGAAGAAGAAGTAATTATTTAATATTAAATGTAATTTTAGCAATATTTTAGGGTTTATAGAAAAAAGGGTGCAATTTTAGGGTTTATAGAAAATAGGATGGAAAACCTAGAACTCGTAGTTCAACCCTAAATAATGAGTTATTTCTCAACCACTCACCCACAAAACTCGTATAATTTAATAAGCGATATGGAAAAAATTATAAGATCGCTACAAAGAAATATGAAAAAAATTGTAGTGGGAGGACTATATAGGTTTGATGTAATTGTTTAAAGTCGTCAAGTACTTAAATCAAAAAAATTTAATGTATAGGATTTATGAAATGTCTTCTTACTTTTAAGAATGATTACATTGAATGAAATGGTTATGTAATAGGAAATAACATAGAATGATTTTCTAGCAAGGTATAAAAGGAAAATAATTTTTTTAATTAGTGGAAGATACTTTTCAAGATCCTCAACCTACATCTATTATGCTTACATAGACCCTTAGTATGGGGGAACATCTGCTCATTCAAGAAAGTCTTGTATCTATTGTATTTACTACCACTATTCTTCCACCACCCATTGTCCACAAACATGAACCCTTACATACTTCATCTAATGCACATTCCATCATGTAGATTGTTCAATCTATAAGCTAGTGTGTTAAAATTACACCATTGTGTGCTTAAGAACTCTCTTACCATGGATTACCATTCTTAACTTCATAATTAATCGAACTTGAGGTGGATTCCTATCCTTTACGTATATGGTTTTGTCACTCCTAAAATTCCCATTTGTGAAGGTAAAGGATATATAGAACAACATATTTTCTCCTCTTACGTAATATCCCTAAATCATGCCTACATTGATAATATCCTTGTCAAAGTTATTCCTAAAAATTCTCAAAGATTATGGCTTGTAATGGTTCCATGATCTACCTATTCAATCTATTAAGGCCTTCAATCCATTGGTTGATCAAAACTACTAGCACACTTTTTAATCTATATATTGGTGAGAAATTATTCATTACTCAAATGTTAAAATTTAAAAAATATCATAATGATATTGTTAGTGCCTATGTGTAATGATACAAGATAATGCTTACTACGATGAATTTAATTCACTTGTAGATACTGAGATACATGATATATTCACATACAATTTACTTGATCCATTATAAGAATATATCGTGTTTTCAAACTTTTGGTGAATTATTTCATATCATAAAGGACTAATAGGTCAAGCTTTAAAAATTAACAAGCTTTTAAGTATATGTCAAATATACCATCTATTTCTAATACTAAGTTTTAGGATAAACACCATGTGTTGAATATAAATATAATGAAAATGACAATGAATAAATATCAATCATCGATTGTATTATATATCCACTAACTAAGCTACAATTACAAGATCTCTGGATGGACATTCGATTAACTAAAATGGGGAATGTTCTAATTTAATCTAATGTTATGAAAATCGGTAAATAAAAGATAATTAAATAAAGAAAGCAACCAAAGCCACTTGTTTCATTGTTTTCTTTATGGATTTGACGAAACAGATAAGGTGATGGGTCAAGGAGGAATACCTTTTGTGATGGTCGGGCTTAAAGGTCGTGCACACGTTCGACTTATTGATCCAATGCCGACAAAGGAGAGCTTACTTTTGGCTAGTAGGAACTACCTAAAATACACAACAAGACCACAAAAGAGAGTTAAACAATATATGTCAGTGGGTTGCCTAGCATGTGCTAGATCCAAGAAGTGTGGTACTTCCTTGGTGGCAGTCAACCCACTGTTTAATATAATTTAATGTAATAAATAACGTAAATAAATAAAATCCTATTGTATTTGATATGATTTAGGTATCTCATCCAAATACAATAAGAAAATCTAACATAACAGGCTAGGTTATGATCAGATCTGGAAGTAGGGTAGTGATCAAGGTGTTGGGCAACAGTCGGGTCGATTCTCGTAGCTTGGGTTTCTTGGATGTAGGTTTTTAAGTTTCATTATTGCAGGATTACCAAATACAGAGACCAACATCGGTGAGGTATGACCGATGACGGTTAAGAGGGAACCGATGACGGTTAAGGTGGGATGGTAGAAATTCAATAAACTGGGTTTTGGGAACTTTTGAGGTAAGATAGTGAGTGTGAGGAAAATGGCTAGGTTTGCAACGGTGTTGGGGGTACTCAGAGGTATTTAGGGATCAAGTATAGGTGATTAAATTATTATGGGTGATGGAATGGTTGGATTCACAGGAAGGTAACAAGGGTGGGATGAAAAATGCAAATAGATGCTGATAAACAGAGATGAAGAAACTTTGTAATCTGAATAAGTATGAAATGATGCAGGTTAGAGATACACTTACTGGTGTTTATAGGTTTTATGGCCGATGATGGTGATAGTTGATCTATGGGATGTTGCTCAATGCCATGGCAGCATTCCCGAATTCTACCGTGGATGCAAATACCTCTAGATTCGTCTTGGTGCTGGCTATGGTTGTCAGGATGTGTGAAAGGACTCTATTTCTTGCTTGCATGCAGATCTCCTTCGTTCTAAAACTCGAGAATGTGGCCAACCTCTCAAACAAGGTTACCAAAATGAATATATGGTAACCGACGACGGTTTAGGGTGACCGGCGTCGGTTTAGGGTTGACCGCATCGGTTAAGGTGGGAAATCCTAGGTTTACTAAAAATGATAGATCTTGGCAATATCTTGACCAGTTTTGTCTATTCTCGTGGATCAAAACATGATTTTACGCTTAGATAATTGAGAATGTGGTTAGAGGAGAGTTGAACTAAGTCTTAGTTAATTAAGGTAGGTAGGACTAAGTCTTAGTTAGTTATGGTGAGTGAATATTGAGTCCTAGTAAAAGGGAAACATGCTAAGAATAGGTTTATGATGAGGTGTCTAGGTGAGGTGGTGGGGTGAGGTGTCTAGGTGAGGTGGAAATTAGTTTTAATTAAGGTAATTAAATAATGAATGAAGTGAGGATGAGTATTACTTTAATTATAAATAATTAAACTAATATTAATGTGGGGTAAAAGGGTCATGGTTAGGTGAATATGTTTAAGTTGGCTATTCGAAAAGGGACCAAGGGGAGTGTGACCCAATTTTGGTGTCTACATTTTGCCCCTTTTTGTTGCGTAGCTTGTATTGGTAAGCAACGCTAACAAAAACAGAAGTGATTGCCCCATGTGTGGGTGAAGGTGATCCCCTCAAACCAGTCATTGATGAGGTATAATAAGGAATCGGTGAGTGGTTTGATAAATGTGTAGGTGGTGAAGATAGGTGGGGAAGGGTTTGAGTACTAAGGGAAAGGGTGATGGTTAACTCAGGTAATAGGTAATAGGCCGGGGTCAAAATCGGGTCATGGGTAATGGAAATCAAATGCACGCACATGTATAGATTGCAACATGGTACCAGGTTGAAGAGCTTGCAAACTCTACATCGTCCAAGGTTGATAGGTTTATCCAAACAAGGGTGAAGTGATTCAGGTATCCAAGGTATAGGATATGGTCCGGAAAACACAACTTAGGTCAAATGTAGGAACGTTTAGGTATGTTCTGCACACTAAAGGTTTGGTAAGAATAAGCGGCATGGCAATAGGCAAGGTATGGTTGTTAGGCTAAAATAACATAGGTAATGGATCGTAAGGTATAAAGTGCAGTATATGAGGTCAATGATCACACCAAGTAGGTCAGGTTTAGGCAAATAGGTCATGGCACGGGTAAGGCCAAGGTATAGGTAGAATAACAACTCCTAAGATGCAACTTAAGTTAATTGAAGGGTGGTTGTCATTGGTGGCATCAATCAAGCGGAGTGACTATACATCGGTCATGATGGACCAATGTCGAATAGAAGTGACCGATGTTGGTTAAATTTTGGGAAAAATAGATCAAGAAACAAGGTAGGGTGGGAGAAAAAGATAGGCAATTAGGTGGAAAGGCAAGTTTATTGAGAATGAGTAGGGTAATAGGTATAAATGGTATGAGTGGATGGGTGTAAAAAGGGGTAATTTGTAGGGTTGGGGTATAATAAGCAATAAGGGTTTGGGAATAGGTTTGTCGGGTAAGAGATGTGTTGGGTATGGTGAAGGTTTAACAATGGTATGATTTGTTGGGTGTAGGCTAGGGACTAGTTGCAGATGAGAGATAGAGTACCACCTTTATTACTAGCAGTATGAGGGAGCGTGATGGCAGAGGAGTGGTGTCATGTTACAAAATTCAGCCTTATTGGGGTCAAACGATACAGACACATAGTTCGGGATCCGAGCTTGATGGTCACACTCATCGACAGATGGGATTCATGACCAACACATTTCATCTGCCGACGAGTGAGATCACATTCACCCTAGAGGATGTGTACATGATATTGTGGTTACCAATAGTGGGGACGTAGGTTTACTCCATTTCTTCATAGGCATCAGAGGAGCTAATGTTGACAGTGTTTGGAGAGGGGATGGCAAAGATGAGGTTCCATAGCACGATCCTGAGTTATGGAGACATGTACGTGGCCCATCCTGAGGAGATGAGGTTAGTGGTCCTGATTATGGAGGTAGTGTGTTGTTTTGCACTGCCAGATGTGGAGGGTGGGAGATTCCCACGGCACTGATGGGGGTTCTCCATGACATGATGGAGGATAGGACCTAGTTTTCTTGGGCACCAACATACTTGGTGTAGCTATACAGGGAGTTATGGGTCTACAAGTGGTTGCGGAGGTTCAGTTTGTGCTACACCTTTCTTCTCCACTATTGGGCATATGAGCACATTATATGTGTGCGTCCAATTGGTATGTCCCAGCCGGATGTGTTCAATGTGGGCTTGGTTTGAGCTGGATACAGGCATTGGGTGCCTGTTGGAAGCGCGCAGGGTTGCTCGGGCTACTCGCGATGTGGCATATTATAGGTGGGCATTGGAGGGATTATCTAGTGTTAACATCATTTGAGGCCATATGTTTCCTTCCCTTCATATAGGTAGATGGTGGTGGAGTTGGATGAGTTACAGCTACTCAGGTGGATACAGGGATGTCGTGTCGGTGAGCATGAGATGATACATGTAGGCAGAGGGTCGAGACAAAGTTTGGGCTACTCTAGGATGTGCCACCATCATTCCCTCAGTACAAGAGGGATGACGTGGAGAGGCCTATGCCTCTAACCACAACCAATGCAGTGACGACCGTGCATGAGGAGCATACGGTGGACCGGCAGATTGATGATGTTGGGGTTATAGATAGGTATAGGTAGTGGTGGGTAGTCCAGCTATGAGCAACACCACCTAGGCCAAGGCAGCCAGACTTGGCTACCCTTACAGTTTAGAGGGATACTTTGCAAGGATAGGTTGCCACCTTACCGGCCTAGATTACAGTTATTTACGGGGTAGTTGACAAATTCTAACGCACATGTGGCCACATTACAGGCATAGGTGGTGGCTTTACAGAGCCGATATTTCCTGTGACAAAGCGCCCACACGGGGGTAGAGATATAGATAGGGGACAGAAGTGCTTGTGGTTTAGACATGATGGAGTCGATCGGTTTAGGCATGATGGAGTCGGTCGGTTTAGGCATGATGGAGTCAGGTCATTTAGGCATGGTGGAGTCAGGTTGGGTTAGGCATGGTGGAGTCAAGTCACTTAGGTGTGTTTTTAGTGTTTGATTTAATTTCCAAGTTATTGGTAACATGGGAGACAAATGGTGATGTATATGCATGTTATGGTTTAAATTTCCAAATATTTGCTATGGTGGAAATATAAAAATGATAAATGAATGATTTTATGATGTGGTAAAAATGTTTATTAATTGGTGCTTGTTTGGTTTAATTTCCAATTGTTGATATAAAATGGAAACTAAGGTAGAATGTGAATAGGAAAATGAAGGGGAAATTGGTTAGGGTAAAGAGTGGCCGAGCTAACCTCCAAGGGCCCCATGCCCTAGGAGTGTTACCTACATAGCCCCGGTGAAAAGGGGCCTCAAGCCGATGTAGTTCTCCCATAAGCTAGGGAAGAATGTGATGAGGTAGAGGAATGGGTTGGTAGGTTTTAGGTATGATTGAGTCTTAGGTGATAGGCATGGTTTAGTCTTAGGTGATAGGCATGGTTGAGTCTTAGGTGATAGTGAAAAAAATTAACATGTAGGTGTCGATGGTCTAGTCATGTATAGGATAATCAATAAGTAATGAGGAGGCAAATGGTAAGAAGTGGTGAAAGATCCACCTAATTGATAAGAACCCTAAGGAGTCTACCGGACCCAAGATGGGCTTATGAACGTAAGACCCTAAAGGCGTTACATGATGGACTATTTGAGGGTGAATAAAGTCACATGATCACAAAATTTCATAGTTACAGCAAGTCCCTTGAGCAGAGAGAAAATTAGGGTGAAAAGGCAATGAGGTGAAAGTGGGTGGTTTAGCGTAACTTAGTGTATGATGGCATGTTTACAGTAAGAAACCCATGATCAAAAATAGGCAAGTCCATGACAAAAAAATTATCATTTTCTTCATTTGTTTTTATTTTTGATAGATTAATTGATGTGGGAAGTCTATATGGGATGAGTATATTATCTCCTTGAGGTCTTCGTGAAGTTGATCGATGCGGGAAGCTTCTAAACATTTTATTGTATTTTTGCAATGACTTTATATAGTTTTCCTTCGAGGGAGCAATCTATTTATAGCAGCGAGATAAGAGATGTCCTTTTGAGGGAGTCATATGTTTGCTGGAAGTTTGACTCAAGGAGTTGAATCCCATTTTATTTTTAGACGTTTAAGTCATGGACAAGACTATAGAGGAATATTAGGTTCTTGTTTAGAAGACAAAACCATATTACATAGAGGCTAACTATGAAAGAGGTAGTTTCAAGTGACAAACGACCATATGGGATTCCATCTTTGAAAAAGATGAAAAGTATCCATGAGAATCATGCCATGAGTAGAGCTGTGGTACTCATATTGAAGATAAGGCTGAAAGGTGACGGGTAATCACATGATTCTTGTTTAGTTGTTGATCCTCAAAACGGGTAACATGGAAGGTGAATGATGCTCAAGGGACAAGTCAATAGACAGAAGGTGATATAGGACTTGATTTCAACAATAAAATGGTCTAAGATGCAAGGCATTGAGGGGCTCAGGTTTGGGTTTACCTTCAAGTGAAGACAAATGATAAGCACATGATCCATAGGCATGAGTAACAATATAGGGTCCAAGCCAATTAGGAGAAAATTTGCCCCATTTACTTTTCTCTTCTTTGGTTACATGTTGATTTTCCTTCGGACGTGGTCACCGACCTGGAAGGTTTGTTCATGGACCCGTTTGTCATAGGCACATTTCATACGTTTTTAGTAAATGTGGAGATGGTCAAGAGCATTGAAACGACATTCATCTAACTCAAGTTGTTCTAGATGGTCCTAGAAAAATTCGTCATCGTTGAGCATGTCTTATAGTTAGATGCGGAGAGATGGAATTTGGACATCAAGAGGTAAGACAACCCTAAGTATCGTAGACCAAAGAAAAATGTGTGGCAGTAGTTGAAGTTTGAATACTAGTGCGATAGGCCCACAAGGTGAAGGGAATGTGCGTATGTCAATCCTTCCCAGTATCATCAACTACTTTCATTAGAAGTTTGTTCAAGGTTTTATTGGTTGATTCTACTTGGCCATTTGTTTGTGGGAAATAAGGTGATGAGAAACTAAGTTGAATGCTAAAAGTGTCGTAAAACTTTCATAGGATTTTGTTTTTGAATTGTTTTCTATTATCATTGATGAGACAGTGAGGGACACCAAAGCAAAAATGATGTGATGGTTGATGAATTCACATATCTTCTTAGCTTTTGTAGAAATGAGGGAAATGGTTTCTACCCATTTAGTGTAATATTCAAGATAGCTTATAATCCATTGATGGCATTGTATGCGAATGAGGATTGATCTCTCTAATAAGATCCAAACCCCATTGAGAGAAAGGTCAAAGGTCTCTTACAACCTGTAAGGAATGACTAGGTGTGTGATGAAGATTGGCATGTTACCGCATTTCACACAACATTTGACATAGTCACAATAGTCTCGGTTTAGGGTTGTCCAAAATATCCAAGATGAAGAATGCATTTAGTGATGACTAAACCAAACCAAGAAAGTGGCCTCCACAAATTCTCATTTGTGAACTTATTTGATGGTGTAAGGAATTTTAGAAATTTTAAGGCATCGTAAGAGAATACCGTCGAAGCCACACTTATAAAGGAGACCACCCATGATGACATAACAAGAGACACTTTTAAGAAAGGCACATTGTCCATTATGAGTGAGATCATGAGGTAGAATAGAAAGGGAAAGGTAGTCTCGCTAACTACTTATATCAAAGGTAACGTGGGTCGTGTAACGGTTTCGAAGCGACAGAGTGGACCTCATGAGGTAAATAAGAGGGTGATTGTAACATTCATATTGTGACAAAGATTTTGGAGTCAACAGTGAAGCATGTTTCGAGAAGCCAAGCGACAGCCATGGTATCTAAAAATTTATTGGTAGAACGGGGTGGTTTGAAGTTCATAACGGTCAAAGGTAGTCAAAATTATGTCTACATGATGCTTTTACTTTTGTAGTATTTCATTACGAAAAAGTATATACCATTGACTTGATTTACAACCAGTTGGGAATCACCAAAAATATTTATTGACTTAATATCTAAGGCATAAGCATCTAGAGACCTAATACGAGTGCTTCATATTCGGCGATATTGTTTGTACAATCAAAATCTAGTTTGAAAGATAAAGGCATGGGTTCACCACCAAGAGGAATGAGGATAACACCTGCACCACCCCCACACTGACATTTGGAACCATCAAAGAAGAGGGTCATTTGGTAAGTGGTATCATCCAAGGAGAGGGTAGCAATGGATTCATCAGGGAAATCAAAGTTAGAGGGTTGATTTTTGGAAAGAGGTGCATCTGTCAGTTGGTCAGCGATGGCTTGGCCTTTGATAGACTTTTGATGGATGAATTCGAGGTCAAGGTCAGCAAGAAGCATGAGCCAATGTGCAGCACATTAATGTTGGTAGGGTTTGGTGTACATATAATGTAGAGGGTCAGTGTTAGTGATGAAAAAGGTTTTGTGGTTGAGTAGGTAATGATGTAGTTTAGTGGTGACAAAAACTAAGGCTAAGCAAAGTTTTTCAACATGGGTGTACCTAGTTTCATATTCCAAAATGGTATGGCTTATGTAATAAACCGCTTGTTCCATGTGCCACTCATCACGATGACCGAGCATGGCACCTAAAGAATGGTCAGTGGTAGAAATGTATAGGTAAAAGGGTTGGTCATCCTTAGGAGGAATGAGCACTGGCAGTTGAAGAAGGTATTGTTTTAAGGTGTCAAAGGCTTTATAGCATTCATTATCCCATTTTAATGAGACATCCTTCTTGAGGAGATGATGAAATGGTTGATAATGGTCGAAAAGTTGCGAGATAAAATGACGAATAGATTGCAACTTACCTTGCAAACTTCAAAGTTGACAGAGATTAGTAGGTGGAGGCATTTCAAGAATAGCCTTTACTTTAGCAAGATTGACTTCTATGCCACACAAAGAAATGATGAAACCAAGGAGTTTTCCTGAAAGTACCGCAAAGACACACTTCTTAGGTTGAAGGTGAACACAATACTTGATGAGGCGGTCAAAGATGACCTTAAGGACTATCAAGTGTTTGGCCCGATGTTTGGATTTGGCAAGAAGGTCATCTACATAATCTTCCAATATGTGATGCATGATGTCATGGAAGATATAAGTCATGGCTCGCTGATATGTAGCACCAACGATTTTTAAGGCCAAAAGGCATGACTCGATAGCAAAAGGTCCCCTAAGGAGTGATGAAGGAAGTTTTGTGTTGATCCTCTAGAGCAAGTAGTATTTGATTATAACTCCGAGAAACCGTCCATGAGTGATAACATCTCATGGCCAAGCAGTGAGATCAACTAGTTGGTTAATACCTAGTAGAGGAAAATCATCTTTGGGGAAAGCGAGGTTGAGGTCACGGAAATCCATGAAAATGTGGAGTCCCCCTATCACTTTCATGACAGGGAAAGATGTTAGAAATCCATTGGGGATAGTCAATGGGTAAGATAAAGGAAACTGAGAGAAGTTTTTGGATTTCTTCTCTGACAAGGAGAGCAATGAGAGGATGCATTTTTGTAACATTTTTTATGGGTTTGGCATCATGAATGGTTACGATATCAGGACCACAATTTTTGGGTTAATACCAGAATATCGGCATATGACCAAGCAAAACTATTGCTATGGTCCCAGAGGAAAGAGGTAAAAGCTTCATGTTCAATAAGATCTAAAGACTAACCTATATTTAAAATGTGCAGTGTTTTCCTAAGTGTTAATTTTGATTTTGATAGTCAATTCATTCAACATGGTTTGTGTCTCGTAGGGTAACGACTAAAGAATATAAGAATATTCCGCACCAAATAGGTGAGGATACACTCATCATCCCGACATTGAATGATGTTAATAGAAGGTGTGTCATCGGTGATCATGCCGTAATACATGAAGGGAAGAGAATAAGGAACCTATTTATCGTGTTGATAGGTTAGAGGTCCCAGGGAAATTGTGTTTACGAAAAAAAAATAGGAGGAATAGATTTGGGATCTATGGACTCTGTGGGTGAAGGTGGTGATGTTGGTGAATGGGGTGGAGAAGGTTTGTCTTCCTCAATAAGGTTGATGCGGGCTTTCTTGGAGGGTGGTGCGGCAAAGCCAATACCATTGTTATCATTGTTTTTACAGGTGGTACATGAAATGACAAGATGGCGGCCTTATTTGTAAAAACCAAAGCCAAAACATTTCCTCGCGCAATAATAGTGAAGGAAGGTGTGGGAGAAACTGCAGCTTAGTAAAGGATCGAGGTCGATGAAAATGATTGTGTTTGGGATGGAGGTTCGGTGAATAAGTAGCGTGATCAAGTCCTCCATATGTTAGATTAGTGCAAAGGTGGGGAGGACCATAAAGAAAAACCTCACCTACATGGTAGTCATAGCTAGGTGTCTTGGCACATGTTTCCATACTCTTGTGGAGTGAGAAATGTGTTGATATTGTATAGAGGTACTCCCCGCAGTGAGGCCTTGAAAATTCCTTCTATTGGATTAGTAGTCGATATATGGGTGGCGGGGATATACGACTCACTAGATGATCGGACAAGAGGGGTATCGCTTGGTTGGGAAGTAGATGGGTCACTGGCAGACTGAGGTGGTAGTAAGAATAGAAGAATTAGATGTGGGAGAGGTGGCGAAACATTGGTGGATGGGGTCGTTGGTGAAGGAGAATGGGGGTAGTGGTAGATGTCTTAATTGGTACTAGTACATCGTTGGGTTGGTATAAAATGCTACAAGTTTTGAATGGCAATGGGTCGGCGGGGATAGTATAATTATGTCCTTCATGTTCTAATTTTACACAGTGGTGTAAATTTGAAGGGACACAACCCATGATGTGAATCCAAGGTCTTTTGAGCAATAGGTTATATTGTAACTCTCCCTCTAAGACATAGAATAGTTCTGGGATAGTGTGAGGGCCTACGCAAACATGAAGGATAATGGTACCAAGGGTGGAGCATGGGGGTTCACTTAGTAAAAGTATGGTATAACACGTGCGTTCAGAGAGTATTAAACAATACCCTTAATTCTAGTTTTTACCTCTAATTGTTCAATTGATAATACCCCCCCGTTATATTTTTTTAATATTGGTAAATAGTTTTTTTGAAAGGGACTATACCCTTGTGTACAAAAAGAAGGCCTAAAAGATGGAATAAGAGAGAGGAGCAGAGAAGTCAGTGCAAAGCACAAAAGTTACAGCAAAGAACATCGAAGCCCAGAAACAGCTACACAAACGAGACTTAACAGCAAAACAACGGCAAAAAAACAGCAAGCCTACAGCCAAGAAGCAGTAATAAAAACAATAAGGACCAGCAAAAGTAGTCGGGACTACTTCTTGGCCGCTTGATCAATACTCATCTTTACTCTTTTCCAAGCATGATACATGCCCAACGTGGTCATATGAGCAGCATCCGTCTTATCGAGCTCCTCTCTGGTTCTTTTGCTCTCTTTCTCATTGCCCCAAAGTGTAGCCGGGACACCGCTAAGATGTGAAACACTTCTTGCATGACCTTCGATGAACTCCTCGATGGCCCTGAAGGCTGCAATATTATACTCATGCCTAGTCTTCATCTTCCCTAGGCGGGAGTCTAAGGAGGTCAGTTTTTTGTATATGTCATCAATCTGGCTATTGCCAATGCTCCCTTCCCCCTCAATGCTTTTTTTGCCTTTTTGCTTAGCAAGGTTTTTGACCTCATCCTTCAGCAATTTAAGCTCAGCCTCTAAGGCCTCCAATCTCCTAGAAGGGTTATCCGTTGGTGCCGCCTGGGGACTGGCACTACTAATGTTCAAAGACATCACGAGCAATGTCTTCCAAAGGTTCATCCCCTCGGTGCATAGAGACTCAAGGTTGAGTCTCCTAAGCCCCGGTGACACGTTTAGAGGTAGAGACAGGGGTGGGTGGCGAAAGCAACAGAGGAGGAAAAGAAGGAGAAGCATGAGCAGCCGGCAAGGGGGTAGCAGCACCGAAGGCGGGGGCAGCAGCAGGGGCAGCAGGGGAGACAGGATCTAAAGAGCGAAGCCCAACAAAGCCGGGCAGGAGAGGAAGGAGACCAGGAATTTAATAAGGCAGTGCTTGTGAATAAGCAAAATAAGCCCTTGGTGTAAGGGAACCACCCGGGTATGCTTCTGGAACTCCAAAATGGAGCGCTCAAGAGAGTTTAACAGATAGTGAGGGAAGCAAACCAACCTACTCCTACGAAAGTGATTCAAAAAGACAAGGTGCTTGGCAGGGACAGTAACAAACCTGCCTTCCAAGGATATGAAGCGAATCATCATGCGGGTGACTTCATCATACGGAGATGGAATTGAGTTAACAAGCAGACCCGCGGTGTTGAATATAAGCTTCTCCTCCTCCTCCACAAATCTTCTCTCTTCAACCTCTTTGATAACCCTCTTGTTGAAGAAGCGGTATCCTTCCAAGCTGAGGCCAGTCGCTTCGGCTATGAGTTCCTCATTAATAAGAATTTTCTGCCCTCCATAGTCGACCGTCCTCTCATTCCACTCCTTGGCAAAGCGAACAGAGATGCTTTGATCATGTCCTTGCACTCTTTCCACAAAGTTGGTGAATCCGCCGATGCTAAGAATGTTCCAGAGCTCAGTGTTTTCTTTCCAGTCAGGGTCCGCGCACGGCTCAATCTGGCAGGGAGGCCCTCCCATCTTCACAATGAAAATATTATTAGAATGAAAATACTCCCCTTTTTCCATCTACCTTACTTACCCATTTTTTAATTACAATTTTATTTACCCCTTTTTATTTCTACCCTAATATATTAAACAGAAAATATATCATATTTCTCACTCAATTTTTTTAATATGAATTTCCTCTCGAAAGATAGTTTGAAGCCATTAAATACATATTACCAATCACCTTATAAATGTTAAGTTTTAATCATTTATCAATAGTTCTTCAAATAATTAAGATGGTGAAATAATATCACTTGTGTTGAAAAACATATTCAATCCTAGTTTTCTACCATCTTATTAGTTCTTTGTTAATAATCTCTTAATTAAGATTTCTTTATTAAAAAAGAGATTATAATTTGATTTATGACCAAACTCCTTTTAATGCACCAAACTAAACACAGAAACCCTGAAAAACTCCAATAAAATCGATACCTGATGGATAAGATCCGAAGATGTAGACGGATGAGGAAGCCGATGTAGACAAGACGGGCGCACACGAGCGATTCGCACAATAGATCCGAATAATCTGCAAAACACCGATGCTTGACAGAAAAAGACCACGTTAAAAGATATTTAAGTGGACTGCCCGAGAAGCGGGTCCGAGAAGCGATAAGCTTCCTCGGCGGATGTCAGTCCACGTTTTCAATTAAGAAAAGAAGCATACATAATAAAAGATGTAAATAAAGACTAGATTTTCTGATTGCAGTAATAAGAATCTAAACAGCAGACAGAAAGTACAGAAAACAGGGAACTATGAAATAAATGCTGGATTTGTGTTACCTGTATCCTTTTACCTATCAGCAGAGAGATCGGCGTCGACTGGGTAGAATCGGCGTCGATTGAGACTGGTCGGCGTCGATTGAAGAGGATCGGCGTCGACTGGATAAGATCGGCGTCGATTGGAGACAGATCAATCAACCAGTGAATGTGCGACAAGATTCGGGAATTGGAAGGTGAATGTGGTCTGCTGGATGTGCCGAAGTTGGCGAGATACTGGAACAGAGTCACCAGATGATAGATGGTCGTGACACAGAGTAACTGCTGCCTCTCTCTCGGGATTGATTTGGACAGGATCTGTCCTAATCTGAGACAATTGATGCTAAAAAGATCTCTCTTTCTCACACCCTGTATCTCTCTCGCTCTCTGTTCGTGCGTAAGTGCTTCCTTTTTTCGCCTGTTCGTGATCTCTTTTCGGTCTCTTTCGGTCTCTTCCGTCCCTAGAACTGAGTTCTGGACTTGCTTTTATAATCGGCGCCGCTCCTAGAAAATCGGCGCCGACCATATGGGTCGGCGCCGATCGCGGAAAAGACTCCCGAGATGGCCAAATTGATTGATTCGAGAAAGATAAGACTTATCCCGACTACGGGAAAATATCCCGCTTATGGAAGATTAAAAATAGATGCGATACATAGATAGAATAAATTTGGGGTGGATAAGTGATTAAGATGCATGGGAAGAAGCGTAATTAAATATTTAATATTTAATCACTCATGGGCAAGATATGATGGGATGAATTAAATTTAGAGTAAGTGATTAAATCACAAATTGGATAATATCCCAAGGGGATAGATGGTGACGTAAACGTGCCCCAGGTTACCTAAGCAGGTAAACGAATGAGAGGGACACTAAATTGGGTAACCAAATTTAAGTGTCTACATTTTGCCCCTTTTTGTCAAGTAACTTGCGATAAGCAAGGTTATGAGACAAAAACAAAGGGATGGAAGAAGGGAAGAATTTGTGATGATGTGATCCCCCTCAAACTAGGGATGGGATGGATGATAGAACAGACGATCCCGAGTTTGAAAGAGGTAGATGAAAACGCAGGATGCCCCAGTCGGATGTCTGGAGTAGATCTGATCATTGATGACACACAAAAATAAATAAAAAGGCAGCAACCTAAGGAACTCACATTGGTAGGGAAAACTAGCCGGTCTCCTCATGAGACGACGTTAGTGCCTACAGACCCATGAGTGTAAGGAGAACTGCAAAACAGTCAGCATCTAAAGAGAGACACATTGGTAGGGACAACTAGACGGTCTGCAAAGCAGACGACGTTAGTGCCTACAGACCCGCGTAACTCTAAGCGGCCAAACAAAAAGCGAGTGCTCCACGCAAAGGGAACAAACCCGAAATAGACAAGGATATCTAAAAGATGCGTCAAAAGGCAAAATTCAGCACATCACAATGATCAGATAGACCAATAAGCCAAGCATCAACACTGTGGCAAAAAGATATGGAAAATCGGCGGCGACCAAACTAATCGGCGACGATCAAAACAAACGGCGTCGACCAAAAAAATCGGCGCCGACCAATCCAGACGCATATAAATATGCGAACGGAAAACGTAAACGATTTATTTCAGCGGACGATTGATTCGTAGAAAGCCGATTTGTGATTTGAGCATCATGGAAGCCTCTCGGAGTGAGTCGAGGCCGTAGGCCGAATATGTGGGAGCGAGTCCCGTTTATGCGATATCGAGAGGCAGTTTGGCCTAGTATGAGAGGATAGCACGCCACCTACACACCGTATAAAGCGGGATAAGCGAGGAGACGGATTTGCCGATTTTGATCCCGGCAGACCCATTGAGAGAGGCCCCACCCTCCGCAGACAGTGATGATGACGCGGGGGTGGATGAGGGCTACGCAGCATGGTACGACACAGAGCTTCCACGACATCTCCCGCCCTCTATAGATGCTGATGAGGAGGACATAGCTGCTACGCTAGACAGATTAGAGGGAGAGCATGCCACCCTCACACAGACACATCAGGTAGCTCTGGAGGAGATCAGGGCTTTGACGGAGGAGAGGGATGCCCTGATTGTGGAGAGAGACACCGCTCGCCAGGAGCGAGATACAGCGATCCAGCAGAGGGACCGCTACTTTCGGCACAGGGAGGCCCTCAGGGCCAAGTATGGGGAGACAGGTGCCACATCAGAGTCTGGCACACAGGGTACGACTCTAGGAGGGGCACCACTAGCAGCCTGCAAGAGCCCAAAGAAAGACGGCAAGATTATTACACGAGCACCGGCACCGTGAGCTCCGAGCACGTACTCGCCTCTCCTTCACGAGGTGAGATATTACGAGGATGCCCTAGCGCGGCATGCCCCAGATGTGCCTCGATACGGGGCGAGGAGGAGAGCAGCGGCGACGGCGGCGAGCGGAGCCTCGGGTGGAGGGAGTACTGGGAGAGATCGGGGTGGGCCGAGACCTCCAGCAGCAGGTGCATCGAGCTCGATAGGCGGCGGCCAGGAGAGACAGCCAGGGGCAGAGGAGGGTGGAGGAGATAGTGTCCTCCACGCCTGGATTTTACCATATAGAGACTTGATAGATTTTGTATTTGTATAGTGATGTAGCCTCGATTGGAAGGCATTGTATAGATGGCTTGATTGGAAGCCACCCATTTTTGTATAAACACACATGTATATATAGATTGATCACGTTATTTGTCATATAATTGTACTCATGCGTTTAATTTTGGATATACATGGATGGATGGATATAGATATAGACTGATAGAGGATAAAATAGATGTGATTGGATAGGTATAGACGGATAGATGATAGAAATAGATGTGATTAGATAGATTGATATGTGGATAAAATAGATGTGATTGGATAGATATAGACTGATAGATGATAGAAATATATGTGATGTGGATATAACTTTGATAGATAGATATAATGTACCTTGGATGTACATTTTGGTGGATAGATTGATGGATGTGATATATAGACTAGATATAATGTACCTTAGATGTACATATTTTAACTATTTTGATGGATAAATAGATAGATGTGTTCGATGTATAGATAGATGTAATTTTAATGAGAAATGAATAAAGATAGATGTCTTGATAGATAAGAGGAATTTTGATAGAAGATAAATTGTGATTGAATTAACATGTGAAATGTCAATTTAACAGATGCACGCAAGAGCCAAAGATGAAAGCGAAACAACCGTGACTTAGAAGAGAAGACACTCGAAAAGAAGGGAAATGATAAGTCGGACTTCCAACCGACCATAGATAAAATCCGTATAAGAAACCGAAAGACCAAGCATACAAGGCCCTATATAAGATTAAAATAACCTCGACACTAACTAGTCGCAAACCAGATCTAGGATAGAAACGGAAAGGAAAGTAAGTAAGTATCTTGTCGGAACTTACAAGGGACAAAATACATGTCCATAGTGGGACAATAGGATTCTCCATATGATCGACAAAAGGTCCTAAATCTCAGCTTCATGATTTTGACAGAAAAGCAAACTGATCAATGCGGGAAGTTTGCTTGATATGGAAAGACTGATCGATGCGGGAAGTCTTTCAGTGATGCTAACAAGTGTATAAACTGACTGGAAGGCTGATTGATTACAAGAAGCCTTGAATATTTCTTTGAGAAACAGCCGTCCTTCAAGGGAGCGGTCTGTATTTTGAATTTGAATGATAGCCATCCTTCGAGGGTATGGTCTATATTTTTAGAATTTTTGATTCACTTGATAATATATGGATAGCTGTCCTTCGAGGGATCAGTCTATCTTTTTGGATAGCATCTTTTTCTTTCTTTTTTTTTTTTTTTTTTTTTTTTTTTGAAACTCTTTGGAAGAAGCTGAGTTTAGACCTAGATAGATCAGATGGAGGGGAAGAGAACATAGAAGAACATGTACTCATGCCCCGAGCAGATCCGATTAAGATAAGTACTTGGGACAGATGAAGTGGTGATTAAGGTATTCCTACCATGAGGAGGAACATATCCAAAAGAAACGTGCAATGAGTAGAGCCGCGATACTCATATTTAAGGTAAACGAGGCAATAAGCGGAGAACCACACAATTTCGAATCACCACGAAAGTAGATGACTGGTTATTAGGACGGATGAAAGATCTGAGTTGCGACTAGATTTGTGTAAGATAGATTTTAACAATAGAAGGGCCGTAAATGCAAAGCATTAAGAGGTTCCGCTTCAGGTACACCATCCATAGAAGATAAACGATAAGCCCCAGACCCATATTTATGAGTGATAATGTAGGGGCCCATCCAGTTGGGAGCAAACTTACCACGTTGACTCCTTTCGAGTGTAGTGGCATTTTGATTTTCCTTAAGAACAAGGTCACCAATTTTGAAGTCACGGTGTTGCAAGTGCTTGTTGTAAGCACGTTTGACACGCTCAAGATAGACTTGATGATGCTCAAGAGCGTTAAGATGCCGCTCATCTAATAATTCAAGTTGTGCTAGACGATTTTGACGATAATCCTCATCGGAGACAAATTCTCTGAGAGAAACACGGAGAGATGGGATTTGGACTTCCAAAGGAAGGACAGCCTCAGATCCATAGACGAGAGAGAAAGGAGTAGCACCAGTAGGGGTACGAATGCTAGTCCGATAAGCCCAAAGAGCAAAAGGGATATGTAAATGCCAATCCCTGCCAGCTCGACTAGTTACCTTTGCGAGGATACTACGTAAAGTTTTATTGGACGCTTCGGCTTGACCATTAGCTTGAGGATAGTATGGAGAAGAAAAACTGAGCTTGATATTGAAAGCGTTGCAGAGATTTTGCAAATCGGCGTTCTTGAAGGATTTACCATTATCTGTGATTAGCTTGTGTGGAACGCCAAAGCGACAAATGATGTGTTGATAGACGAAATCAACTATGGGCTTAGCCTTTGTTGAAGAAAGAGGGATAGCTTCTACCCACTTAGTAAAGTACTCAGTGGCAGTAATGATAGAATGATGACGTTGTGAAGAACGGGGATTGATAAGACCAATAAGATCAAGACCCCACTGCGAAAAAGGCCACAAATCCGCCGCAGGTTGCAAAGCCTGACTAGGGATGTGCGTGAGATTGGAATGTTGCTGACACTTGACGCACTTCTTAGTGTATTCACAACAATCTTGATTAAGAGAAGGCCAATAATATCCCAAACGTAAAATACGCTTGGCTACAGCTAAGCCACTAAAATGTCCACCACAGATACCGTCATGGACCTCCTGGATAGCTTTAGATGATTCATGGGTTTTGAGGCATCGGAGCAAAATACCATCAAAGCCGCGTTTGTAAAGAATCCCGCCTAGATAGTATAGCGATCAAGCGCGTTGGACAAAAGACCTTCTACCATCGAAGTCGATTTGGAGGAAGGATCGAATGAGATAGATAATCAACAATCTGGCTGATACCACTCATCCCGAGTATGGGTCAGATAAAGATTGATTGACGTTAGTTGCCCAAGATGAGATGGTTGATCTAATCGCCAGACGCACCACATAAAGACGCGAGTCTTCTGGTAAAAGGCGGATAAGGGAGGCTAAAGAGGCCATGGTATCCGCGAATCGATTTGCAGACGAGGAATGGCTTAGATAGTGAACTTATCGAAAGATTGAGTTGGGCAAGAACGATGTCACGATATTTTGAAGGATATCATTCTTGCATTGATAGACACCCGTGACCCGATTAACGATGAGTTCGTAATCACCGAAGATGTCAATATGACGAGCGCCAGATTAATGGCATTTTGAAGACCTAAGACAAGAGCTTCAGTACTCACCATATTATCGTGCACTCAAAGTTCAATTTGTGTGCAAATCGGGATAGGCGTACCCCAAGGAGGAATCATCACGAAACCCGCACCTCCCCTTTGCGGCATTTGGATCCATCAAAGAAGAGCTTTACTTTAAATGGAGATAGACCAAAATCAATTTGTTGGATATACTCATCGGGGAATTGAGCAAGGGGGTCTTGAGTGTCCGGAAGAGGAGCATCAGCTAATTGATCTGCAATAACCTGACCCTTGATAGCCTTTTGCGGGATAAACTCGAGGTCAAACTCAGTCATAAGCATAAGCCAACGAGTGATGCGATCATTGTGATAAGGTTTTGCATGGATTGTCTTGAGGGATCGACACTTCGCAGTGACAATATAAGTTTTGTGATTAAGGAGATAATGACGAAGCTTAGAAGTTGCGAAGAAGAGAGCGCAACATAGTTTTTCAGCTTCGGAGTAACGTGTCTCATACTCATGGAGGGTGCGACTGATGTAATAGATAGCTTGTTCTTTACCACAAGTGTTCCGATGCGAGATCATGGCTCCCAGAGCATGGTCATCCACGAGATATAAAGATAGAAAGGCTCCCCCTCGCGTGGAGGTGTAAGCACGGGTGGAGAAAGAAGATAAGTTTTGAGATCATCAAAGGCCTTTTGGCAATGCTCATCCCATTCGAAATGAACATTCTTACGGAGAAGATGGTGAAAAGGTTGACAACGGTCCGACAATTGGGAGATAAAACTACGCACCGATCAAGACGCCCTTGAGACTCATGGAGTTGCTTCAAGTTAGAAGGGGGAGGCATCTCAAGGATAGCCTTTATTTTTGCGGGGTCGACTTCAATACCCCTGATGGAAATGATAAAACCTAAAAGTTTACCAGTGAGAATGCCAAACACGCACTTAGCTGGATTTAGACGAAGACAGAAGCGGATAAGCCTCTCAAAGAGAGGTGCAAGGATGAAAAGATGATCTTGACGACGCTTGGACTTGCCGAGGAGATCGTCAACATAATCCTCCACAGTTTTGTGTAAGAGATCATGGAAGATGTATGTCATTGCTCGTTGATAGGTTGCTCCCGCGTTCTTAAGGCCAAAAGGCATGACACGATAACAAAAGGTCCCCCAAGGAGTTATGAAGGAAGTCTTATGTTGGTCTTCTGGTGCGATGAGGATTTGATTATATCCAGAGAAACCATCCATAAGAGAAAGCATCTCATGGCCCGCAGTTAAGTCTACGAGTTGGTCGATATTAGGAAGAGGAAAATCATCCTTTGGACAGGCAAGATTAAGATCCCGGAAGTCGGTACAAATTCGAATCTTCCCAAAGAGCCTTAGTTATGGGTACTACATCGACACCCATCATGCGGATAATCGATGGGTTGATGAAGCTAGCCGAGAGCAAGCATTGTAACTCTTCTTTGACAAGAAGGGCTACTCTAGGGTGCATCTTACGCAATTTTTGCTTAACTGGTTTGATGTTGGGAAGGGTAACGATATTGTGGACCACAATATCGGGATCGAGTCCTGGCATATCCTCGTATGACCAAGCAAAGGCTTGACGATGTTTGGAAAGAAAAGCGGTAAAGTCCCCTAATTCCTGTGGATTAAGGGATTGGCCGACCTTAATGATGCGAGGGTCTTCAGAAGTCCCTATATTAAGGTCGATAGTGGCTTCGTTGAGAAGGGTAGACGTGTCAGAAGGAATAGTCTTGGGAAGATATGAATCCTCTGCCCCTAGATAGGTGAGGACAGAATCATCATCCGCACAGTGGATAGTGTTGATAGTGGGAGAGTCGTCTCCAACTATTTCAGGGAAGATTAATGGTATAGAAGCGGACCGATTGTTAGTCTCGTAGGCTAACGGCCCTAAGGAAATGGTATTGATCAAAAAAAAAAGTTAGGTGGGATGGAAATGTCATCGTCCACATCAAGTGATGCTTCTGACTTGGTGGGGGAAGATGGTTCTTCAGTAGGAAGAGGCTCATCAAGAATAGTGACGGTGGCTTTTGAAAGAGGTTTAAATCCTAAACCAAATTTCTGATGTGGCATGAGAGTAGGAATGGATTTGAGGTCATGTATACCTTGTTCATATTTTCCCAGGCCAAAACCTTTCCACGCGCATCGATATAGATAAGTTTTTGCAAACGTGGGATTCTGTAGATAATCAAACCCTGTTAGATAAGGTTTGGCTCTAGGAGGAGAATCCGGGCGATAATAAGGCGTATCAAGACCACCGTAGATGAAATTGGTCTGTTGATTGGGCAGACCAATGGTGACGATGCGACCGAGACCTGGTTGATATTCAGGTTGTTTGTCTGGTCTACCATACTCATTAGGTTTGAGATGGGCATCAAAAGAAAAGAGAGGAAGCTCTCCTAGTGAGAAACGCTGCAATGTCTCTTCTAGATTTTGTAAATCCGGTAGTTTGGTTGCAGGTATAGAAGAAGATGAGGCCCCGTCAGGAGAACATGGATTTTCTTTTAAAGGGGCAGATCTTGTGGTCATGTCGCATTGTGCGGAAGGAAAAGGATCTCCTGGATGAGTATATATTTTGCCCTCATATTGATATTTTAGGCATCGATGGAGGGTGGATGGGACACAATGCATTGCGCGAATCCAGGAGCGTCCAAGGATCATATTATAGTGGAATTTTCCTTCGACAATGTAGAAGAGTTCATGAAGCAGCTTCTTACCTACTCGAATGGGTAAGACCACAGTTCCTAAAGTGACTGCTAGCTGATCGTTAAATGATCGAAGGGCGAAAGGCGGGGGAGACACTACATTCTTTGGTAACTTAAGTTGCTCAAACGTGTGCGAGGAGATGACGTTGAGTGCAGCTCCACTATCGATCATGACACGTTTTAAGGTAGTGTTATTGATTTGGACTGTGATAAAGAGGGGAGCCTCCAAATCCTCTGAAGAAAGAGGAGGAACTTCCGAATCCTCGAAAGAAATGGCGGTTGATGGTCCATTCAGTCCAACAACCAACTCGAAGGGCTGGGGCTCATCGGAATTTACTGCGATGCGACGCAGATTATCGATTAGAGCCTGGCGATGTTGTGGAGAGGATTGGATGAGGTCAAAAAGAGACATTTTGACCGGAGCCTGGGTGAGTTGTTTCATAACACTCTCCTCAACAGACACGGGAACTTGAGCCCGAGGTGCAGCACGAATAGAGACCTTAGGTCGTGGGGCTAATGAGGAAGGAGAAACGCCTTCAGGGGCTGCAGAAATGACAACCCGTGGTCGAGATGCTGAAGATGAAGATGGGTTATCATAGTGTTGGGTTCTAGTGGCGATATGGATTGTGTCAATTTGAGAAGGTGGAAGATCAAGTGGAGTGGAACCACCAGAGATCTGAGTGGATTGTTGGGGCTCAAATGAGGCTAAGGTGACAGGAGGTACTTGTTCCTCCTCCTCCAGCAAAAGGTCACTTTCTTCTAGAAGGTTCTTGACAACGGCTTGAAGAGCCTTACATCCCTCAGTATCATGACCCGGAGTACGGTGGTAAGCACAAATCAGATCAGAGTTAAACCAGGTAGGTTTGACTCCTTTAGGGTTATAAGGTTTAATCGGAGGAAGGGTTATGGATGAAGATTGGATAAGTTGATGAAGGATTTCGGTATAGAATCCGGTAGATGAAGAGGAGGATAGAGATGATGAAGATGGTTCTTTCACATTAACCGACTGCCGAGGTAAGAGGACTTGCATGTTAGGTTTAACAGTTTGTTTAGGAATCCTCTTATTTGTTTGGACATTTGGAGGAGCAGTCTTGGGCACTTGAGATGGGAGCAAGTGAGACATGATTGACTTTGGTGGAGGAGGAGCCCCTAAAATAGATTTTGAAGATGATGGATATGTGACAAATTTTGCGGTCTTTGGAGACAAAGGGGGTTGCTTGGTCGGATGTACTGATGATTTAGATAATGTCGGTTTAGAAGAGGAAGAAGCTCCCAAAGTAGGTGAAATCGGGGGAATATAGGGTGTCTTGGTTTTTGGTAATGAAGATGATGATCCTGATAGAAGAGGTGACGTCTTTTTAGTAGGTAGGTCTATTTTTCGGAGTATTGGTGAGGAATGTGTTGTAGAAGAAGACGATGGTTTTGATAAGTGTGTAGAAGAAAACGCCTTCTCAGCGGGCAAATCCAATCGTTTATGAGGCGTGGAGAGAGATTTTTGTGGAAGAGCACCAAGAGTCTTGATGGTCCGAAATATGGGCTTCCCTTTTTCAGGGATGGTGACAACTTCAACGGCATAAGGTGATTGTAACCTTTTCGGAGGAAGCAAATGGGGAGATACTGATGGTATAATGTTAGATTTTGGTTGTCTCGGTTTAGGTTCAGGAACCGAGCGTATAGATGTTGGTGCTACTTCTTTTGATTTTTCCTTAATAGGTGAAGTAACATTAGTGATGGAAGAAGTAAGTGATGAAGAAGTTCCTTGCGAAGGGACCACTTTTGGTGTAGTGATCATGGGTGGAACTACTGTAGGAAAAGAGATAGGAAGAGTCAAAGTCGAAGACACTTCCGTCGAAGTCGGCACGATTATAGGTATGTTCACCAAGGGCATAGTTGTAGCGGGAATGGGAGCAACAGAAGTAGATGTGTCTGTAGTGGAAACTCGAAGGGATGTAATTGCCTCGAGCATTGAAAGGATGTCTGATGATGAGACAGATGAGGAAGACACTGTCTCGGGTATGGATGGGAGATCGGACAAAGGAGCGGAGAGAGATGACTCCGTGCTTAGCAATGTAGGAATATTCAAAAGTGGGTTATCTGAAGATGGAGGAATTCCAGTGATTGGTGGAGTGGAAGAGGGTTCTGATTCGATTGCTGCGTTTGTAGATGACGTGGTTTCAGAAGCGGATTCTTCAGTAGAAATGAAGTTGATAGTGTGGGTGTTTGGTTTTTGAGATTCCGAAGAATTATGATTTGGGGCATGATTGGGGAAGGGTTGTTTAAAAACATCAAGCGCCTGATTTGGGGGAGCATTTGGGTTATCTAGAATGAGCTCGCCTTTGTCAATGAATTTTTGGACAAGATTTTTGAAAGTCTGACATCGTTCGATGTCATGACCTTTGGTTCTGTGATAATGACAGAAATCGTTTTCCCTATACCAGAATGGGCGTTCTCGGCTTTCATCAATATCCCTAATGGGTGGAAGTTCGATCATGCGAACTTCCAACATTTTTTCTAAGATGGAGGTATATGATTCCCCCAATGGAGCGAAGGATCGAGATGATGAAGCCCCTTTTCGAGCAGATGAAGGGTCTCTTCGTGGTGGTTGATTAGGAGTACTATCGGTTCTTGATGTTTTTAATACGATAGCATTTGTGGACCCTTGATTCTTATCTTTAGGAGGGAAAGAATTTGGTTTGGTGAACCGAGAGAAATCTGGTTTAGATTTGGAGCGAAGTTTTAGCTTTCCTTGTTCAATGGCACGAGATTCGAGTTTGCGTGCCATCGTGAAGGCTTCTTCGAAGGTATGAAAAGTTTGGATCCTTAACGTGGAAGAAATGTGACTAGCACAAGATCGGGTGAACAACTCGATCTGTTGGGATTGAGGAAGGGAGAAAGACAATTGGTTGATTATCCCTCTCCAACGAGCGACAAAGTCTCGCATAGACTCATCGTCGAATCGCGAATGTCAGAAAGATCTGTAATTGAGATCTTATGCGCAATATTTATTGAAAAGTTTTCAACAAACATCTCAAAGCCAATTGAGAGAAAGAAAATAAGGAATGTTGAGGAATATTATTGTACCACTCCAAAGCGGGACCCGCTAGAGACATAGGAAAGGTACGGAGCATGAGTTCCTGATCCTGGACGATGAGGTAGCAAGCATGTTTGAATGCTCGCAGATGTTGTTGGGGGTCTTCCCGACTATGAAATTTTGAGAATTTGGGAAGTTCCCATTGGGGAGGATAAGGCTTAAAAGCCACCGAAGGATGAATGGGTTCATTGCACACTTCTTCAAAGGAGTATGAAGGACGGGCTCCTTTTGTGGAGGCTTCCAAGTCTGCAATTTTCTTGAAGAGAATTTGAACTACGTCGGATTGGGGAGGAGGCACATAAGAAGTAGATGGTGGATGTTGGTGAGGTGTCAATGGGGGATTTATCTGTTGATTGGTGGGGTGGTAAGAGGAATAACCAGGGGTTCTGGGTGACACTTGGTGGGGTATTTGTTGTGAAGTAGCTTGCGTATAGGTAGGCTGTGAGATAATGAGTGGATGAGAAAATGAGGGTTGGGTGACGGGTGGAGCTTGTGATTGGTGGACTCCTATGTTTGTTGATTGGATCGGGACAGATTGAGGAACGTGGGTGTTGGTTGGATTGGACATGTTGGGGAACAAGACCTGAAAGGGGCCTTCTACTACCGGGTTAGGTATTAAGGGTGCCGATGTTAGCTGATGGGCGAAGGTCACAGTTGCTGGAATATTAGAAGAAAAACCCCCTAGAGGATGAGAAGTAGGAGCCAACTGACTATTCGGAGGGGGTTGGCTCATGAAGTGATACTGACCTTGGGACACGATGGAGGGCATAGACGAATTGACGGCAATGTGTGGGTGTGCAGACGCATTCATTATAAATGCAAAGGCGTAAGACCTCTCGAAATGGGTGGAATATTCGAGGTAACTCATGTGTTAGGGATAGGTAAGACTAATTGAGAACTAGTCAACATGGTAGGTGGAAGAGAAAAGGGAGCCATAGGGGCCTCGCCTTCTCCGTGGCTCGAGGCAAGAGAGATGGTGCAAACCGCTCTAAAAGGCCTCGGGATGATCCACGAGGATAATCGTACACTTGTGGATTGGTGGGTCTTGGTCCGATATTTGGATTGACTTGTGTACTAGGTAGTCCATGAGGGCTATTGATTGCGATCGAGGAAAGCCTCGAAATTCAGATCCCCACGAGGAACATACTCCGAGCCGATGATATCTCTGAGGGACTAGGAGAAGCCGACGTGATGGAGGTGCTTTGGTTTGATAGAAGGGATTATACGACCATGACGGGAACCAACTAACAAATGTCCCGAGGAAGATTGAGGGGTGCCAAACATCCACGCCGGTGGTGATTTCGAGGAAGAAGGAACCTGTTGGGCCATTTTCCTAGATTGTGACCGGGTGATAACCGTCATAAACAAGCAAGAAAGAAGATTGTCCTAACTAATGCACAAACAATTCAAGCAGCGCAAGTGATTATCTCCTTTAAATTTTGATGCTTTTAAAAAAAAGAAAATGTTAGGGAAGGCTTTTTAGAACAGGAACTACTCAGATAGCCAAACTAAGGATGGTTTGGGTAATGTTTGGTGAGGAGTCCCGAAGGCACTTCAGTAAAAGACCGGTACGTGGCTTGATATAGGGGCCTACCCCCGCACTTCACACACCGCTGCGATAAGGGAGTCGGGTGCTTTGCCAATATATACCAAAATCTTTCGTGAATTTATAGCGCGGCCCGAGTACCGCGTAGGCTCTTCCTCTTGGATATCACTTCCAAGTAGGCGAGGCCAGGGAAGGAGTTTTGTTTAGATGCTTTATACCTAGTGATTTTGGCTTTGTGTGCAAGGGTGAAAAATAAAAATCAAATAGTGTCACTACCGATTTTGATCAATTTTTCCAGCCTATTTAAAACTAGGTGAAAAGCATGTAGCAATGACAAAGGAAAATGTTCTTTTTAAGCACTTAAAAATGAAGTGTTTGATTTCGATGAAAACAAGCCAAACAGATTCTTTCCCCAAATGCGATTAGGTTCTTTTTAAGCACCAAAAACTGAAGTGTTTGGATGTGATAGACAACCAACAAAGAAATCCTAAAAAGGAGAAAACACCGAAAAAGAGGAATACCTGTAGGTTTAGCTCTCCAAGGTGTGTGGACTTCAAAAAGCGCGTTGTTGAGCTCTTCCCCTCGAACAATCCCACGAACAAGCAAAGTGCTCCGCAAGAAAAGATCAAGCAAACAACAAACAAGATCCGGAAGGATACATCCAGATAATGGTGAAACGAAAAATTTCTATTTTAAGGAAATAGAAAAATTTCAAGATAATGATTTCACCTAAAAGCAAGATTGAAATGATGAACAGAAATGCTCAAATAGGACTGATAGAAATCAGTGAAGAAAAGGAACAAAGTTCAAAACTAGAAAAGAAATGAACTTACCAATAAGGGACTTTGGTTGGGTCCCACCGGGCGTGCCAGAATGTAGATCAAGAATTTCGCGCTTGTTACCTGTCCAAGTTAATGCACCAAACTAAACACAGAAACCCTGAAAAACTCCAATAAAATCGATACCTGATGGATAAGATCCGAAGATGTAGACGGATGAGGAAGCCGATGTAGACAAGACGGGCGCACACGAGCAATTCGCACAATAGATCCGAATAATCTGCAAAACACCGATGCTTGACAGAAAAAGACCACGTTAAAAGATATTTAAGTGGACTCACCCGAGAAGCGGTCCGAGAAGCGATAAGCTTCCTCGGCGGATGTCACCCACGTTTTCAATTAAGAAAAGAAGCATACATAATAAAAGATGTAAATAAAGACTAGATTTTCTCGATCATAGTAATAAGAATCTAAACAAAGCAGAAAAAGTACGTAAAACAGGAACTATGAAATAAATGCTGGATTTGTGTTACCCGTATCCTTTTACCTATCGCAGAGAGATCGGCGTCGATCGGGTAGAATCGGCGCGATCGAGACTGGTCGGCGTCGATCAAGAGGATCGGCGTCGACTAGATAAGATCGGCGCCGATTGAGACGGATCAATCAACCGCTGAATGTGCGACAAGATTCGGAATCGGAAGGTGAATGTGGTCTCATTGGATGTGCCGTTGGCGAGATACTCTTTGAAAGAGTCACCAGATGATAGATGGTCGTGACAGGGACAGAGTAACGGTGCTCCTCTCAGGGATTGATTTGGACAGGATCTGTCTTAATCTGAGACAATTGATGCTAAAAAGATCTCTCTTTCTCACACCCTGTATCTCTCTCGCTCTCTGTTCGTGCGTAAGTGCTTCCTTTTTTCGCCTGTTCGTGATCTCTTTTCGGTCTCTTTCGGTCTCTTCCGTCCCTAGAACTGAGTTCTGGACTTGCTTTTATAATCGGCGCCGCTCCTAGAAAATCGGCGCCGACCATATGGGTCGGCGCCGATCGCGGAAAAGACTCCCGAGATGGCCAAATTGATTGATTCGAGAAAGATAAGACTTATCCCGACTACGGGAAAATATCCCGCTTATGGAAGATTAAAAATAGATGCGATACATAGATAGAATAAATTTGGGGTGGATAAGTGATTAAGATGCATGGGAAGAAGCGTAATTAAATATTTAATATTTAATCACTCATGGGCAAGATATGATGGGATGAATTAAATTTAGAGTAAGTGATTAAATCACAAATTGATAATATCCCAAGGGGATAGATGGTAAAACGCGTCCCCGGGTTACCTAAGGTAAACGAATGAGAGGGACACTAAATTGGGTAACCAAATTTAAGTGTCTCTGACCATTAAATACATATTACCAATCACCTTATAAATGTTAAGTTTTAATCATTTATCAATAGTTCTTCAAATAATTAAGATGGTGAAATAATATCACTTGTGTTGAAAAACATATTCAATCCTAGTTTTCTACCATCTTATTAGTTCTTTGTTAATAATCTCTTAATTAAGATTTCTTTATTAAAAAGAGATTATAATTTGATTTATGACCAAACTAAATTGGGTAACCAAATTGTCTACAATAATTAAATACATATTACCAATCACCTTATAAATGTTAAGTTTTAATCATTTATAATAGTTCTTGAAATAATTAAGATGGTGAAATAATATCACTACAATTTTTCTTTGTTAAGGAGATTATAATTTGATTTATGACCAAACTCCTTTTACAATTTTAAGGTATTGACTTTTAAAAACTAGGGTTCAATGTTTTAGTTTTATATTGAAATTAAACCTCCATTTCCTTTAGCCCACCTCTCTAACCTACCCTCAATACTTGATTAAAAATATTAATAAATTAAACCCTTTCACCCACTCATGTCTACCGGTATATCGACTTTAATTTTATTAATTTTAATTACCTCAATATGAACCCATGTGCTAGGATATTACCTAGCTAATGAACCCCCGTGGTGGAGGTGGAGGTAATGGCGTCGTTGAAGGAGCGCAAAGCATAACGGGGTTATTATGCATACAATTAGAAGGGATGTGCATTTGATTATGCACATGGGAGGAGATGATGTTAATGCTAACACCACCATCGATCATAATGCGTCATACGCATATGTTATCGATATAGATGGAAATGAAAAGGGCGGGATCGGGTCATTTGACTGGAGAGGTACAATCTCCTCATCAGAGAAGTTGAGGGTGAAGACTTGAGGAGTGGGAATGAGGGTAGAAGAAGGAGATGATTTGGTTATCCAGCCACGTGGTGAGGGGTAATAATGGAGGCCACTGGTGTGGGGTCATTGGGTAAAACTTCAATGGATTGTAAAACCTTGATAAGGGCTTGTCTATGAGATTCAGAAGTTTGGACGAGATCATACAAAGACATATTTAGAGGGGACTAATGTAATTATTTTATCATTGCACGATGGGTGACCCCATCAGAGATAGGGTATGTAGGTCCTCGAATGGTGATTTTGGGTGTGGGTGCAGATGGTATATCGGGCACAAGGTTGGTTGATGGATTAGTTGATTTTTCTTTTCCTTTGTCTTTCTGAGCATGGGTGGCAATGTGAACCATGTTAATCTGAGGGGAGGTGGATGGAGAGGGTGTGCCATGAAAGGTGTAACGACATGAGGGACAAAACCCTAATGGTGGATAAGATCCTTGTGAAATGAGTAGGGCGCACTGACATTTGGGTGGTGATTTGGCCAACTCTCTAATACGGACCATGTTGATCTCAAATTTTTGAGGTGGATAAAATGGTTGTGGGGATGGAGATATTGGTCACTAAATCGGTAAAGGATGATGATGTGTGGTGACAGGTGAAGGTGGAGCATGGTCCTCATCAAGAAGGTCATCATCGTCAAAATTTTGTTCAGGAGGACAAAGTTGGAGAAGAACGGTCTTCAGAGCCTTACAATTTTCGACATCATGTCCTGGCACACGATGATAGGAAAAATATTTGTTTCATCAAACCCTTTTGGTTTGGGTTTGAGAGGATTGTAAGGTCGAAGCGGCGGTAATGTGATGACGGAAGTATCTAAGAGATTAGTTAAAATGTTGGCATAGGACCCCACTAACGGATCACAATGGGAAGTGAGTGTGGGTTTGGGTAAAGGTGTGGATGATTGTGAGGGTAGAGGATTTATTGGAGGAAGGGGGGTTGGTCTCCGGTCTAGTAGACAGGTTTTTCTTATGTTTTGTTGACATCTACTTGGGTAAAGGTGGTGTAGAAGAGATAGCAATGAAAGGCTTTGTTGGATTGACTACCTTATTGGAGGGTAGTGGATTCTTATCTTTGGGTTGCACCTTCTTGGGTAAAGGTGACACAAGAGTATGGGATGCAGAAGGGAAAGTAGATGGTGGAAGAGGATAGGCTACCCATGGGGCAACTAAGTTGTAGTGGAGGTGGTTGGTAGAGGTTGGGTAGACGGTATGGGTTGAAGTCATATAGGCAAGGTTAGGGTTATAGTTACTTAGTGGAGGTATAGGTGGCAAGAAGTGCATGGGTGAGGGTGAGGGTGTTTGGTTTTTTTGGTGAATGAGGTGTAACGAAGTCTCGTGATGTAGTAGTGCATTGTTTAGATTTTGATTGGCCTCACAGTAGGAGACTATTTGATCAGGGTTGATGGATGAGGCCCTAGGATGGATGGAAAGGGGGAAGGTGACCTAGAAGATTGGATTTTCTTTTTAGGCAAAGGAATAATGTTGTTGTGGATTTGAGATGATGCTGCTAAGTCTAATTTGATAGGTGGGTGAGTAAGGCTTGATGTCGGCATGACACCCAAGGTAGTGATGGGTCTAGCTATGGGTGAGGAGAGAGGTGTGGGTAGGTTTTTAGGTTTGGGAATGGCTTTAGTTGTGGGTAGAGGTTTAGATGTAGGTAGGGATGATGAAGAATAATTCATTTCAATAGGCATGGTCAATGTTGATCTGGTTTCCAAAAATACCCTTGGGTAGATCGTGGAAGTATCTTTAGGAAAAATTTGCATTTGGGTCAAAAAGGGGAGTGAAGATGTCCCTAGAGCATGGAATTATCGACGTAATCCAAGTGATCGCCAACCGTGAAAATGGGACTATTTAAGAAGAAGATGGAATTGGTTTGGTGGGCAATCCTTGTAAAATATGCCTACGAGATAGGGAATTGGATAGCCTCAAACTTTATAGGTAAGAGAGTAGAGATCATGTCAATGGGGTTTTGGGATGCTGAGGGAGATTGCCCCCGACAGATAGTGGCATGTCTGACAAGTCTCCCATGGGTAGGAGAGATAATAGGTGGGGTGATGTAGACTTCTCCCTTGGTGGAGGAGAAGGTGATGATGATTCTCCTGTGGATGGAAGAATTAAAAGCGTTCAATGTTCGATAGACTGTGAGGTAGATGGTGAAATGACATCGATAGAAAGTGTGGGTTTCTCCATGGGAGAAGGGAGAGATGAAGGGGACTCCTCTAGGGGTGAAGGAGTAGAAGAGCTATGCTCCTTTGTGGGTAAAGGATCTCGTGCTATAATTTCCTCAATAGATGAAATAGGTGGGATTTGAGGAATGGTTGGTATGATATCAAAAACCGTGTGGACTTCACGGACATTGTTGTCATTGGATGAAGGTTCACTATTTTGATTAGACGATGGTTTATGATTAGGAACGGATTTTTAAAGATGTGTAAATTTTGATTTACTAACGCGTTTGGGTTGTCCATGACAAGGTATCCATTATTTGTCATCTCTTGGACAATGTTCTGAAATTTATGCAGTTACCATCACTATGGCCTTTGACACGATGATAATTACAGTAGTCATGTTCTTTATACCATGCAGGCATAGGATGGGCAAGATCGAAACCTGTATGAGGTTTTATGGGAGGAAGTGTAATGGCTCTAGCTTTAAGAAGCTTTTCCAAGACTGAAGAATAGGGCTCTCTAATCAAGTGTACTTCGATGCTCCCACCGGAGTTGAAAGGCCTGGACAGGGGAAAGATTGGAAGAAGGTTGGGCTTGATTAGAAGGATGAGATGGTCCTACCTTGAGGACTACCATGTTGGTAGATCCTTTGGGCTTTGAATAGTTATTTTGAGGTTTTGAAGATGAAGAAGAATCGTTTGATTTGAACGGGGTGTTCTTGTTTCGTAATTGGATTTTCTTTTCTTTAATGGTGCAAATTTCCATCTTTCATGCCATGGTGAACGCTTCGTCAAAGGTTCAGAAGGTTTATACCTAAAGAGTTGGTGAGATGTGTCTAGCATAATCTTTAGTGAATAACTCAATAACTTTAGTTTGAGGTAGTTGGAGCGTTACTTGGTTGATAATACTCTGCAAAGAAGAAACAAAATTTGTGATAGATCCATCTTCATACTATCATGTTGAATACAGTCATCATGGTGACCTTCTTGACTACATTGATCGAGAAGTGGTCTAAGAAATCTTGGGCTACTTGATTAAAGGAATAAATGGAATGTCTAGGTAGTCCACTATACCAATCCAATGTTGGTCCTGTCAAGGACATTGGGAAGGTTCATAGGAGCAAAGCATCATCGTGGGTGATTAGGTAGCACCCATGTTTGAACGACCATAAGTGTTGTTGCGGGTCTTCTTTACTATTGAAGCGATTGAATTTAGGCATTTCCCAATGCACAAGGTAGGGGCGAATGGGAATAGATGGATGAATAGGTCATTACTGATTTCATCATAAGTTAAAGAATTATGGGAGCTGGAAAAATATGCTTCTAAGGTCTGCATCTTTTCCATCATCATCTTAATGAGGTCGTTGGTAGGTTGTGATGAATGGGTGCCCCCGTAGAAAAAAGGGGTTGATGTTGAATGTATGAGGTGGGTGGTATGCTAGTGTATGGTGGTGCTGAGTATGAGAACTACACATGAGGAATAAAAGTAGGCATCACATATCCAGAATAAGTGATAGATGAGATTGGGGTTGTTGGTAATATGTGCAAGTGGGTGGGGTAGTTGTAGAATAACTCTAGTTGGGGATAAGGACTCATGGGATAGAAAGGACAAGGTTCTGGAAAGGGGTGTAAGTTTCGACACCATAGGTGGTGGTGATGTAATAGGTATATGTGAGGTAGTGGGTGCAGATGGGGCTATACTTAAGGCAAATATCGGAGGAACCACCGACGTCACAGTGCAACAGATGACATAGACATTACGATTATAGCGATTGTGGACCTAGCTGAGACACCACAGGTGGTAAAGTGGATGATGGTAGCACCGAGCTGGTGCTAGCTGACGCAGAGGTGGGGGTGAGAGAAGGAGGGATAGATATGGGCATGTCATATATTAATTGTCCTGAGGAGTCTTGGGTGGATGAGTGGGTGAGATAGTATTGTAGGGCCGTAGGGTTCTGATCAAGGAGTCTTGCGAATTCCTTGTCATCGGTAGCAATGGGGATAAGTTGAGTCAGATCCATAGGTGATAGGATGGATGGCGTGATGGACTAGGTGGGAGTGGTGATGGCTAGCATGAAATATAAGGGTGTTAGTTTGGTTATGTGAGTCAACACCATGTGAATAAGTGTTGACCTGGTAAGACTGTATTCTGTAAATGACACAGAAAATAGTAGGGATGGAAAATAATTGATTATGAGAGGTGAATTGGCAGGTGCTTTGATTAAAAATCAAAATAGATGGACCGGCACTGTCAAAGCCAACCAATGACATCCACAAGAAACCAATGCGATTCATCGTGGGAAAGTAACAATTTGAGCAAGTGAGATAGAAAATGGGGAAGCTATATTTAGTCAATAATATCAGAATGCAGAGGATATGGTGACATCCAGAGATTTTAAATAGAGAAGAAGATGAGATGAGTGCTCTTTGGGTAGACTAAAAGCACAGGGAACCGACACCGGTTAGGTAAACCGATGCCACCATGTGAAATCTGTAGAATGAAGAAAATTTTCTTTTTGTGAATTAAAGTTGAATGAGACACCAACCTAGAAGTTTAGATATGGTAAAAATGAGTCCTGACACACTCAGAAATAGTTGGAATACACCAACTATGATTATGGAGTGTGAAAGGAAAGAAAAATGGAGAATACGACCTCACACCTCAAAACGCAAGTCAAGAACAAAGCTAAGAAAAACATGTAATCCTACAAGTGAATTTAGTGTGTTTAGATTATGCTATTTAAGGACTGACTCATGAATTCAGAACAAATTTTTGGTTGGGAAGGCTTCCTACGAAGAAGGAAATTCTAAAGGTGAGGTTTTAGGTTATGTTTTGGCGGGGGCGGGCCTTTCTCTGAGGTGATGACTGGACAGAGATAACTAGCTGGGTGCCCACTGTCAATCCTCTAATCGTGTGATTATTGACAGCTTCTTTCGGGTGGGATGTTGTTTAAGAAGATGTATATATTCCAATTTTTGTAGTTTGGCAAAGAGAGAAGAAATAATGTGCTTTCTACAATTCAGTTGTGTCAACCATCAATTGGTCATGACTTCCAGCGTATAGGTTGCCCTCAATTTTAATGTGAGATATAATGCAACAAATCAGAATTCCATGTAAGTGTTTTAAACCCAAATCGAAATGTGATATTTGATGTAGCAAGTGATGAATAAGAAGAGGGATGCTCTTTCACTAATGCAATACTAATGAAAGAAAGAAGTATTCTTTTTAAAGCACCAAAAAAATGATTGCTTTTAGACAATAGAAAGAGGGGGAAGATTCCAGAGAAGAAAATTAATGTGGAAGCTTTTCAAAAGGGAAAAAAACACACAACTTTCACCTAGGAATGAATAAAATGCAAAGGAACTATACGTACCCAAAATTGTAGGGTACTTGCACCGCCGTAACTGATTACACGTGCCCCAATGATGATACAGGTCTCCTCGCAAGGTGTTCGGGATCCAGAAAAGCTCTCCAAGTATGTGTTAACATCCCGCATGATCCGCTTAGCCCCTAAGAGCTTTTTTTTCTCTTTCTCCTCTCCTTTTCTTTAAGTTTTGGTCTTGATTTGAAACCGCCGCCCCCGCCTGGCGGCGATCTACCGCCACCCAAGCAGGTGGCAGTCCTATAACCGCCACCCTACTCGGTGGCGGGCGGTCCTTCACGCATTTTCCGTAGAATGTTCTTTTTAACGTGTCTCGCATAAAAATTCAACGTTTACCAGCTTTTTTCACTGCCTTTGCTTGTATTTATGATTCTGGTTCCCTGGAATAGTGTTTTTGCATTGTTTATGGTTAAAGAGTTCAATTTGGTTTTCACCTTTGGGTAAATGGGAATTCTATAAATAGTTGGCTTGTTCTCAAGCAAATGGCCCCTCAAATTTGTCTCTCAATTTCTCATTTCAATATCTTAGTCTTTCAATTTTGCTTAGGATTCATAGTTTTCTTTGTTGCATGCATGGTTAGTGTTGTTTAAGCTGTTAGGAAGCCACATAATCTTCTTGTTCTAGTGTTGTTACTATTTCATGCAATTCATTGAAATAGGATAGTTTGATTTTAAGTAGGAAGCTATTAAAGTTACAGGTCTTATTCGCAAACAGGGGTAGTTTCAGGTTCTGGACGTTTTATATTGTATGACTCGTAATAAATCCCACTAGGAATTACATAAGCCAAGATCTATTCTCATGCGTTATCTCTCTCCTACTCGCATTGTATTCAGCCTCTACATTCTAAGATGCCACCGTCCCAATACCTACTTTTATTGATGCTAGCATTACACGTTTTTCTAGATTCACATGAACACGAACAAACAAGGAGATCACACTGAGGGGACAAAGCCACACACAACTGGATTTGCCACTGTTCTACAAAATCCAGGTTCAAGCTTTCAAAAGTTCTCGATTAAAGCATATCAAATAGAGTAGTCAATCATTTCATTTTCGATTAATCTCACTTTCTATATTACCAGGGAAGATGTGGTGATTGATAGTTTTGAGAAACTATGATTCATTCCTCACATCTGAGGTAGGATCGACAGTCTTTCAAATAGATTAGATCAGTTATCTAGTTATTCAGAATAAATTTACAACTACACAGGCAAGTAGCTATACTCGGCTGCTCTGTTTGTTTTAATTTTGTTATTAGTTTAGTTGTCAATTTCTAGATATTTTAAATAATCGATCTTTCAAATTCTTTCAATAGTTCAACAAAAAACACAAAAATAGAGAAGTCATATATGTTGTAGATATACTTTACATAGTTAATTTACTTTCTTTTGCAGTTATATTTACATTGTTTCTTTTGCATGACAATCACGGGACCTAGAGAGCCCAGAGAATACGTATTCGAGCCAATCGTACCTCAACCCAATCTTGTTAAAATAATAACTGATATAGATCAGAATCTTAGAATCCAAGTCTTCCGAACAACAACATACTTACAACAGATCAGCTCACAATTAAGAGGGTTAAACATAGAAGACGACCAAGCACACACGTTTTGGTCAAACCAGCCAAACTACAGATTACCCTAGATAAATATCTCGCATGACTATAGAAGGGCTTGAAAGAGAGAAAACATTTAGCTGTGACCCTTTGGTCCCACAACCAGACGCAGGAGACATTCTCACTGACATAGACACTAGCTTAAGAATTCAGGTTGCGCTGCAACGCACAGTAAGGTACTCGAGAAGATCGTACAAACTTACGCTTCTAAATATAGAGGCCGAAAAGGCATACGACTATCGATATTGGGGATTAGGGATTGATTCCACATATGACCATTGAAGGTCCACAACCACCACGAATCTATGGTTGTGATCCACAAATCCCACAACCCAATGGACCCACGGGGCAATCTGAAATTGATGTTGGTTTACGCACATCGCATTCGATCCACTCCACTTCCACCTATCATCATCACACGCTTATCCTTGTTAGACATAGTAGCTAACAAAGCTAAATATTTCTGGACTAGACCAGAGAATCGACCAGTAGAATCAACTATATATCCATCATCCATCCTATGACCCTATCTAGAGATATACACGAAACAATCCCAGGTCATTTTCCTCGTATCCCACAACCTATAGATCGGATCATGCCAGAGCTCGATATTGATTGGAGCCTTTGAGCAGTCATCCTCGCCAACCGATCTATCATGCCAGTTCAAGTTAGGAGGGCCTTCTTTGCCTTAGATTCACAGATTCCATTAGTGCGCGTCAAAGACATAAGATTGCCTAACTAGCTTGTCTGCATCCCACGTATAGTCCATCCCCACCGGCTATCTTGGCACAACCTCGGGAGGTCGGGTGCGAGGAAGAGTTACTTGTAGATTCCCATGCTCGCTTGTCACTTTTCCATCGTACAAAATTGGTGAACCCAACGTGAAAGGAACAATTGCTTCACTCTTTCCATTTCCCTTCTAGTGTTTCGTCTTCTTCCACCCACCTTCACTCTTTCCCATTATTCTACGGGTATTCATATACCCCCGAATATTTCAGATTCAATGCATATGGCAAACCTCTCTCGGGTCTTGAAGCATATTACGATCAACTGAATAGACTTCCGTCACCCTCACTCTCAGCATGGGGTGACAACTATTCAACTAACCAATTGTCAACACAAACTCTGCCCCCAAGGGCTAGATATAGTTCTTCTTTCACAATAGAGGAGTTGGATCAGCTCGCTCAAACACAATACCCAGAGCCTTTAGGCTCGAACGCCATGACGTTTACAGGAGAATCTGGTTCGTCTCCTCAGGTATTGCTTAGACCATAAATTAGTAGACAATCAGATCCATCTGGTTCATCTCCATATCTATTTTTAGATGATGAACATTCAGTGCATTATGCCAGGAATGAACAACGCTCTCGGAGTATGTACCCACCTATAGGAAGTTTACAAACACAACCTCGAGGTCTCGTTTCAAGAAAACACCTCCATGCCACTACCTATAGGAAATTCCCTTGGGGAAACATGGCAGGGAAATGATCAATTCATAGCGGGGTACCACATGCCTATACAACCTCAGGATATATGACAAACGCCACTAAGGCAAAATACTGTGACTTCGCCAGATGAAGTCATCTCAACTTTAGTAGAAAAATTTAGAGGGTTAGAGCTTGCTCAAGCAAGTCAAAATTCTCAATTCATGCAGGTAGGAAATTCCAATCCTCCGCATCGTCCCAGCCAAGTAGACCTCCTCACAGAATAGGCATGTTGGGCATGCCTCCACAAAGATTCGTAATAAACACCAACTAGAACTGCATTTTCTAACACCATTCCGGTGGAAAATATGACACCTCCCGGTCTAGTACAAAATAATCCATTCCTGGGCAATACTCCTCCATACTTGAACATATATTCCAAATCACCACAAGGAGATATGTTCTCTTCTCCCGGCATGTTTTCTCAACCGCAGGATTTTCTTACGCCCCTGCAAATACATACGCTACACTATATCAACAACCCATTCCACCTCCACCTCCTCAGCAAGCACCATCAATGGTTGAAACCTACGTGATAGGGACTTATTCAGAATATTTGAAAGAACCCTTAGACTTCACTATACGAAGCGTCATGCTTCCAAGACCTCTTCCCGATTTTCCCAAATACAAAGGGGAAGGAGACCCGAATGCACATATCAAGGCCTATGCCACAACCATTCAAGAACTGCTCCCTTGGGATGGGGTTGTTGCTAAAATATTTCCCAAAATGTTAGAGGGCATTTCCCTCGATTGGTATTACAGAATACCTGAAGCTTCCATACATTCATTTAAACAACTCGTTTCAGAGTTCATCAAGGTGTTTGACATGAACAAACTATTGAGAACAGGAATCAGGGAGTTCTTGCACATTAAACAAGAACACAATGAATCTGTTGCTCACTTCATCCAAAGATGGCGTACAGTCCTTTATTCTTCGGCAAGTGCTCCAAATATGGACCAAATGGAACTATGTGATTTATTCCTTCATTCTCTCAGCAGAGAGGTAAAGGAAGAAGTCCAGAAGTTCCCACTAAGGACTTACGATGAAGTACTTGAGAGCACTCTCTCGAATAGATCAAGTGGCAATAGATAGCGGTCGCAAGACGTATGGAACAAATGGGAGGCTAATCACCCCTAGCCAAAATACTACGACTTATCCTACTACCGCAAACGTCAATCAAGGACCTAAAATCCTTAACAAAAATCATGGTGTAACCACAGATGGAGTAATAGACCAAACCAAAAAGAAAATTTTGTAAACACTCCACCACCGGTTAACAATCAACGGAATCATCCACAACAACAACAACGGATCCGAGAAAGTGGTCCAAGTCAAAATTCAACCGGATATCAAAACTAGAACCAAAACCAAAAACAACAAGTGAAAAACTTCAATCCTAATAGTAAATGGTTTAATCAGAGTTTTGGGCCACAATATGCGCCAAACCAGCAACCTAGGAATTACAATCCTAATTTGTATTGCGGTTTCCACAAGATTTGAGGCCATGACACTAGAACATGTCGTGATTACAATAAGTTCATGCAACGTCTACCGAAGAGCAAAGACAACTTTTCATAGACATGTTCTTAACAGTCCCGTATCACCTACCCCAAATACCTTCACGGAGCAGTCTCCCCACAAAATGCACCCTCAAGATCTTCAATGATCCACTCCCAAATCATAATAACAAAAATTAAATCCAAATGGGACGAACAAGAGAATAATGACAGGAAACAATGATCATGAAGCCTTGACTTCACTAAATCCACTTGTCGCACCACAATTAGCAAATCAGCTACGACCCAAGATAGTCAGTTTGCTGGAGTTAGACACTGAGTTAACCGTGGAAGTTGTAACAAGGACACGAGAGTATTCCTCTCAGCCAAGTCCAAGTTACCCGCTAGAGACAGATAACATTCAATAGCCGTTAGTAAAACCCGTAGGTGCCTATGATTTAATTAATGACCTAACAAAGACCTTCTCTCATATCTCCTTTTTGGATTTATTGAAGAACTCTCCTGCCCATAGGGCTGCTCTTTTAGAAGCATTAGGTTTAGGTCATTTAATTAACATCACTCCACCTCCCGAAACACAAGTAAACCATATAGACTTTGATATCCACCCTCCGGGGCAGCCGGATAGGGATACTGAGTTTATATTCGAAATAAACAAAATGCCAACAGACACTGAGATTACACGCAGAGGTGATCTAGCCTTACATTTGCAAGTGTGGGTTTATAACAATTACGTTAAACGCACAATGGTTGACGATGGGGCAAGCAAGTTAACATAGTCCCCTTCTCTTTCCTTCAAAAGCTAGGGTATGGAGAAACAAATTGTTCCACGACTCGGAATACACTAAGAGGCTATGATAGCCTTAAAGCCACGTCAATTGGGACTATAATACTACCAGTCACCTTAGGACCCAAAACAATCCTAACTGATTTTTATATTATAGATCGAAACCAACTATAATATGATCCTCGGCCGACCGTGGATACACCATATGAAGGCAATCCCTTCTACGTTATTTCAAGAAGTTAGATTCTTGCACTTAGGAAAGGTATTCATAGAAAAAGGAAATCCAAAACCATTCAATATACACCTAGCAGACCTAAAGAAAATGCCAGGCATTCACTCTGAGTTTGAACTCCCAACAAACCAACTTAATAAACCAACCGACACAAAATCGGAAGAAAATTTTGTACCTACAATGAAGTTAGAAGTTACGAACCTAATCAAGAATATCCCACCCTCAAGGACAATGCTAAAGAAGTAGTATCATTAGGAACTACGGCAAAAATTGTCAAATTGCTAGAACAAGATCTACCAATTTTCCTGCCATTTGATTATGTAGGCATGGGATATACCCTAGGAGTTGGTTCTCTTCTAGCAGAAGAACTCTGCATGGTAGAAGTAACCGAAGTGGATGAAATAGATGGAACAAATGTCCCAATGTCCATCTTCCCAATTAAATATTGGACTCTTCATTTCAATGGAGCTAGATGTCATTATGGGGCTGGGGCAGGTGTGATCTTTACTTCACCCAAAGGAAAAATCCTACCATTCACCTTTAAACTAAATTTTGAATGTACAAACAATAGCGTTGAATATGAAGCCCTCCTCCTTGGCCTCATCTTAGCTAAAAGGCTCAGTGTTAATGACATCAGGGTGTTAGGAGACTCTCAATTAATAGCAAACCAAGTCTCTGAGGTGTATGAGACCAGAGCTGAACACTTACAACTCTACAAAACAACAATATTAGATTTGAGCAAAGAGTTTGACTTCATATCAATTGAAGCAATCCCGTGAGAACAAAATCTTCTCGCAAATTTGATAGCAACCTCAGCTTCACGTTTGGCTCCAAGCAGTGAGTTGGAGGACACCCGTTTCATGGTATCCCTTCGCACTGAACCATTAGTGAATAAATGTCAAACCCACTTTTAACGAACATAGCTGAGAACAAATCTACTAGTTTAGATCACGTCGATAGTGATAGAGATACTCTTGATTACTTAAACACATATGCAGAGTTACATCTCACCCATCACATGGTAGATTTGTCTTTAATCCCACATTCATCTTCTTACTTTAGAAATCCCATGATAGAGCTTCCCCACAAAAGGAACTTGACATATACATGGTAGAGAATGGATAAGCTCTAGAACTACCTCCAGCCCCGCTTTGAGTTTGAAGAAGTTAACATTTCTTTAATCGAAGAAACGATTGATATTAACATCGGAACAGAGGAAGAACCAAAGATCTTGAAACTAGGATCTTCGTTAACTCTAGAAGAAATAGAAATACACACGTGAATCCTCAGAGAACATCAAAAGGCTTTCACATTTAATTATAAAGAAATGATGGGGGTTGCACCACACATCACGGTACATAACCTCGTCACCAAATCAGATGCAAAGCCAATTAAACAAAAATCGAGACCAATGAAACCCAAGGTAGCTCTCATGGTGAAGGAAGAAGTAATGAAACTCCTCCAAGTAGGATTCATCAAACCAGTCGAATTATTCTCAGTGGGTATCTAACATCATCCCATTCTCAAAAAGAATGGGAAGATACGCATTTTCATAGACTTCCGAGACATTAACAAAGCATGCCCTAAGGATGACTTCCCATTACCATCCATTAACATCATCGTTGACACAACAACTGGGTTTGAGCTTTTGTCTCTCATGGATGGATTCTCGGGATACAATCAAATCTGAATATCTGAACAAGACCAAGCCAAAACCACAATTCATAACTCCTTGGGAACTTATTGCTACGTTGTTATGTCATTCGGTCTCAAGAACGTTGGCGCTACATACCAGCGGCAATGACATATATATTTCATGATATTATTCACAAAATCACGGAATCCTATGTAGATGACTTATTGGCCAAGGCCAGAAGCGTTGAGATCACCCTAAGTGCTCCACATCATTCTTTCATGATTTGATCATTAATAGAATACAAAGTCACACTAAACCCGTAAAAAATGTGTATTTGGTGTGACAGAGGGAAGCTCCTAGGTTACATTATATCATCATGAGGGATTGATGTAGACCCAACTAAAATTTGGGCGGTTCTTGAAATGATCCCACCGTTGGATGAATCTGGAAATCAATTCATTTCTTGGTAAACTCAATGCAATCCGAGATTCATCCCGTGATTTAAGCTTTGCCATTCATCCAATCAACAATCTACTCAAGAAAGAGTATAGTATCAATTGGACCAAAGACTGCAATAAGGCTTTCGAATTATTTAAGCATTTCTTATTTTCACCACCTATGCTAATGCCTCCTAAGCCAGACCACCCTTTAATCTTATATTCACAAGCTACCAATGTCTCGCTAGCCTACATGTTAGCCCAAGAAGATGATGACAAACGAGAACGTGTAATCTATTTTATTAGCCGCACGTTGCTCGATTATGAAACATGTTATATGCAAGTAGAATGAGAATGCCTCGCCATAGTCTTCACAACCAAACACTTAAGACATTACATGCTAAATCAAGAAACAAGGGTCATTGTAAAAACAGACCATTTACGAACTTTCCTCACGCAAGGGTCCTTGTCTAAAAAGGTTGGATGCTTTATAACCTTAATGGGTGAATTCGAATTAACTTTTGTAAACCAGAAGTCTCATTAAGGGACAAATCATTGTAGATTGGTTAGCTGATAACCCGTTGGACGGAGGCGATCTAGTAGATCTGGACTTTCCCGATGAATGCATATATTACGTCAAAACTAGACCTCCCATCTCTGAATGTCATTTGTTTACTGATATTATTAATTATATCATGGACCATACGTATCTAGAATGTGCTACACCACAACAAAGAAGGCGTTACGCATTATCGTAGCTAAATACGTTATTATAGAACAAGTGCTCTATCATAAGGCTTTTGATGGAATGCTTCTAAGGTGTGTTGACATAGAAGAATCCAAGAAGATTCTCCATGAATCTCACAGTGGAATATGTGGAGGCCACTTCGGTGGTCATGCCACCACTCACAAAATACATCGGATGGGCTATTTCTAGCCCACTCTAGAGCACGACGCAGTAGAGTTTGTATGCAAGTGTCATAAATGCCAAGAATTTTCCCACGAGATTCACATGCCGGCACAAGCTCTACAACCAATCGCAACTCCATGGCCCTTTTCTACATGGGGCCTAGATTTGATAGGGAAATTATCTCCCTCGTCTACAGATGGCCATAACTTCATAATCACGGCCACCGAGTATTTTACTAAATGGGTAGAGGCTATGCCTCTTACCACTGTACCAGGTGTCGTGATCACCAAGTTCATTTTGAACCAGATCATTTGTAGGTACGGTGTCCCACAAATCATTATCTCAGATAATGGCACTTCTTTTAAGAATGATGAAGTCCGTGAGCTATGCAATAAATTTAAAATAAACCATCATACAGCCTCCCTGTATTACCCTCAAGCCAATGGATAGGCTGAAGCAACAAACAAGACACTAAAAGCTATTCTCCTTAAAACGGTAAAAGAAAATAAACGAGATTGGCATTTAAATTTATACCCGGCCTTGTGGGCCCACCGAACCTCAATAAGAACACCCACAGGAGCAACTCCTTTCTCATTGGTATTCGGAGCAGAAGCAATTCTCCCACTTGAGGTTGAAATACCCAGTCTCCGCATCTCATTACAAGGGATTCTGGATGAAGATGCTTATAGAGAAGCACATCTCTCCCAACTAGAAAGCCTAGATGAGGCCAGGTTAGACACTGAACAATGACATAGAGTTTATGCTGACCGGATGTGCCGGAAGTATAACAAAAGGGTCTATGAACAAGATATATATGAAGGAGATCTAGTTCTAAACTAGACAAATGGGATTGACAAAAAGACCGGTGAAGGAAGGAAATTCCAGCCCAAATGGTTGGGCCCATACCGAGTCACGAAAGACTATGGAAATGGTGCATATCTCTTATGTACACTGGAAGGTGAGGAATTCAATGAAACAATCAATTCCTTGCATCTTAAATGATTCTATGCATAAGTAACCCACACTATTTGTATAATTATATCTACATTGCATCTTCATGTAGTTAGGTTCATTTTTTCCACTTGTTTCGTATAATTTTGTGATCAAGGAACTTATTCTCAAAGCAATTCATTACAAACTTCTGATGGTATTGACATAATCATTCAAATCATACTTCTTCACTTTCATAATCACATCACCATTTCTGAATCATTTCATCAAATAAAGCTAGATATGACAAAGTCTTAACGGTAACCATACCAAGGTCTGCATGCTTGTTCTCACTTTTGGTCTCTTCCTAGGATAGGTGTCTTGCCTATGGTCTGTTCTAGAAGCTTCATCATGTCACATCTATCCCGTATGCATATCTCTTTGGAAATAAGAACATACTGACATTTTTCTCAAATATATAAATCAAATGTAGATCAAACAGAAAATTTTATTTTTACACATTTCCTTGCCCTACCAACCTTCGGTGATGAGCTTGCGTCTCTTACTAGTGACGTAGGGTTGGGAAAGGATGGGAATGCCCTTACTACCTTGTACCTTGTCCATGGTGATAAGCCCACGCTTCTTACTAGTAGCATGGGGCAAGGTGTAGGGGGTCCTCTTGACAAATAAACGTTGAAGGTCATAAGAAAACAATTCAAATGAACCTTTGAAATCTTGAGTCAAAAATAAATGAATCAGATGTCCAAAATTCCAAGAGAGCTCAAAACCCTAAAAACCAGATTTTGTCTACCATGTGGCCATCTACGGATCTAAGTCTAGATAAACCACAAAGCAAGTAGCATTCTAAACTATGGAGTCACTCGAGTAGAGTAGGTTTGTAGCATCCTAATTTGGTTCCACCAAATCTTTGTCTATCTCTCATCACTACCATTCAACAAATTTCATAGCTTGTGCCCTTTCTAGCTCTCGGTGATGAGCCCTCACATCTTACTAGTTGCGTGGAGTTAGGAATGGGGCAAGTTCATCTAGCTCATCATACCGGTTTATCATCTCATTTTGTCAAAACAAATATGAAGTACCAAAAATTGCTTATAGAAACTAAAGTTCAAGATCACATTGTGTCTACATTATCATATATCAGCATCACAAAATACAAAAAGAAAGAAAGCACTTGTATCATTTTTTCTCCACTGCATACATTCTGAAAAGCATATAAAAACAACATTATAATTTACATGTGGAAATGAATCACAAAACATAGATACCAAGAGTCTGATCCAAAAGAATATATATATATATATATATAATCAAGTTTCTGTACAATGCCATCATGCACTAAGCATGGTCAAAATGCTCAAAGAGCCCGGGAAATACAAAATACATCATACAAATAATCTAAGAGAGCCAAGTGGCTTCTCAACCCCTATGAGATCCCTCCGAAGGTGCATGCCCACGTCTAGGACTCCGGCTACACCGGCGCTCTGAGTGCACGGAGGGCTCACGATCCCGAGGAGCAGCTGCGGTCTCGCCATGAGAGTGACTCCTCATCAGGTGCTCTGTTGTCCTATATCCTGCCAACTCGGTATGGAGGGTAGACACCATCCTGGCCACATACCGAGAAGTGGCAAAAACATTGATATGCCTACCAGCTGCTAAAGGCTCCCCTACATCCACGGATAGCTCCGCACGTCTTCTCCATGGGGATCATCAAGGTATCAGTGCATACCTGGTGAATCAGGTCTCGCCACTCATCAACAGTCTCTACAAGCAAAGGAGAAAAAACAAATTAGAAATAATCAAAAGATGGAAACAAAAGAAAAATAGGAGAGATAACTAAGGAAATCCTAAACAAACATTAAAGAGAAGGATGACAACTCACTCGGATCTCCATGCCTCCAAGAGGGATCCTAGGGTCAAGACTCGCCATGATGCCGCCGCTAACTGATGTACTCCTCCCATGGCTGGAGCGACATAGCATCCCACTACGAACTCATCCTCTCCGCCCAAGCCCTGAGAAAGTGGCTCCTCTAAAGCTAGGGTCACCCTCTCCACACTCTGATCCACCCTCTCCCACTCAAGATATCCTGAGTGTCATGCCACTCAGGATCATTGTCCTCCTCTCTACTGCCGATTCACTGACCTCAGCCTTGGTCTCCTCCTCTGTCTCTCCCCCTGTGAACTCCTTAGACTCAGAGTCTATATCAATGGGGTCGCACTATCTGCGGGGCAGGGACGGCAATAATCTGGTAAGGGTGCCTGAGGAGCACCGGCTCTCCCTCGAGCGCGTACCACCCGCCTCGCCGCAATAGGAATGCCAAGAGTAACAATAGTCCAACCTCACCTCTAGGACCTCTATCCTCCCGAATCGATCTCGACATACGCACCACTGGGGAAGCATATCGATGTAAGGAAGGCCAAACTGCTGAGGCACTCGAGCAAAAGGATGTGTCTCCACCTTCCCCGTCCTGTCCACAAGCTGCCCTGTGGTAGAGCAAGAGATCAAAGTAAGGGCCTCCTCGCCCCATAACCCTACCATGGCCTGATAGGGTGTGGCCTCCATATCATCAGTAGTCAAGGAGGCGACTGGCTGGTGGGGTGCTCTGAGCACCGACATATCTATCCATCTGGCTGCCCTCACGGCTCTGGGATCTGCCACCTCTACACCTCTCCCATAAGGGATGAAACACTCATAGACCCAACTCATAACCAAGGTCAGATGGCTCAATGACTATCCCTGTAAATGAACCACCCGGATACATCATGATAAGTAGTCCCAAGAATGTCATCTCCCTAGGCATAAATCCGGCCATGTCCCTCAATCTGTGCAACAATGGGGGACCAGCAATAAAGTAAAGTGTCTCCTCCCTTGTCCCCGATCAATCTCAAGGCAAGGATCCCCATAATGGCCTAGCAAATCAAGGGGATAGGTAGGCTAGGAATAGATCGACCCTCACCCCCTTCTTCGAACCAATGGAGATGACTACGTCTCCCATATATGAAGCCCACTGTGCTATCTGAGCCCGTGACCTTGCTATCTCAAGTGTGAGTCGTCTCCCGATGATCGGGACCCCAAGATGCGGTAAACATCCTCCAAAGTAATGGTCCACTCACCCCTAACTCCTGGTAATCGGAAAGTGTTCCGATCAACATCCCAATATGAAAACAAGTCACAAAGTATGTGACTAGAAGGTGCAACATGCGGGACCCGTGATATACACAATATACCGGCCCTCTGAAGAGTGTCCTGCTCATCATGAGAAAGTGCATCCAATACTACTAGAAGCCAGTCACACTCTCTCTCTTGCTCCATCGGATGTACTCCTCCTTCACCTGCATACACCCAAAAACACACAAAAAGGAGTAAGTTAGTATTCAAATCACATTGAAAAATCACTAAAACATATAAGAATGCTAAAAATGCAAAAACAATTTCAAACAAGTATTCTTTTAGCATTCTGTGAAGAACCACCACCCCGAACAGTGGAGGTGGTTCCGTAACCGTTGCCTCAAAGGTGGTGGTCTTTTAACCGCTGCCCTGATCAGGGCGGCGGTCATGTAACCACCATCCTGCTCAGGGCGGTGGTCGTGTCCCGAGTTTCCATGCAGTCACGTGCCCTAAAAATGCCTAAAAATGCAAAATAAAGACTATTTTAACAAAAGCAAAGCCTACCCATTAGGCACCCCCCCTAAGTGACCCTATTAAAACTGACATTTTCAAAAATAATCCCCCCATGACAAATATTTCACCATTTTAACATTTTGGGGATAAAAACGGTAAATCGAGAAAAACTAACCTGTGATCTCACGGGTCGGTGTTCCACGCATGAGGCATGATCACAATCTCATCACAAATGTTTTGACTATACTCTCATCGAAAACCGTCACTGTGGGTTCCAAAGCTCAAAATCAATCAAATCAACATGCGCAAATGAATAGGAAAATGGGCCCACAATTACATATATAGTATTCTAACTTGTTTTGAATGCCCCTTTTCGCAGTTTGGAGCGCCGACGAGGTAAGTTCTTATCCCCAGGTAAGTTCTTATTATTTTAGTTTTTTTTTTCGATCTATTTTGTCTATCTCGCACTTGATTCCTCTTTTCATTTTGCAGTAGTAGGAATCTTGGAGGGTGTCATTTCACACACACTGGACGTGTCGTATAAATTTTAACTTCCCATTTCGGGACCACCATACTCAGACCCACCATTCTACGCCTCTTCATGGCTAAAATGCTTCTCCGAGGGGGCAATATGTACGTACCCAAAATTGTAGGGTACTACACCACCGGAACACAGTTACATGTGCCCCAATGATGATACAGGTCTCCTCGCAAGGTGTTCGGGATCCGAAAAAGCTCTCCAAGTATGCGTTAACATCCCGCATGATCCACTTAGCCCTCGAGTGCTTTGTTTTCTCTTTCTCCTCTTTTCTTTAAGTTTTGGTCTTCAATTTAAACCGCCGCCTGTGCAGTAAGGCGGTTGTCTCAGTAACCGCCACCCTACTCAAGGTAGCATGGATCCTTCACGCATTTTCCGAATGTTCTTTTAATGTGACTCACTTAAAATTCAATGTTTACCAGCTTTTTTCACCGCTTTGCTTGTATTTATGATTCTCGGTTCCTCTGGAATAGTTTTTTTGCATTGTTTATGGTTAAAGAGTTCAATTTGGTTTTCACCTTTGGGTAAATGGGAATTCTATAAATAGTTGGCTTGTTCTCAAGCAAATGGCCCTCAAATTTGTCTCTCAATTTATCATTTCAATAGCTTAGTCTTTTAATTTTGCTTAGATTCATAGTTTTCTTTGTTGCATGCATGGTTAGTGTTGTTTAACCGTTAGAAGCCACATAATCTTCTTGTTCTAGTGTTGTTACTATTTCATGCAATTCATTGGAATAGGATAGTTTGATTTTTAATAGGAAGCCATTAAAGTTGCAGGTCTTGTTCGTCAAACAGGGTAGTTTTAGGTTCTGGATGTTTTATGTTGTATGACTCACAATAAATCCCGCTAGGAATTGCATAAGCCAAGCTCTATTCTCTTGCGTTATCCCTCTCCTACTCACATTGTATTCAATCTGTATTTTAAGCTCCCACCGTCCCAATACCTACTTTGTTGATGCTAGAATTACACGCTTTTCTAGGATTCACGTGAACATGAAGGAACGAGGAGATCACACTGAGGGGACAAAGCCACACACAACCGATTCGCCACTGTTCTACAAAATCCAAGTTCAAGCTTTCAAAAGTTCTAGATTAAAGCATATCAAATAGAGTAGTTAATCATTTCATTTTCAGTTAATCTCACTTTCGATATTACCAGGGAAGCTGTGGGGATTGATAGTTTCTAAGAAACTATGATTCATTCCTCACTTCTGAGGTAGGATCAAAGTCTTTCAAATAGATTAGATCAGTTATCTAGTTATTTAGAATAAATTTACAACTCGCATGTGCAAAGTAGCTATACTCACCGCTTTGTTTTTTTTAATTTTGTTATTAGTTTAGTTGTCAATTTCTAGATATTTTAAATAATTGCTCTTTCAAATTTTGTTCAATAGTTCATCAAAAACACAAAAATAGAGAAGTCATATATGTTGTAGATATACTTTACATAGTTAATTTTACTTTGTTGCAGTTAGATTTACATTGTTTCTTTTTGCATGACAATCACGGGACCTAGAGAGCCCAGAGAATACATATTCGAGCCAATCATACCTCAACCCAATCTTGTTACAATAATAACTGATATAGATCAGAATCTTAGAATCCAAGTCTTCCAAACAACAACAGACTTACAACAGATCAGCTCACAGTTAAGAGGGTTAAACATAGAAGACGACCAAGCACACACGTTTTGGTCAAACCAACCAAACTACAGATTACCCTAGATAAATATCTACATGACTATAGAAGGGCTTGAAAGAGAGCAAACATTCAGGTTGTGACCCTTTGGTCCCACAACCAGACGCAGAGACATTCTCACTGACATAGACACTAGCTTAAGAATTCAGGTTGCTAGAACGCCTGTAAGGTACTCTGAGAAGATTGCACAACTTACAGTTCTAAATATAGAGGCCGAAAAGGCATACGACTATTGGATATTAGGGATTAGGGATTGATTCCACATATGACCATTGAAGGTCCACAACAACCACGAATCTATGGTTGTGATCCACAAATCCCACAACCCAACGGACCCACGGGGCAATCTGACATTGATGTTGGTTTACGCACATCAGTATTCAGATCCACTCCACTTCCACCTATCATCATCACACAGTTATCCTTGTTAGACATAGTAGCTAACAAAGCTAAATATTTCTGGACTAGACCAGAGAATCGACCGTAGAATCCACTATATATCCATCATCCATCCTATGACCCTATCTAGAGATATACACGAAACAATTCCAGGTCATTTTCCTCGTATCCCACAACCTATAGATCGGATCATGCCAGAGCTCGATATTGATTGGAGCCTTTGAGCGGTCATCCTCGCCAACCGATCTATCATGCCAATTCAGGTTAGGAGGGTCTTCTTTTCCTTAGATTCACAGATTCCATTAGTGCGCGTCGAAGACATAAGATTGCCTAACTAGCTTGTCTGCATCCCACGTATAGTCCATCCCCACTGGCTGTCTCAGCACGACCTCGGGAGGTCGGGTGCGAGGAAGAGTTACTTGTAGATTCCCGTGCTCACTTGTCACTTTTCCATCGTACAGGAACCCCTTATGGGTCCCACCAAACGTGCCAAAATGTTTCATTGTTTTCTTTATGGATTTGATGAAACAGATAAGGTGATGGGTCAAGGAGGAATACCGTGTTCAAACTTCTTGATCCAATGTTGAATGTGAGAGCTTCCTTTTGGCTAGGAGGAACTACCTGAAATACACAACAAGACCACAAAAGAGAGTTAAACAATATATGTCAGTGGGTTGCCTAGCATGTGCTAGATCCAGGAAGTGTGGTACTTCCTTGGTGGCAATCAACCCACTATTTAATACAATTTAATGTAAGAAATAATGTAAATAAATAAAATCCTATTGTAGTTGATATGATTTAGGTATATCATCCAAATACAATAAGAAAATCTAACATAACATGTTAGGTTATGATCAGATCTGGAAGTAGGGTAGGTGATAAAGGTGTTGGAACAGTCAGGGTCAAATTCAGGTAGCTTGGGTTTCTTAGATGTAGGTATTTAAGTTTTTATTATTGGTAGGATTACCAAATATGATACTAACGATAGTTAAGAGGGAACCGATGACGATTAAGGCGGGATGGTAGAAATTCAATAAACTAGGTTTTGGGAACTTTTTGAGGAAAATAGATAGGTTTGCAACGGTGCTAGGGGTACTCAGAGGTATTTAGGGATCAAGTATAGGTGATTAAATGATTGTGGGTGATGGAATGGTTGGGTTCACAGGAAGGTAAAAAGGGTGGGATGAAAAATGCAAATAGATGTTGATAAACAGAGATGAAGAAACTTTGTAATCTGAATAAGTATGAAATGATGCAGGTTAGAGATACACTTACTGGTGTTTACAGATTTGATGGCTAGATGATGGTGATGGTTGATCTGTGGATGGTGCTCAGTGTCACGGTAGTGCTTCCCGGAATGCTACCGTGGATGCAAATACCTTCAGATCCGTCTTGGTGCTAGCTATGGTTGTTTGGATGTGCGAAAGGGCTCTGGTTCTTACTTGCATGTAGATATCCTTCATTCTAAAACTTGATAATGTGGTAAAACTCTCAAAAAGGTTACTAAAATGAATATATGGTAATCAACAATGGTTTAGGGTGACCGACATCAGTTTAGGGTTGACCAATGTGGTTAAGGTGGGAAATCCTAGGTTTACTAAAAATGACAGATCTTGGCAATCTCTTGACTAGTTTTGTCTATTCTCATGGATCAAAATGGGATTTTGCGCTTAGATAACCGGGAATGTGGTTAGAGGATGAATAGGCATGTGATTTTAGGGTTGAACTAAGTCTTAGTTAATTAAGGTAGGTAGGACTAAGTCTTATTTAGTTATGGTGAGTGAATATTGGGTCCTAGTAAAATGGAAACATGCTAAGAATAGGTTTATGATGAGGTGTCTAGGTGAGGTTGTGGGTGAGGTGTCTAAGTGAGATGGAAATGAGTTTTAATTAATGTAATTAAATAATGAATGAAATGAGGATGATTATTACTTTAATTATAAATAATTAAACTAATATTAATGTGGGGTAAAAGGGTAATGGTTAGGTGAATATGTTTAAGTTGGCTATTTGACAAGGGACCAAGGGGAGTGTGACCCAATTTTGGTGTCTACACCACTAAGAAAGTAGAAATGTGAAACCCTAATGAGAAAAGAGGGTTAAGAAGAGCTTAGTTAATTTGATGATGCCTTGGGACTATGTCATAGAATAAGTTGGGTGAAAAAAATGTAGATGTGACCGCACATAAGCTTTATAAAGCACAGATCTAGAATAGTAGGCTACACTTTGGGGTGCCAGGGGCACTCTTGTCTAAGATCTGGGTGCCCTAGTTTGTAAAAAATCTCTACAACTCTCCTCTGATGTGTCATTAAATTACTTCCTACCTTCGCTTCCTATCGTGTTGTTGTCATTGGACTACGTTGGATGCCACTAGTAATCAATGATGAATAAGAGACCTACAAAATCTCAAGCCAAGCATCAAACCCTAAAAAATAAAGATGCATATGAAGGGGTCAAATTGTCCTCAGCGACCATAATGGTGGACTTACTAATTGAGTGTTACACTACATTTTAGACCCAAATGTAGTTCTAGGTGTGTGTGTGTGTGTGTAAATCGTGCCCTAGGTGCTCTTTTTCCAATCACACTTTGTGAAGTAACGAGCAATAAATAGATGTAGAAATGTAATAAAATGGTGGATGGAATAGAATAAACTTCCCTCCTATGCAATGTGATGTAGATGAACCAGCCTTGTCCCTTGTGATGGAGCTAGATGGATGCAACATTAGGTAAAGATAGTGTTTTCTCGGTGATTGGTCCCTCATTATGGTCTCATAAATATATATTTATATGGTTCTCTTGTTCTAATTTCATAATTAACCCCGAAGAGGTTGACCACCAATAAGATAAAAATTCCAAATGGCTAGAAAGTGCCCAAAAAGTGGCAAGAAAGTGTAAAAGGATAAGGGCACCCCGAATGGGACCAAGGCGCGTGGGGTTCCCTAGTCTTGGGTTGGGCACCCAAGTTAGAGATAAAATGATGCTAAATGGAAAAAGCTGATCAAGCGAGTACATGCGAGAGGTCGGAAGTGAGGAATGGAAGTAAATTAAAATGGCCAAAGGACATGGGTTAATTAGAAATTTCTTCACTCAAAAATCATATGAATAGTAGTATGAGACTGAGACTAAATAATGCCCAAAGAGTGTTACTTTTTGTCTACACATTCATGCGTCCACCTTCACCATTGTATGTTGTATTTAAGTGATTACTTGAGTATAACCTCGTGTCTCTCATTTTATGTATGGATGTTGATGTGATTTATTGTTAATTTATATTATTTGATGATAATACATATTTTGACTATTACTAGTGTATTATCCATTCTATATATCATTACTTCAAGTTAAAAAAATTCATTCAAGATCTCAAATCAATAATCAAAATATATAATTTTATGGAAATCAAGAGGATTCTAGGCCACCATTCAATGAGAATGCAAATCTTAAAATTTTTAATGACCCATTACATCAACATACAATAGAGACAAAATTCACTCTTGATGTTCATCATGCGTACAATACACACCGTCCTCCTATTCCTTATAGTCAACTATTCAATGCCATTATTAGAACTATAACTACTTTTCCACCTCTACGACCTACTATAACATTGCATGATAATGAAGTTGTGGATGATGTTTTCTAGATATAAATACACTATGTATTTGAGATTATATTAATCAACAACCTATCCACAATGTTATTATTAGTGATGGATCCTATGACACCATATGTATTATGAAATTGCTTAAATATTTTGGATAAAATGAGAAACATTTACATCCTAATTCTTGATCTATTGGATAGATTATGTTACCCCTTCAAGTAGGGGTGACTATTCTATCTAGGGTTACTTTTACTTCTAAATCTTGTATTTAAACAATAATTTTATTGAACATGTTTCCTCTTCCTTTCCTCTTTAAATAGAAAATGATGAAATTGAATGATTTTCTACTTATTCTCATGATGAAATTGAATGAAATAGTTTTGAGGAGAATTTTTCATAATTGGGAAATTTGGAAACATTTAGTTTCATAATTAAGGGTTCTCATCTAGTTTCTTATGTTTTGAACATGTATTGTTGTAAATTAAATATTGTGTAATTATTTTGAACTAGAATCTAGAGAAGCATTCATGAATGGTGTAATCATGTATTTTAATTTTTGTGACTTTTGGTGTCATGGACATACATGATGCGAGAACATGAAGTCACCCCTCTCATAAATCATATGTTGATTTCATTAAAAATATATATATAATTACTTCATATGAAAAATGTGAGACACTTGGTGAAGATGGATTTCAACAAATTAAAAGAATGTGCCCAACAATAACCATTATCAAGAAATAAAATAAGAAAATATGCTAAGAGATTATATAGTGAATTAATTCATTTTAAGGACTTATTTTTAGATCTAAAGGAATGTCCCCTATTGTTGTGTCCTCCCTCGTGAACCCTAGCTCCAGTTTTTTGTGTGCATACGGCTCCTTTGTGGTTGGGGATGACAGAGACAAGACTATTTTTGCAATTTTGATGGATTCCCTTCTGGGATTGATTTGGTTTCTTTTGACTCCCCTTTTGTCTATTCCATTTATGGACGTTGTTTCGTAATACATGGATCTGGATTTGGTTCTTCTACACGAGGTTGTGATAGCCATGGCTCTTTGACCCGATTGTTGCCAAATTAGTGGGTGGCATTGTTCAACATAAGGACTTTGTTTTTAAGAACCCCTTTTCGATTTATCTAAAACCCTTGGAATTCATTTAGATATGCAACAAGTCCTTATTTGCTCCTGAACGGTAATACCTTATGCATTTGGATCCACCAAATTGCTCGAGGTATTGATTTTAAATCCATTCTTTCTCATAAATTATGTTGTAGGGTTGGAAATTTTGGACTGGTTTATCTTTGGAAAATCTCTTTTGGATGCCCTCGGTCTCATCGCTTATGGAATAGGCCATGATTCAATTTTTATATATGACTCGTTGTTCTTTTGGGAGGGGCCAAGGTTCATAGCTTTGCCCCTTTTAAGGAGGCACTCTTTAAAAATTCCTCCCCCTAGAAATATCCATTTGCTCCTCCTCCTCCCCCGCTTACATCATTGAGGAAGCCCACGAAACCCCAGTATTGGAGATCAAGGATGAAGAATATTTAAACATGTTGCAAGACATTAAATCAAAGGCTTTGATATGTAGATTTAATGGTGTCTGTCCATCATCTAACACAATTGTCTAGTGGATTCACACCTCATGGATAGAAAATTGTAGATATTTCCTATGTTCCCGGGGTTTCTTCATCATCTATTTCAATGATTAAAAGGATTATCGAGAGAGTTATTGATGAGGGTCCTTGGTTCTGGGGTTTGGCGAGACTTTTCACTACCCCATGGTTTCCATATTTTGACCCAAATACCTTCTCCATCTCGTGGGTCCTTGTTTGGGTGAGATTACCAAATCTTCCCCTTCATTTTACTTCCTCTCTAAAGGAAATTGGAAACCTCCTTGGGTGGTTCATCAAGGTGGACAACCGAGAGGATGTATATTTTTTGTATACTTATGTTTGGATTTGTGTTGAAGTTGATCTCGAAAGGGATTACCAGATAGATTTACCCTCAAAATGGGTGATACCAACTATTCCCAAATTATAGACTATGAGAATATAGCTTTCAGATGTCAGAATTGCAGAACACCAAGTCATCTCCATGTTGCCTTCCCTCAGAAGAAAACCCAGGCTCCTCGAAAAAAAGGAGCGATTCCCAAGCATTAGAGCCCACTAGATTTAGAAGAAGAAGATAATTATGACTCGAATATCAAAGATTTATAGCTACATCCCCTTCAATTACAGCTATTACTCCATCTGTTACAGCTTCCATCCCTTCACTACATGGCCTTTAGATTCAGCCCCTTCTTAAGAGGTTGGGAAATTACTAGTTATCACTCCCTCTTTGGAATGACCTTCTCCGGCCCCGAAGCGACCCCATGAATCTAATCACTCTGACTCGGATAAGGATAGTGGCCTTCCCCTTGTTGGTTCCTTAGCCTTGGACTTAATGGATTATAATCCTCTTATTTCAAAGATTCTTCCATAGGATAAATGGTAATTAGTTCGTTCAAAGAAGGGAAAGAAGGGAATGCATTGATTTCCTTGTCTTTCTCTTCCCCTTCTCGTCCTATTGTTATCTTTCTTTCTTGGTCTCGTATCCTTCTCGAGATGCATCTCCCCTTCTTTGTTTGTCTTTCCTTTTGTTGCCTCCGAGTGTAGTTGATGTGGAAGTGTTTCCTCTCCTTATGGTATGTTATGACTTGCTCCTTCTTTTGGACAGTTTCTTCTTCTCTTTTTCCTTTCTTGTGTTTCTTCTCTTTTCTTCATTTGGTTTGGGCCTTCTTGGTCAATTGATCCATTTGCCTTTGGGCATCTTTTCTTCTTTAATTTAGTGTTATATCTGGCATTTGGGGCTCTTTGTAAAAGGATTTGGGTCCTTTCAACACCCTCAACCATTTACCTATTTCCCGAAAAAAACTTAATTCATTTAAGTACGGTGGATAAAAACCATTTTTTTTGTTTCATTATTGAATCATGTTGATATAAAGGACACATTATAAGGTTTGTGTGTCAACATTAGATAGGGAAATTCACAACAATTGGAACAAGAGTTCATTGTGAATGTTTTCAAATGAATAAGTTCAATGGGTGCAAAAAATAGGTCTACTGATATGAGTGATTCTCATAGAGAAATATTAACTTCAATTGTAAGTGAAGATACAACAAATAATTACCATATTAGCCCTACTATTGATGTCTTCGATGTTTCTAGAAAGACTATCAACATGTATACAAAGAAGAGGAATAAATTGGATGATTCTAATGTAGAAGAAAATTGGGAACTAATGTGTAGAAATCCACATTCTGATAAAATTGAGAACAATATTGTGAAGGTAGTTTTTTTATTTTTGGGGTAAAAGGACTCATTCTTCTCCAAATGTGAAGGATGTTTTGATAGGTAGGATATGTTGTAATGGATATGAAAAAACTCCAAAGCATTCGCTATAAATAACTCAACATGAGATGTATGTCATGTTTAAAGAAGAACATGCACATATTAAGATTGGGAAACAAATGTTTGAGATTTTGAAGTCTAGGTATGTGTGAGCAAATAAATTCCTTGAAACATGTTATTTCCACTACCATGTTGAGTTTGATTATCACAATCAGGTACAAAAATATTTACATATTGAAGTGTGATTTCATTTATAGGTTTATTATAAATTATTGTTTTGTATTTGAGATGTGATTTAATTTATATAATCATGGTCCATGTTTTTCGTGTGTATAGAAAGTTGCGAGAAGCATAAAATGGTCTAAAAAATGTCCCTAGATGTGTGAGTGAATTCAGAGATTCGTATTTTTACACTATATCTGATGAAATTAATGTTAATGATCTTATGGCTTGCATCAAATAAGTTTGTGACAAGTTTGGAGACTTGATAAGATTTCCAGAAATAGATGAAGACTTAGACACGATTCAAATGGTGACTTGTAAGAGATGATCATTTTAAAGAAAATTGAATTAATTTTCAATTTGGATGGTTTTTATTTTTATTTTTATGTTTATTGCACATGAATATAACAAGTTGGATCATGTATTGATTTTGTATGTTCAAATACTCAACAATATTTAGAAAGAATGCAATAAGGTTGGACTTCATAGAAGAGGAAATCCTCGTTGCAACATTCATGAATAGTTTCCAAAGTTTGATTAATCCTTACATCAAACATTCTCACTATGCAAAGTGGTAGGATACACAATTTAAGACCAATAGAGACACATTCCCTCTCAGTTCCATATTGTCATGGTTTATTTTGATAAGAATTACTCATTTTCTCATCAAAAGGAGATTCAGACATAATATTATCATATTGATCAGGTTACCATCATGGTTCATGTATTTTATAGGAATGCACAATTGGCTTTGGATGGTGTTGAAAGTACATATGAGAAGCGATTGATTAAGGAGTACCATATATATATCAGTGATGATAAAGAACATGACACCCACTTTGTACACCATTGTTTCCAATTATGTTTCTAATATCTTATTCAAAGTGAGTACAATTGGATCAACCTTTTGTTTGGTATGATGGTTGTGCATCACTGTTCAAATCCTCTCACCCCTTCTTTTCATTTAGTCTCTATCAATGTTATCTCAAAATACCTCATTTGTGAAGTTTTTTTAGAGTGGTGATGGGAAGGGGGAATGCAATGGTGCAGTGCATGCATCAAACATGCTCTAAATAAATAAATATTTTAGCATGAGGGAGACTGATTGATTGACATAAACACTATTGTTGAATGGTGTCGAAACATTGTGTAATTCAGAAATCTCATATGAGATTAACTTGACCTCACATAGAATTTTTTTGGGAGATATGTACACACATAACATATGTATCTTGATGTGAAATTGATTATACAAGTTACACATAATCATGTGTACACATTTATTTTCTTAATTTTGGTGTTTGTTAAACTTTATTGATTTTACATGATTAATTAAGTATTGATCAAAGAAAAAAACACGGATGTGAAATGATTCCTAATTATAGGCCTTTGCACTATGTGATGACTAGGGATAGTAATAAATAAATAATTTGTATAAGGTAGTATTTTTTTTTGTTATGAATGCATGAAAAAACATATACAAAGTGCAATAGTCAACAATGTGGTTATGTAGGTGAGTGGAAGCAAGTTCCTTTAGTTGTGGATGATTCATATGGATCAAATGAGGATGATACTTTTGAATATGTGCCCTTGATTTCACCTGATTATGACCACATATATGGACTTGTTAAAAAACATATTTTTGTAAAAGGATTGTATTTGATCATTGAATTAATTTATAATTGAAAATAATACATATTTAGTTTTAAAATTTTCATTTTTTATAATTCGATTCTAACAAAAAAATCTAGTTCAAACAATGACTGTATTGTGGGTGATGTATTTGTAATCATTGAAAGTCCTCTAAAGTGGGATTAACTTTGTTGATTACGAACTGTAGAAAACAATATATGTCATTACACCCATTATATAATTTCTACCAGATTACAACTACAAAGAAGTGAATAATGCATGTGGATGCAAAAATGGAGACTAGATATAGAAGATTATGATGAACTTTTACGGTCATTAAACAATGAGTTAAACCTCTTGGTATTATGTACACTACATTGCACATGTGAAATGAAATCAACTTTAGTGGTGATTATTTAAATATTTTTCCTATATTTTCTCTACCTATTATCATATTATATTATGAATTGGTGCTATTTATATTTTGTGTGGAATTTTTATACGTAGATGGTGTTGTTAGATTTCATTTAATAGAACCTGAGAAAAATAATGAAAATACATGAATGTTAGTTGTCTAATTTATTGTAGGTAACATGAGTTTGAGTTGACTCATGTACCTTAAATGTAAAATTTATAATTTCAATGTGTACATTTTGATTATCATAGAGTTTCATGTTATGCTAAACAGAGATGTATAATGGATATACATAACAATATAATCTCATATGAGTGTATAATGGATATATATATAAGGAATGTATTGATATGAACAGTAGTATAATTTAGTATTTCTATGGGAACAATGAATGTTGATAACTCTTGATATACTTGTAAATCAACAAGTCACAATTTTAGGCTTCTCAATTCACTTCTATATGGGTACTCCTACTCACTTTACATGTACCAAAATCCCTCTATTAGTGAAATACACCATGATAAATAAGTATATCATTCCAAAAAATATGGCATTATATTTTGACTTATTTTCTCAATTGTATGATGTTGAACTATATATTTAATAAAACCAACCTTGCCGCATCCTAAATATATTATCTCGCCTATCAAATGGCATGTTAATAATTTAATAATATGACCATTGGTTTACTCGAAATATATAAGCGGTACAACCATTAAACCTAAAGAACCTTAGCTTCAATATCAAAATTTTGAGTATCTCTCAATAATAAATACACTTAAATTTGAAAATCTATTCCCTACATGATAGATTATAAAGATTTGATACCAATGATAGAAGATATTTTATGGACAAGTAATTTATTAAATTTAGTAAAATAAATCCAATGTATAACTATATAAAATTGCATTATAATTTTTCATATTCTTATACTTAAATATATTTATTGATAAATATAACATGTCTCTTTTGCATGTTTTTGTATTTAACACATCACATAAAATGAAACAAGTGCACATTATAGTGTACACCCTTATTTTAGCTTTATAAATTCCTAAATTGGAGATGAGATGGAACACACACTATATATGTCTAATTATCTAGATCATAGATCAAAGAGTGCACAAATGGAGCATATAGGAATTCCTAACATTCTATTTTTATTGAGAATTGGAATACATTAGTACTTTTTTATTCTTTCATTAATCCTTGAAAACTACACATGGAATAAAGTTATGGCCATATAACATGAGTTTGATTTATCTATGAAAATGATGCCTAGATCTACTCTAGCTTAAAACTAACATTATCACTTAAACACAATTGATCTTTAAGAGTTGAAGATCAAGAAATATTATATATAAAGGACCATAATCAAAACTTGGTATAGGAATTATGATTTCATAGTGATGACATTTATATTAACTAACACCAGGTAGTTATAAAATTTAATGAATAATATATTCTCAGATTATTTGGATCCCACTTTTTTAGTTTTCCTTGAACAAGTTATAGTTTACTTGAAGAATGAACAAGAGCTTAAACATCATCTATGTTTAGTCTTATAAAGGCTAAAGTAATATAAGATTTAAGGGAAGTTATCCAAATTCTCTTTCTTTCAACAAGATATCCATTAGCTTGGGTAAAAAAATTAAGAATTGAATTTATTTAGGGCTGGCTAAAATTCATGACATATAAGAGTGGCCTACTCCTAAATTTTTTCATTAAGTTCATAGCTTCATGGGACTCATCAGCTATTATTATTAATAATTTGTCTAAGGTATGTAATCTCATTACTTACCTTTATCAAAAGGAAAATAAATTTGAATTCCAACTCTTAGATGTGAAGATGCTTTTTAGTAGATCAAGTAACTTATAACCTTAGCTCTAATTTTAGATATTATGGATCCCCTTCGGAACTTTGAGTTTGGGTGATTCTTTTCTTATATGGTTTTAAAGGGTGTGAATGTTTGGAAATATAGATGTATATAATTTATAAGTGACTAGATATGGGCATAACATACATAAAGGATAAATTAGAACGCGGTATTTGATGTGCTCAAGAAGAAATATTAAATTTTTCTACCATCTCTAAAATAAGGTCCGATTATTGAAATGATTTTTATAGATGGAAAAAGAGGGTTGAGGGGACCCTACCTTGTAACAACATGTTCCAATGGAGACAAATATATAACAATGAGAATATAATTGATCCGACTCTTCCAAATGGAAAAAAGGGACAAAAAAACATAGCCAAATAAACAACAAAACAAAAACAAAAGTAAACAAGCTACCAGCTTATCCCTGAGACTCCTTCCCATGGGATCTTAAATGCATCTTAAGGGGATCATTAACAATTTTCCCTTTCTTATTTTTACCCACAATAATATATTCAACATCATTTTTCATATTTACATTTTCATTAGTGTATACCGGTATGATGATTTCAACATTATCCTTATACACATGAGTTTGAAATTTCGTTGAAACAAGAGGAAGTTAAATAGTGTCCTCAACATTAGAATGTATGAGGGAAACAATTTCTACAGGAGTAGGGGAAGGAATGACCTCCTAATTCTTAGGACCTAAATTATCCTTATTCTCTAAATCACTATCCAACTAACTATCAACAACCAGTGATTAGGGTTTGAATTCTTCCACTAAGATTTTGGAATTTTAACTTTTTCCCTATCTAATAATCCAAAGCTAAGTGGCTAGGAGAAAAAAATCCTGCATCTTAAAGGGAAACCTTCATAATATATATTTTGAGTCTAGATTCTATCCTCCACTATGAATTCAATAGAAGCTGAAAAATCAAAAAAGTATTCATATCAAGCAATATGCGAGCATATGTGGTAAAATCATATAAAGACGTATTTGGGTCAATAGAAAAGAATTTACCCAAGGTATCCCCTATTGAAAGTAAGAAATTCTCACTCCAAAATTGGAAAGGAAAATATGGCAACTGAATCCAAATAGGTTTTACATGGAAAGTATTAGTCACAAGATTAAACAAGGGGAACCACAATTTCATAAGCAAAAATTGAGATTGAAAATCCCAATTTTTCCAAAAATCAGATCTTTATCATAGATTTTATCAAAAATAATAATGAAAAAACCTCTAGATTTGGGGTAAATGTCCATTTTACCTTCCATAATTGGCCTCAAATGAGTTGAGATCTATTCATGAAGTGCTAGAAGATCCGAGCATAGATTATTAAATATACAAATGAGCTCATTTTCTTGAAATATACTTTATATTTGAGAACCTCTGCTCCAAAAGAAACAAGGCGTGGTCTTGGAAAAAGCCATAAGCTTAGAAGGATGTCGACAGAGAACTTAACAGCTTCTAATAAGCTCTTACCTTTAAAACTTCCTTTGGAAATTTTGGAATAGTAATTAATGTTTGATTTCTATTTAGAAACTTTTTCATATAACTAAGGATCTTTTAAAACCATAATGTTTTGGTTATTACTTGTACTTTTATGGACTAATAAGGTACCAAGGAAGGATTTATGTTCCGATATAGGTGGTTTTTGTGAGAAACATATAAAGTTCCAAGTCTATGAGGCACCTCTATTTAGTCACCTTGGGATTATAAATATGACTCATAAGCTTATAAGATATTGTTTTTGGCCTACAATGAGGAAAGAGGTAGGTTTGTTAAGTTGTTAATTCTTGTAATTCCAATGGGTTGGGGTTGAAAATTTTCACCTTATGGGAATTTAATACCCTTTTGATATCCTACGAGATAAATCATCTATTATTTTCATCGATTTCATACCTATCTTTCCCCTATATTGTAATAGGAATGATATTATTTTGGTTATAGACGATAAATTGATCAATGTGTCTCACTTTATTCCTTATAGTCTTAAGGATAATTCTACATTAAAAAAATGTCATCTAGAAATATATATTCTTTATCCCAAGTTTTATTTTTTTTTTTATTGATAAAGTGGGTTGATGGGACCCATTCCTATTTTTAAAATTGAGCTTAAATACCCCGAAATGATTATCTAACACTTGTTGGGCCTATACCCCCAAATTATAATTCTATGACACTTTACTTAACCAAATAACCAAATACAGGATATTTTCTAACCAGGGATGGAAAAAAGTCCTCAATATTACCCATTCAACCTTTTTATTTTTCCTATTCTTTACTTCTTGCCACTTACCATTCCTTGTTGTAATTGCTAGCGAAAGATCACCAGGTTTCGTTAAAGCCATCTGATTATCCAACATGGATTCCTGATCCGAATCTAATTTAGTAGGAGAATTTGTAAGAGCCGACTATATTTGCGTAATAAAATGCACTGAGAATAATGATATATCTTTCAATTCATTCTAGATACATTACATAGGATGAACTTACAAATATATAGGCACATAGTTTCCTATAAACTAGGAAACTACTATACTAACAAATACTAATCTCGTGAGTTGTTTGTAACAACCAAACAACTCAACACACATTTGTTATTAGTTGTTTTATATAACAACTAAATAAAAAATTACTAATATAATAATAATTACCAAATGTAATTATTATCTACACAATGTAAATACTAATTCCTAACATTCCCCCCCTTAGTGTTTACATGGTTCAATATATCTCGTTCTTTTCTTGTAGCGTGCCACCTCTGTGTGCTCATGATCAACTCCGCAAATGTGCAGCATCGGGCTTGCACAAAACTCAAACATGTGCCAATGCACATTGATGGTTTTCTCCGGCTTCTACCAACAACCTTACCAAATTGGTTTTGCAGGTGTACCAATAACCTTTCACAATTGGTTTTGCAGGTTTACCAAAAACCTTACACAATTGGTTTTTACAGGTTTACCAAAAACCTTACACAATTGGTTTTACAGGTTTACCAAAAACCTTACACAATTGGTTTTACAGGTTTACCAAAAACCTTTCAATTGGTTTTCCTGGTTTACCAAAAACCTTCACATCATGATTGCTACAATACTTTTTGATCAATATTATACAATGTCTCTACAACAGGGAATCATGTAGGAAATACTGCTTTCAAAACTGAACAATAAAACATAATGGAAATGGAACAATGAGACCATGTTCCCCCCCTCAATGTGAACATTTCACTTATTCAATCCAAAACAGGAACTCTGAAATCATACTGCACACAACAAACTGCAATTCTGAAATGAAAGAAAACTCACACACACACTGTCACCACAACTTCATGTGGCCCCGTCATTGGTGACTGACGAGAGGTCACTGAATGACCTCCATCCTCCTGTGCCTCCATCCTCCATTAGTCTACTACTAACTCAGCCGAATATGTCTTTGAAGCTCATCAAGTTTCACATTTTACTTTATTTTGTCTCTCCTCCGCAATGTGAAAGCAATTATTTTTGGACGTCGGGTAACACCGAAAATGCATCCGTGACGATTTTTTTATTTTTATTTTTACAAACTTTGACAATGACTCTTTTGATGACTTTTGACGACACTCTTTTGACAATAACATGACTTTGACAATGACAACTTTTGACTCTTACTCATGATGACAACCTAGAATCACCTATTTGATAACAAGACATAAACAAAAAATAACACTTAAGGCTAAAATAAAACGACATCAATGATGGAAACTATATTGACGATAACAAAATCCAATTAAATATTGGATTTTCATGACTTTTAAGAGACATACTTTTGAGAAAACCAGTAATTAAAAAGTAATATTCAATTACTTTTTACACATACAACACAAAGACTTTTATTATTAACTTTGACTGACACAAAAACTTAACTATGAATTTTGGATTTAAACAATAAAACAATACTACTAATATCTTAAAATAGACTTTGACACCGATCCAAAAATAATGTCAAGAATCTATAACAATAAATAATTTTACATAACAAAATGACTAACAACCATATAAAAACTAGACTCAACTCAAACTAACAAAGACTATACTTAACTTTGACTTCCCCAAAATCATATAACAGTTTGTGTAGAACCTGAATTGCGCTATTATGGGAAAACATGGATGTAGAGAAAGAAGCCACGTATAAGCACCCAGGAGTTCTGAATGGTCCACATTCTAACAAATTAGTCCAGATTTCTGAGCTTGATAGATTCGCCACCATAGATAACTCAGACTTGCGTGATGGCCTCCATCTTACAGTTTTAGATTTTCCATGAAGATTAGTCTCAATGCCAAAACCCAAATGCACTTTGACATCTTACACCTGCTGGATGCTTGGATTGTTCTATTCCGTGAGAAAAATCTGAGTCATATGTTGAATCCCAATCATAGTGAAGTTTTAAGACTTCGTTACTACAAATATCCATGCATGATTTTTCTTTAGCGGTCGATTGAATCGATTTGCAGAAGATATTGACCGAGCCAATAAAGTGATAGAGTAGTGGTTTGCAAAGTAGTATCGTCAATACAAAACAACTCAGGGCCGAACCACACAAACCCGTGAGAACACTAAAGTCAAAGGATTTGGCTGTGCAAACTTGTGACGTGAGAGAAAACCGCAGATATGTGTTTAGCTTCTGAGCAATCAGGATTCCCATAGAACCCAAATGAGAGCCACGAGCCACCAATGTTGAAGTTGCACGTTGAATATAGCAGAAATGAGAATCTGAATCAATGCTTCAAAGTTGAATGGTTGTGAAATGCACATGAACGTTCAATGCAAACCCAAGACCGGCGTATCCAAATGCAAACAATAATTACGGCTTGGTACGGCAGCATATGAACTAAGAGGAAAATGGATTTCTCAGGAAACTCTCATCAACAATAACTTGATCTACTATCACGGGATAGGATGCAATCGCTCGATACCAGATGTAAGAGCTGGACTATATTTGCAGAATAAAATGCACGAGAATAATGATATATCTTTCAATTCATTCCGGATACATTACATAGGATGAACTTACAAATATATAGGCACATAGTTTCCTATAAAATAGGAAACTACTATACTAACAAATACTAATCTCATGAGTTGTTTGTAACAACCAAACAACTCAACACACATTTGTTATTACTTGTTTTATATAACAACTAAATAAAAATTACTAATATAATAATAATTACCAAATGTAATTATTATCTACACAATGTAAATACTAATTCCTAACGAAATTCCCCCTTTTCATTCTGCTAATCACAATAATCCCCGAGAATATTGAACTGTATCCAACCTTTCTTTTTCCACACTTTCCTCTACCTTATCCTCAGTACTAGAATTGTAGGGCTCCTCCTTAAATGTCGCAACATCCACCAATTATGGATCCAAAGATCCCCATCCTCCGTAAGAGGCCGAGTCACTCCTCTTTTTTGGTTTCTTATTCAGAGGACATGATGCTTGCAGATGACTAGGTTTTCTAAAAAATCTAGGTCAGAATTTCATGTTTTCATAATCTAAAGGTTGTGAATGCTTTGAGAAATTTCCAAATTTTAAATTAATTCGATCTGACAACCCTTTACTCAAGTTGACTTCCACACATATGTGAGCGAAGGAGCACAGGACCACATGAGTTATGTCTAGGTCTTCTTTTATAAACCTGCCCAAGACATTACCAATATCTTCCAAAGGCATACCAAAGGTGCAAAGGAAGATTGGGAAGTCTCACCCAAACTAGTATTTTGGAAATCGAAAGAGTATTGGGATCAAATTCTGGGAACCAAGGAGTCAAAAATAGACCAGTGTTACCCCAGAACCACAAACCATTAACCAAGCATCGCTGGTAATCCTCCGCTTCTCTAAAATGAACCACCAAAAACCTCTAGAGCAAAAGAAAATTTCACATTTGTCTGTCTAGTTTTGAAAAATCCACTAGTACAAATCTATAGAGGAAGGACATAATCCATTGAAGCGGCCTATTATGGCATCCTGGGATAGATTTTGATAATATTCCTCCACCTCCTGAACTTCAATGACCAGCGATGGGATTTCTTCAGTGAGATCAACCAAATATGCTTGATTTCCTAGAATATTGTCTTCAGTTTTACCTAAGGCATCTTTGAATGAGACCCTAGGTTTAAAACTCCCACTACCCGAGTGCCTCCCCCTGTAATTCCTTTGGTCACTCCATTGAAACCCCTAAAGCATGCACAACTATTGTCTTGAGTTTTTCTTTGCAAGGTTGTGGGTTACGGCACGAATTTCTCCCTTCCTTGGAATCTAATATGCCATCAACAGGAGCCTAAATCCCTCCAGGAGCTCCACCTCCATGTCGTACATACTCCCCATAATATCTTCCCTCCTCATCGTTGAACCGGTTCATTGTTTCGGTCTTCTTCACATTTTTTCCATTAGTCGACATCGCTCCCCTTGATCCCATGGCCAAAAACATTTCCTCGCAAGATTTATTAATATGTTAACAAATTCCTATTAAATATTTATCTTTACAATATACAATTTAATTTATTTTAATTGTTATTATTTGAAGTTAATCATGTTAGAAATTTTTGGAGTGGGTTGCTAACCATATTTCAATGGCATTAACATAATTTTATCCATTCACAATCATGTTAAACATCTCATTTTTGTTACCCATTTCTTCACTCAATCAAGCCAAATGTCACAATGCCTTGTGTTTATATAGGTTATAAATTTGAAACAAAAGGACTAGATAATTTTAGATATATTGTCAAAGAAATATTTGTTGTAAAGATTACAAGTATTTGACTTGAGAGAATAAGTTTTATCTATAAGTTTAATATTTTTCACATGAATTTATTTTTAAAAAATTAAACCACAAAAGAACAAAATTAATGAAAACATTTTTCATGTGTTTATTATGGTATATGTGAGAAAAAAATTAGTGTGTAAGGTTGTTAGATGTTTCGCTTATTATAATGTTATTTAGTATGAGAAATTTTATCCTTGTTATAATTATGACTTTATAATCAAATGTAACTATTTTATTCACCCATCAATGAAAACATATATGGAAACATGAAATATATTTGAATGAACATCAAAATGGATTGAATGTTTCTTATTTTTTAATTTCAATTTCATACTTGTAGTTATTATCAAGAAAAGGAGATGACAAAAGGTACTTATTCAAGCTATGAGTGTTTCATTGTATACTAAATGCACTTTATAGTGATAACAATTCTGATATCTAAACTTATCATTAGAATAATTGTTAAAATAGAATAATTAAGGTATTTCTTTCAAACTATTATATATTTACCTCAATTTCTTTAATGTGGTTGTTAATATTATTATTAATGTTAGATATAGAGAAAATTCAACATATATAAATAAAATACATGTGAAACTAACTATGTTTGAACACAAATTATCAATAAATCATATATGCATAATCAATGTCTCTATAAAAATAATGGCCTTGTGTATGTGCACGCGCTTGTGCATGTGTGTGTGTGTGCATACATCCGAATCATGTCAAGATATCATGTACAAACTATATACACACAACATGAAAACTAATGTATACATCTATAATCTTCGTTATCTAATAGGGCAAGCATCAAATCCCTCACTATGTTTTGTTACACCCTACATTTATAAAAATAAATATATACATCGGATAATATATTTTTGTCATGCAAATGTGCAACAGGGAAATTGGCAATTTTCCAACATGATAACGATACCCATGTACTAAAATTTTCATGTTCTATCCTTCTAAGATACCCCGGTCTGCCCAGTCAGTCCAAAGAACCTCTCAATTTATGTTAAATCATTACCCTAGGTGATTTAGGAAATTCAATTCAACCCCCTAGGTGATTTTAGGAGTTCTTGGAAAATGCAAATTTCGGGCAATCATGGGAAGGGCTATCATTGGTCTTCCTAGAACGAGCGCAACCCCCTAGAGCAGAGCATCATATAATAAATCAATGTGGAGGTGAATTAAAGGTATAGAAACATCATGGAATTCATTTTGGAAGATTCATGAAGGATCCGAGATAAGTTGGGACGGTTTCACTAAAATCGGGGTTCATGACAAGCATAAGCAGTGCACATGCCAAAACAGTTGTTGAACTTCTGAAGGTGATTCCGGGAGCTCTGGATGGAGTTAGGAGAAAAATAAAACATCGTCATAAATTGAATACTGATCCCTACAATATGGTGAAATTATTTTTTTCACAACACTTTGGCGCAATGTGTTTTCAAGTAGTTTTTATCATTCATACCTGGAGTACTAGATTCAAAATCTGATTTTTTAGGGATCAAATGGAGGAATAAATACCTAATATCCCCACCATTGGATTCAAAATTCCATTCCCAGTCCATTTCATATAAAATTTCATCAAAACATTCCATTGGGAGCTCAAGTTATCACAGTTTCAAGTTTCCCTCTTGGAGCAAATTCAGGACTTAGTCAAATTTTAATGAGGACACGTGTCAGCTCCAGGAGCCTAGCGCAATTTTGAATCCCTTACGTCCCTCAAGGTGAAGGACATCAAGGTTAAGAAACTTTTCCTAGCCCCCGTAAGCCCTTTGGACCCTCATGTAACCTTCAGGGATCTCGATTCAACCCCAGTGCTTACAAGAGCTCAAAACCTTCACCGTTGGATAGTTGCCAAATGTCATCACCTAGCGCGTCATGCAAACTAATGTAACTTTGAGGTGAGGGACATCAAGGATTAAAAACTTCACCCAACCCTCGTGATGCCTCAAGGTTCCTCATGTGACCACTTCTCAGCCCTTCTGGTGCTTTAAAGCTATTTTTTCGCTTTAATCCCCATTGTTAGATCTCTCGCCACATGTCAAGTGAGGCGCATTTTGAAAATTGATGTCCCTCACATACCTTTGAGGTGAGGGATGTTAGGGACATGAAAATTTTCCTCTCTCCATGCCTTTAAAAATTTTAAAATTTAAAAATCCCTCTTGTTTCTAACATCTAACATCTAACCTTCCCATGCATAGCTTGCTCTACAACTTCCTATCACCCCTCCACCATTGTTAAACTTTGAAACAGATCCATCACATCACATTATCCTCCACTCCATGATGGCATACAGGTCTCAGAAGAATATTTCATCAAACTGAGATGAAAATATGAACAGAGAAGAAGAAATCCTGAAAACTCTATTGACACAGAACAAAGAATCGAAGAGAACTTGTAAACCACTACACAAAACAACGAACCATATTTTTTTGTTCATTCCTCTATCAAAAACCATTAAAAAGTCACCTTAAAACCTCTCATTTTCTGTAAGGAATGCACACAACAAATAAATTTCACTTCCGGATCGACGAAGAACAAAGCTCAATTTCTGTCAAACCGACAATCGGATCGAAGAGAAATTTCACTAGTGAGACAAGAAGCAAAAACCTATTGCAATGGAGTTGATTTCATCACGAATAGAGACAAAAATCATACCTACAAATTTCAATCTCCATTAATGGCTGCCATGACATAGTAGTGGAAAAAATCAGTGAGCTACCTCTCCACTTCTCAGGGTTCTAGTGGGCGAAATCGTGTAAAAATTGGAGGGAATGATCATTGAAAAATCTAGTTTCGCGTGAACTAGTTTTTGCACCATGAAGTCCCTATTTTTAGGGATATGGAGGACATATTTTTCATCATATTTCTACCTTGTCAATTGAATAACATCTGTGAAAAAGGAATCGATCTACCTCTTCACTTCTCAGGGTTCTAGTGGGCCACATCGTGCAAAAATTAGAGGGAATGATCATTGAAAAATCTAGTTTCGCATAAACTAGCTTTCATGCCATGAAGTCCCTATTTTTTAGGGATATGGAGGTCTGTATTTTTGTTAGTATTATGCCCCCACCAATGAAAATATCATTTTCCAACTTGTTTAGATGAAGGAATTGCTCAAAATTCAGAGCTAGAACCCCATAATAAAACCTCAGCATTTCAAGACTTGTTTTGTTGCAATCTGACATCTGCGAGTGCACTTACTAAAAATAGCATGCCTTCCTACATAGGGGTTTATTACTTTGGGTAAGCCACCATTTGAAGAGACTGAAGAATGCAATGAACACGAGAGGAAGTATTGTAGGAAAAGTCATCAAAACGGTCATCTTGGCTCATGATTGACACTTATTAAAAATAGTAAGTGGTTCCACAAACCCCACTATAAATAGTCGGTTGGTCCAAAAGGCAAGAGGAACACGGGAAGAATAAATAATTCAAGCTACCATAGCCGATTGAGGTTGGGAAAATCTAACTACGACACTTACTAAAAATCGTAAGTTGCCCCAGTGTACTTACTAAAAATAGTAGGTTGTTCTCAAAGGGCAAGTTTGGCACAACAGGACATTGAGGGATAATCATTCAGGTCGATATCACCATTTGGGGTCCAGAAAGGAAAACTCTGACACTTACTAAAGATAGTAAGTTGTCCCTTCCAAATATAGTAAGTGTCAATGAAACAATATTCACTTATTGGTCTAGGTTCTCAGGTGTAATCAATCATGAAGAGATGGCAATTTTTATGGTTTGGAATGATCATCTCATATTACAAAGTAGGGAATCACAAGGCACATCATGTGAATTCATCTTTGTCACTTAAGGAGTCGGGTTATTTGAAGAGAATTGATCAAAATGATTTCAATGAGTCAAGGAGTTCATCAACCAAGTTTCAAGGAGGGTCATCATGGGCATTGTATGTGTTCATCTCGAGCTTGCAGCGGTAAACCTCATAACAGTGTTTCTGAACACTCATTCTATGGTCCAAGAGTTTGCGGTCATCACTAGATTGGGAAAATTATTCAAATTTATTCAAGGGAGAAATCTTCATCAGTGTAGAAGATCACCAATGGCAAAAATCTTCACTCAAATTTCATGACTACATCAAGGCATTCAAAGCATTTCGTCATGAGGAGTGTTTTCCCTTCATTTCTTCCTTCTTCCTCTCTTTCCCTCTCTTCTTTCTCTCTCCATTCTAATTCTTTGTTATGTGTCATTATTGTATTTCATCCTATTCACTTAAGTGACCTATTTTAAATTTGTAAAAGTATTTTCTCAAAATTATAAGCGAAATACTTAATTCATGGAAAATGAAAGGTCACGAGTGGAACATGGGAATGAAGAGTCATGTGAGGGAGGTGAAAGGATAATTCAAATTGCTATAAATTGGGATGGCCTCTCCATTCTAAGGGATTCTAAATTTTGAAGAACTATTACTATGTAGCATTGTGAATTGTGATAGCTTGGTTGAAGCTTTGTATTCATCACTACACATGGAATAAAAGCTAAACTTCTTCTATTTTCCTTTCTTGTTTTTCCATTATTTCTCTCTTTCATGCACTTTGCAAGCATATTTTATCATGTATGGAATTGGAGAGGAACTTGGTGTCCTCGATAGATGAATTTAAAAACTTGGCGTTTTAATTCGTTGGTCCCGCTAGCTTCATTGTGATTTCCTCTATATTGAAGGTCGAACTACTCCAATTACTAGGTGTGAGCTCTGCAATCTACTCATGACATTAATCTTCCTTGCATAATTTCCCCCTTTTTCCCTTCATCGCTGCAATTTCCTCCTTGTACCCCATACAAGAACTTTTCCACAAGTTCAGTGGAGTGTACCTGTGTGATCCCCACCAATTTAGCCACCCACAACATTTAGATAGGATTAGAATTATTTTACTTTTAATAATGGGAGTTGTACCATTTAATGTAGAGGAGCGTAGCCCTGTGAACATTGGTGGAGACACCTGATTTTTCCTCTTGAAAAAAATTTCACCAACAATTTTGGTGACTCTCTTTGGGAGAGATTTTCCTACGTGCGCCCAAAAATGATCTCTGCCCAAAATATCAAAAAAATACAAAAATATATATATATTCAAAAACAAAAAAATATATATTTCAAAGTAAAATCATTCTTGAAGGTGAATCCATCAAGGAATGAAATCCGATCATGTTCATTCCCCACACCATGAAGAAATTTCTAGATTGGAGTGAAGTACCAATGAGTGATAGTGAAAAAGAAGAATATGTCGTCCCAAAAAAGAAGATCATTGATCAGCCATGGTTCCAGGACTCATTGACCAAGGAAATAAGAAAGAACTCATTACATGATGATGAAGAGAATGGATTCAAAGGAGGCATAAGATAAGGTGAAAAGCTTGAGAATATGCCAAATTCTTGCAAGATATGTACGAGCAACCTGAAGCGGCCCATAACAAGGAAGAAGAAGAGGATATTTTTCCTATAAAGGAAGATCCTCGAAGATCATTTGTACCATAGGTTTTTCATCCCCTAAAGGTTCTTGAATACCAATTAATAAAATCATATCCTTGAGCCTTTTGGTGAAGATCAAATCAGTGTTTGAGAAGATGAAGAAAGATAAGACAGTCATGATCCACCGAAAAATATTTTTACAATCTCACACAACTCGCTACAAAATTGAGAATGTTTTCCTTCTTCTACTAGTGAGCTAATGCCCCCATTATTTCTTCTCTCCCCCAATTCGTTCACTCCCTTATTCTTTTTGCACAAATTTGGGCTACATCTTGGTTCTTGTTTCCCGAGGAGGAGTGTTTTACGTGGACGGAGAACAAGCATAGTGTGGGGTGATGTTGAGCCCCGGAATATTGACTAAGTGCACCAAGGTGCATAGGTGCCTGAGCTCTAGGTTGAGGGATGGGTGTGTAAGAAGAAGGTGCACAAGGCATAGTGGAAGAAGGATGCGTAGGATAAGGCACACAAGACGAGCCCGGGTTCCGGACTTAGCCATTTTTGGTGAAAGAGGCGGGACTCGACAACACATGCGAAGTGAATAATGTCGATCCAAAGCATGGAGCCCACAAGGAATATGCATAGTGATAAAGGCACACGTGGGAGACCATCATGTCAGAACATGCAGAGCCCATGTTGAGGAGCAAGCGCATCTAGGGGACCATCATGGCAGAATGTGCAGAGCCCATACCTGAAGGAACATGTTCCCATGGAAGGCCCATAGGACGTTTGGAAATGGATCTAAAAATCAATTAATAAAATCCTATCCTTGATCCTTCCGATGAAGATCAAATCATTGTTTGAGAAGATGAAGAAAGATAAGACAAAGCAAGATCCACTTTGAAAAATATTTTTACAATCTCACACACGACTCATTACAAAATTGATGAATGTTGTCCCGACAAAGGAACCAAGATGTAGTCATTTTTACACCCACCCGGAAGAACAAGGGAATCCCATGCGCACTTTGCCTATCACCCGGTGGGAATCCGGGTGCTCACCCGAGGTGCGCGTGGATACCAAGCCTCTCTTTTATGTGATTTAAGTGGGAAAACACCATCTAGATCAATAACTTAATGAGTAATGGTGGCAATGAGACATACATTCATCATAGGACTCAGAGCGGTCTCTAGATAAATGTGTTCATTCCAAACAGTACTTGCAAATAACTGATAACAATAACGAAGGAAAATACATAAGAGCTTACATCTATTTCATAGCTTCCATGACAGAAATGAAACAATATAGATATGAAACAACTATGCTCATGCTCATTTATGTTTGCAACCTCATTACATTCATACTCATTACAATCAATGGACTCATTTAGATTACCACAGCTTGATCAAACCGAAGTCATACATCATAGTAGGGATCATGTCTTTCATTCATATAAGAAACAATACAACCCAGCCCCTTAATGCATTAATACATCATATCATCTCTACCCAATCCCATAGAGCTCTGCAGATATAGTGCAAAGACTCTGCTCTCTCTATTCTCGATTATGTCATCTGTCCTCTATTCATCTCGAACTCTTTTGCTACACCATTGGCGCTTGTATATATAGGCCTCTTGTGGTGCCGGCACCTCCATCTGCAGCCTTGGATCCGCTGCCAGCGTCCATATGGGCTTTTCATGGGAACATGTTCCTTCAGGTATGGGCTCTGCACATTCTGCCATGATGGTCCCCTAGATGCGCCTGCTCCTCAGCATGGGCTCTGCATGTTCTGACATGATGGTCTCCCACGTGTGCCTCTATCACTACACATATTCCTTTTATGGGCCCCATGCTTAGCGGTGACATTATTCACTTCGCATGCATTATCGGGTCCTACCTCTTTCACCAAAATGGCCAAGTCCTAGAGCTTTGGCTTAGTCCCGCGTGTCTTATCCTGTGCACTGTCTTCCACTATGCCTTGTGTGCCTTCTTCTTACACGCCCATCTCTCAACCCATGTATTGCATGCCTACATGCATTGGCATTCTTAGTCGATATTTCGGGGCTCAACATCACCCCACACTATGCCTGTTCTTTGTCTATGGGAACACTCCTCTGGAAACAGAACCAAGATGTATCCCAAATTTGTGCAAAAAGAATAAGGGAATGAAAGAATTGGGGGAGAGAAGAAAGAAAGGGGAAGGGATGGCATTAACTCAAAGAAGCTATGGAAATCCCTCTGCAAGTCATCCTCCAATTTGTTCCATGTGTCAACCTCACTTTGTGCTTTCTAACAGAGGTCACCAACTAGGGTGCTCACCTCATCAAAACTAAGACCAATTCCCTGGGTGCCCAAAGTGTCAACAATCTTCTCCAACTCCTTGCCCAGGTCTTCAAGCGTGTCCATCCTCCCGGTGATCTGAGGGTATAGTTCCTTTAGCTAGGCCTTGACTAAACCCCTTAATGTTTCAATTGCCTCATATTTTCTTTCAACCTCGACAAGAACCTTGTCCCTCTCTAGCCCTATTCCTTTATTCTTCTCCTGGAACTCTTTTAGCTCTTCCTCGTGCATGGTAGCCAAGGTGTTTGCTACCCTATCCTTATCTATGAAATTGTCATATACAACCTCATCAAATTGGGCAATGATCTTAACCTCTGCAAGCACCGTGTTATACTCAAAGAATGAGTTCTACCACCTTGACTTGTCTTTTTTTACCAAGCACACTTGTCACTTCCTCTATAGACTCCAGGGCCAAAGGTTGTCTCTCCATGGTGAGGACGTGCGTTAGATCTTCTAAGCATTCCAGAGTGGATGCGTACTTCTATGTGGGTGGCGCTAGGTCAGGTGCTTTAATATGATGGCGCTCTTGATAGACTCCACTTTCTTGTATACTTCTTGCACCTTCACCTTTTCATCCTTTAGCTCCCGATTCAGCTACACGCTAATCAATTCTTCTTGCTTCAAGCTCTTGGCCTTCTCAGCCAGCTCCTCTTCTTTCTTTCCTAGATTTTCCTCTAGGACTCTAATTCTATCATTCCTTGCAAAGATCCTAGCCTTTGTCTCCACCACGACCTTGTTGAGTGCATTACAAAGCTTCTCATCTAAGAGTTCCTGGGCATTTACCAAGGGATTGGCTCCCTTCGACTCTAAATCTTATTACGATTGCCTTTGGTAGACTTCAAAGTCGGCTCATCAATATGGGACTCAAACACCCAAGAGAGCATCTTCTTTGTCCTGGGGTATGCACCCTTCTTGTCAAATGACCCCATGGCTAAAATCCTTTATGTGGGTACAAAGCTCTAGAAACACGTGCATAACACCTTCTTTGGGTCATCAACATATCCCATTACTTTTCCTCGTCCTGCATAAAGGGTCCTCCTACCCGAGCACGCACCTTTGGGGAAACTCACCATTAGACTGGGACCTCCTCCCATACTAGCTTGCTCTTTCTCGGTGCTTTCCTCCTTACCTTCCTCCATCACTATGTCAGTATTTGCACTCCAATTCCCCGATCTACTAAGGCCTTTAGTATCTTCGTTGCCTCTCTCTCTGCTACCTCGGTTATCTACTCCTTTGAAAAACTTATGGGTTCTTACTTCTGTGCCAACCTCCTAACTCATTCCCATGTCTTAGGTGCATTCCTCATCCTAGGTGTTCTTGCGCCACGCAAACACGAACTCCTATTTTTCCTCTCCACTCTCTTCTCTGAGTCGTACACATTGAATACATGTGGCTTGTGATCTCTTTTAGGCTCACCCTCCTTGTTGTCATCTTCTTCACTTTCGTCATCCTCTCCACCTATATATTTATCTAAGCCGCTCGGTCTCCTCCGAGTCAGCTTCTTCTTCTACCCTCTACTTTTTCCTGAGAGGTGACTCCTTGGCCGGGGATTCAACCTTCTCTTCTTCCTCTAGAGACTTCTCCTTTGTGAGGGGTTGCTCTGGTACCTCTTCTTCCAGTGTCTTCTCCTTTAACGATGATTTCTTTACTGCGCACGTAGGTACTAGGTTTGGTGCTTGCTTCTAGCAAGCTTACTATCTGAGTAGTCTGCACACTTGGTGATTCTTCTTCTTCTCTTCCCCTCTTCTTGAGCATGGGCTTCTTCCTACCCTTGGGATCTTCAGGTATGGAGACATCATTCTCCAAGTACGTGCCTTTCTCAAATTTTGGCCTAATGCGAGAGATATACTCACGCTATGGATTTTCCTGCAATTGGTATGGTCATGGGCTTCATCATGTTGACCTCATGCACCACATACTTCTCCACATATGCGTGCTTGTTGGGATAGACCAATGTTCTGCAAAAATCCCTGTGGTCTGATCAATTTCACCAAGTTCTAACCTTAGCTTCTTTGCTTCCTTGAACCTGTTAACTCCACTTGGAAGTTTTGGGCGGTGAAAGAAAATGGGAGTTTACACCAAGGGCTCATGGTCTCATCTACCATCATGAATCTACCTATGCAATAGTGCTGATACACCAAAAACTCCGCTTCACCTGCTATACACACCGGTAGTTTCTCTAGGATTCTCCACTCTACTCGAACGCATCCCTTAAGCGCGATACCACTTGTCAAGGCACACCTTGTGGGGGGCTGTCGTTGTTTCACATGTATACTTGGCAAATCTCTTTGTTGGCGATGGATCTTCAGCTGGATACTCTCAAACAAACTTGTTTGTCGCATCGAGAACTCCTTCCTCTGAAACCATGATTATTAGGAGGACATTCCCGAATAGTATCTTGTCTCCCTCCATGGCGTTGTTGATTATCTCATCTGCAATGAAGGCAGATAGATTATATATCGTCCCCTCTGATATTTTTCGACATATGTGCAACCAAGGCTTATTTACCTACTTCCACCTCTCTTGATCATTTAGCTTTATGACCAAGTGTGCGGCCATCCTCATGACAGGATCTATGATATCTGCAACATCAAAATATCTAGATCCCTTCTTGTACTCATAGGCATCAATGGTTTCTTTGATGGCCTCCTTGTTGCTCAGGTCATCAACTATGCTATCTCCCTCTTAGATGAGGCCTATAAATTTTGAAATCAGTTGGGGGGTTATGTGCATCTTGCGCCCTGCGAAGTAAAAGTGGTTCTTGTGGACGTGCAACATCAGCCACTGATAGAGGCACTTTGGCTTCCCAAAATAGGGAAAATCATAGAGTTGCAACAACCCTACTTTTTCCAACTTCACCTTTACTTCATCGTTGTAAATGGGAAGACCTTCAGTGTCCTCTGGTTCATTTTCCATATTGGCTTTGACACCATTTTCTTCTCTGTTACATTTATGCGATGGTTGTAATCACTCACCGCCATCTTCCTCAAATGGGATTCCCACTCCATCCCAAGAAAAACTCCATCTGCGTACTGCATCTTTGCATACCATTCTTCATTCATGCTTATTGAACTCGCTGCTAGATCTCTGCCCTTGCCCTTGCCTCTTGTTTTCTTGGGTGACACAATCATTTTCCTGGTGCCATTTTCAAGTTTCTTCAATCTCTTCTCGCTCGTTCACTTCTTCCAATTCTATATCTCAAGCCTGTGGAGAAAATATCTTAAATTCGTGCCCTAGTTTCGCAAAACCCTAACTGAGATCCTACCTCCACTAGACAGCGCCTCCTTACAGCTCTTCTCACGCCTGTGAAATCCCTTCTTCTAGTTTAAAAATCCAAATAATTTCTCATGCCTCAACCTCTCAGATATTTCTTCATACGATCAAATTTGGAAGCCCTAGTTTACAACAGATGTAAAAATCACTTCTCTCTCTATTCACGAGTGAAAATGAAATAGCCTCGACCCTTTCCATAGCTTTTTCCACTCTGTAACATTAAATGCTACCTTACCTACCACTGTACATTAACATTTAATGTGGATTTTCTAAAAATCCCACCTTTCGGGCCTTCACTTATGTGCCCAACCTTCACGCCTTCACTTACGTGCCCAAACTTGTGCGAGATCATTTTCTAACCTTTTGGCCCACAACCAAATCATCTAAATAGGAGACTCTTATACATGCATACCCCGCGCCTAAGGCACTTCTTCCGTCATGATTACTACTCTTTCCTACCTCATGTTGTTCATGCACTTCTTCCTTTATACATGGTTCCCATGTAGCCTTTTCTTGACACCCACCATTATTTTTCACCTTTCCCCGCATGCAATTTATTCACTAGGCCATTCAATCGGGCTCTACAATCCAATCCTTCTTGGCTCTTCACACTTCAAATTTCTTCCATTCTAATCCGCCCCACACTTAACTCGATGCGTGGTCCTTTGTGCATATACACCTTTACTAGAAAGTATTGAGATCACTAGCGCCCAGGCGCAACACAAACCAGCAATGAGAAACAAAAGCAAAAGCCGCTTAAGAGAAAATTCTAAGCTAACGGCAATACTACCTTATTAACCAAACACCACAAAGACTTATTTATAGTAGGGCTTCACTGCTCCCATATAAGTGTCTTGGTAACCTCACCCCATCTAGCACTTGTAGGCGCACGTGCCTAAATCAAGGATGTACGAGATGGTGTAAGGACCCAACCAATGCACTTTCAACTTCCCAAGATGGCACGAAACTTGGAATAATACAATAAATACCATCTACCCAACCTCAAACTTCTTGTTCTTGATGTGGTGATCATGCCATGCTTTCTACTTTGCTTTCTCTGTGGTTTGGCTCCACCTGGCAAGTGGTCGTCTCTCATCCAATTTCATCAGTTCATCAATTCTTTCCTCCAGCACTTGCTCATCATTCATCCCTCTTGCGTGTGTTATACGTAGAGAAGGTAACATGAATTCAACCAGCTAGATAGATTCCGTGCGAAACACCAATTGAAATGGTGTGGCCTTGTTTAGCCTCTTATAATTTGTTTAATATGCCCATAATACTGTTGACACCTTGTCATCCCAATCTTGCCTCCCAACATCACATATCTTAGTCAATGTGTGACTAAGTATTTTGTTAAATGCCTCAAATAGTTCCATTTACTCGAGGGTGATAGAGAGTAGCTTTGTGATGAGCTACCATGAACTCTGCCAACAGAATCCTCACAATCTCATTCAAGAAATGTGTACCCCTATCATTGGTGAGACTCAAAGGGCATCCATACCTTGTGATGATATTCTCCCATAGGAATCTTGTTGTTGTAGTTACTATACAAGATTACTTAGTTGGGGCTTCTTACGCCCATCTTGTCAAATAGTCTATGCGGTGATCACATAGTGTGATCCGATCCTGCACGCTTTCCAGTGCAATAGAGCCTACAAACTCTATTGCCCATTTCTCAAAAGGCTCGGTGCTAGAGATAGGGTGCAAGGGCATTTCATCCCTTCATCTTGGCTTTCTAATGACCGACAATGGTCACATGCTTTACAAAAATCCTTACAATCCTGATACAGGGTCTCCCACCACAATCTTGCCATTAGTATCTTATGCATGGTGGTGTCACTTGCATAATGCCCACCTGAACTTCCTCTATGTGCTTCCTCCATGATGGCAAGGTGCTCATGCTCCATTACACAATGCACAGTAAACTTCATCACGCCCTAGATTGTACAAATCCCCAGCGATCAACATATAGGGCGCAACATGTATGGCTAGTTGATTTCTCTCTAATGTCTTCATTTCTTCTTGTGCCTTACCCGTCTTAAGGAACACAAAGCAATATCCTCCAAGTATGATGGCGTGCGCTGCAACCTAAACAATTGTGCATCTGGCATTGTATCTTCAATGCTCTATGCATCCTCTCCTGAGTCAATCCTGGACAAATGGTCAGGTCCGAATTACTCTTTCCTAGTTTGACAACCACGGTGAACTCAAATTCTTGGAATAACAGCACCCACCGGCATATGCGCCCTTGTAGGATGGGCTTGTTCACCAAATATTTTAATGCCATGTGGTCAGTGTAGAAGATGAAGGGAGTTTCCAATAGATACTACCTAAACTTATGAAGCGCGTAGATCATAGACAATGCCTCATGCTCGGTTGTAGTATAATTTTGTTCTGTTGGTGTCAACTTCCTACTTGTAAAGCATAGGGGGTGATCAACAATTCCTTCACCAGGTTGTGCAAGCACTACCCCAATGGCCATTCCAGAGGCATCCACATGAACATGGAAGGGCTTGTCCTAAGAGGAAAATGTAATCAAATAGATCTTACAAACCACTACATGGAACAACGAACCATATTATGATGTTTGTTCCTCTATCAAAAACCATTAAAAACTCACCTTCAAACCTCCCATTCATAGCAAGGAATGCTCACAACAAATAAATTTCACTTCGGCTTGATGAAGAACAAACCTCAATTTTCCGTTAAACCAGAAACCGGATTGAAGAGGAATGTCATGAGTGAGACAAGAAGCAAAACCTATCGTAATGGAGTTGATTTCATCATGAATGGAGAAAAAAACCAGACCTGAAAATTTCAAGCTCCATTAATGGCTGCCATGACATAGTAGTGGAAAAAATTAGCGAGCTACCTCTCCACTTCTCAGGGTTCCAATGGGTGAAATCGCGCAAAAATTGGAGGGAATGATCGTTGAAAAATATAGTCTCAAGTGAACTAATTTTTATGCCATGAAGTCCCTATTTTTAGGGATATGGAGGACTTAATTTTCATTAGATTTATTCCCTATCACATGAAGAACATTTGTGAAAAAGGCAGCGAGCTACCTCTTCACTTCTCAGGGTTCCAGTGGGTGAAATCATGCGAAAATTGGAGGGAATGATCGTTGAAAAATCTAATTTCTTATAAACTATTTTTCATGCCATGAAGTCCCTATTTTTTTAGGGATATGGAGGGCTATGTTTTTGTCAAGATTATTCCCCCGCCAATGAAAATATCATTGTCCAACTTGTTCGAGATAAAGGAATTACTCGAAATTTAGAGCGTGGAACCCCGAATAAAACCTCGAGTTTCAAGACCTGTTTTTTTGTTGCAATCGACATCCGCAGTGCACTTACTATAAATGGCATGCCATCCTACATAGGGTTTTGTTACTTCGGGTAAGCCATCATTTGAAGAGATTGTGAAGAAGGAAGTGAACACAAAGGAGTATCACAGGCAAAGTCATCAAAAGGTCATCTCATTTCATGATTGACACTTACTTAAAAATAGTAAGTGGTTCCACAATCCCTTGCTATAAATATCCGGATAGTCAAAAATGTGAGAGAAACATAGTAAGAAGGAATAATTCAAGCTACCACAACTGGTTGAGGTTGGGAAAAGCTAACTACGACACTTATTAAAAATTGTAAGTTGCCCCATGTGTACTTACTAAAAATAGCAAGTTGTTCTCAAAGGAAATTTTGGTACAATGGGACATTGAGGGATAATCATTCAAGTCGATATCACCATTTGGGGTCCAGAAAGGAAAAATTTGACACTTACTAAAGATAGTAAGTTGTCCCTTCCAAATATAGTAAGTGTCAAGGAAACATGAATTTCAAGTGCACAAGTTAGTCTAGGTTCTCAGGTGTAATCAATCATGAAGAGATGGTGGTTTTTCATGGTTTGGAATGATCATCTCATATTACAAAGTAGGGCATCACAAGGCACATCATGTGAATTCATCTTTGTCACTTAAGGAGTTGGGTGATTCAAAGAGATTTGATCAAAATGATTTCAATGAGTCAAGGAGTTCATCAACCAAGTTTTAAGGAGGGTCATCATGGGCATTGTATGTGTTCATCTTGAGATTGCAGCGGTAAACCTCATAACAGTGTTTCTGAACACTCATTCTATGGTTTAGGAGTTTGCAGTCATCACTAGATTGGGAAAATTATTCAAAGTTATTTAAGGGAGCAATCTTCATCAGTGTAGAAGATCACCAATGGCAAAAATCTTTGCTCAAATTTCATGACTGCATCAAGGAATTCAAAGTATTTCATCATGAGGAGTGATTTCCCTTCATTCCTTCCTTCTTCCTCTCTTTCCCTCTCTTATTTCTCTCTCCATTCTAATTCTCTGATTATGCATCATTAATGTATTTCATCCTATTCACTTAAGTGACCTATTTTGAATTTTTAAAAGCATTTTCTCAAAATTATAAGGGAAATACTTAATTCATGGAAAATGAAAGGTCATGAGTGGAATATTTAAACGAAGAGTCATGTGAGGGAGGTGAAAGGACAATTCGATTGTTATAAATTGAGATTGCCTCTCCATTCTAAGGGATTCCAAATTTTGAAGAACTTTTACTATGTAGCATTGTGAATTGTGATAGCTTAGTTGAAGCTTTGTATTCATCACTTGTCTTGCAAATGTGTAAATGGGAAAATTGCAAGTTTTCAAGCAAGACAACTTTCTCTTATCTCAAATTTTCCATGTTTTGATCATACTTAGGTACTCCAAGCCAAATTCGAAGTCTGATCACTTCTTACAGGATGTGGATAGGTGATTTAGGAGATTCTTTTCATCCCCCTAGGTGATTTGTAGGATTTTCTCAAGGATAACATCTTCTGGCCAAATCAAGGAAGGCTATCAAGAACAAGTGAAGCCTCAAAGCACATTTCGGGATTTTTTAGGGATCAAATGGAAGAATCAAGTCCTAGAACCCCCACCATTAGATTCGAGCATCATTTCCAATCAAATTCATATAAGGTTTCACAGAAAATTCCACTTGAAGCTCAAGATATTCGCTCTGCAAGTTTTTCTCTCCCAAAGGCCATTTTTGGGACTTAGCCAATTTCGAAGTCGAGTCATTCCAATGCATTGCGGGCCCACGGAAGTTTTTGTCCCACACATCCCAATTCATTTGGGACACTTGGGACCCAAAATACTGATCTCCCGATAGCCAATCAAATTCCACCACGTGTCCTTGCCAGACCAAGCAGCGGGCTGTTGAAGAAATCAAGATTACAAACCTTTTTGGTGAAAATGGTCACAATGTTCAAAGGTTAGTCACTTCCCTATAGCCTGTAGTCAATCAAAACATGCCACGTGTCCTTGGGGTAGCGGGTCATCGAAGAAATTTAACTTTTGATTTTTTTCCCAAAAAGGATTGAAATGTTCAAAAAACAATGGCGACCCCGTAGCCAATCAGATCACGCCACGTGTCCTCGCTGAGACCAGAGGCGTGGGTTTTCAAAAAAGGGTTAGAATGCTCAGAATCGATTCGTGACTCTGTTTCCAATGAAATTATGCCACGTGTCCATCTCTAAAAGCCAAGGCGGGCCACAGAGACCAAATCGTGCCAAAGTGCCAAATCTCCCAAAATCATGAAAACACAAAAAAATTTCCCCCGACTCTACTCCAATGTTCTCCTACCATGTGGACGGCTTGATTTCAAAGAAATTAGGGCAAAGGATCGAATAGTTCATATGTGAACTGGAAAATTGAAATATAAAACACATTTTTACATGCAAAAACTCTTTTTTGGGCTCGTCAGAAGCATTTTATTTGCGGAAAAGGAATTTAGAAGAGGGGAAATGATAAAATTTGTTTGTAACGGCTTTAGGTTGAACGATTTAATGGTTTTTCAAAGTCTTTGTGTGGGGAAATCGAATTCGGAAACTGGAAGCACGTTTTTGCAAACAGAAGACAAAAAATAATTATTAGTCTTCTTCTATTCTCCTCCTCTACATTTTTCTTCTATTCCCACTCGTTGTACAAGTTTCAACTCTGAGATCAATAAAAAGGGAAGGAATTTTATGTCCCTCGATGGAAAAATCGATTGGTGCTTTGTGACCAGCGTGTTTTATTCTGTCTTATGCTCAAAAATTACAAATTTGTCTTTCTTCTATTAATTAATGCATGTAATGAAACTTCTAGTTGATGTGTGTGGGCATCTGACACTCTACCCACAACATTGAATTCCCCCTCCTTCATTCTCACTCCCTCCCCTTTCTTAAATCGATTTCTATAACAAGGAGTTGTTATTATTGCCATAGGGATAGTGGAGTGTTCATGTGGATTTCTGGTTGAAAACACACCACAAATCCACTTTGGTTTTACATGCTAAACAATGGGAGCTACACCATTCAAATGTCGAGGGACTTAGATTCCCATAGCATTGGCCAAAAATCCACAAATTTGTCCACAAGACAAATTTTCTCGCCAACAAGTTTTGGTGCCTACCATGGGGCACAGTTGAAGCATCTACACCCAAAAATGACCACAAGGTTTTTAAAATATCATTAAGTTTACCTTTGAAGTCTGAAATTCCACCTTGATCCAAAAATACAAAAAGATTCAAATATAAGAGTTCTCTGATTGAGAGTAGACATATGAACTGCATGGATGTAACTCAAAATTCTTGCAATTCCTTCTAGAAAACCTTCTTTGCTCTATCATATCCAAAGGAAATCATTTCAGACCTGAAAGAGGTTACTTGGCATATTTGGCAGAGTGTAAATCATCTCACCATTGCTACAAAATTCTGGGCTATGAAAAAGAAGACAAAGACAAATTCCAGCACCTCCAAAGAAGATAATAAACTTTCAAGATGGCTGATAGAAGGTATACTCACTAGATGAGGCAAGGAGGAGTGATTGACCCTACTTTTAAGGAGTTGGAGAGAGAAGAAGCAGAGGTTATAGCTTGGTTTGACAGAGAGGAAGAGATTAGAGCTCAACTTGAAGAAATTGCAAGACTCCAAGTTCTGCAAAGAAAGGAGAGAGAGGCAGCCTTAGCTGACCAAGAAACTAGAAATAGAAACAGAATGGGTGACCGTGAACGTGAAGCACGTAGGCCTATTGTGCCATGGGGAAGAAACACAGGCCCACTTGCCCTCCAACAACCTCTTCATGATCTGCTAAGAGGCTCTAGAAAGAATTTTCCCAAATTTAGGGGAGATGGTTCTCAACTCCCTGAAGAACATGTAGCAGCATTCATCACTGCTTGTGGTGTATTAGGAGTTGAGAATGAAGATGTGTCAGTCAAACTATTTATGGAATCACTTCAGGAAAAGGTTGTTGAATGGTTTTACATGCTTCCTGCAAGATCTATTACTTGGTTGGGAAGATATTAGAAGAGCATTTGAAAGCAGATTCAAGAGCACTGAAGATGGTCAAGAGCTGTTGGTGCAATTAGTCCAAATAAAGAAAGAAAGCTTTGAATCCATGAGGGACTTTGTAGCAAGGTTTGACAGATTGACAAGAAGAATCCCTAAAGATGTGCTACCTCTTGAGAACAACTTGAGAAGATTCTTCATCAGTGCCTTACCATCAGAAGTTTGTTTCTTCCTCAGAAGAGCCCAACCAAACATACTGAGGGAAGCTCAAGAATTTTCCATTGAAACTGATGATGACTTAATCCTCTCTGGAAAGGTGAAAGGCCCAAATGGGAAGCAGAAGGGTCAAATTTTGGCTTCAGTAACTACAGATCCTATGTTCCAGAAAATGACAAATGATCTAGTTGCCTTGAAGAAATAGCTATCCCAAATGACAACGAGAAATGCTCCAAGGAGGCAAAATTTCCCTGATAGGCAAAGAATTGCACCACCTCCTTGCCAACTTTCCCTTGAAGCACCTCCTGTCAATGCTATTTGTGACACCAGAGAATCAAGAGAGGATGCTGAAATTGATGAACTTGAAGGAGAAATAGCAGAGGATTATGAAGGCTACCTCAAAATTGAAGAAGTTGATATGCACAATGGATTTTTCGAGTTTGTTGATGATGGGGAAGAAGAAGAGGAAGCCCCAAGCTTCTCATGTGTTGTCTTCACTCGAGCTCAATCCAAGAAAGATGCTCTACCCTCCGTGGCTCAAGAGGAAAAGAAAACTAAAGAAGATCCCACTCCAGCAGCCACACAAAAGAAGATCATCATCGAGGCTCACCATTACCACCCTCAATGGATTCAACCAAAATGAAACCAAGCCAAATGGCTGCTAGAGATCAGGTGTTATATCTAGTAAGTCACCTTTTCCTTCTTCTAGCTCACAAGTTATTAAAAACACTCCTCCCTCCAATGAAGTCTATCCTAAGTCAGCTAAAATTCAGACCATAGCTTCACCTTCACCTCCTTCTAAGCTGATGGCCTCACCCTCAGAAGACAATCCAATTTCCAAGTCAACCAAAGTTCCTCAAAGACCCTTACCATGTAAACCTTCCCTCACTCCAAGAACTTCCCCCTCATCCAACATTGTCCCATTTGATTTTGTGGAACATGCAAGTAAGACCAAAGTGTAGCTCTCAGAGATTGAATACTTGCAAACACACCCTGCTCAGTTTGATAGACTAATCAATGCTGTTTAGAGCAGCAGTTCTATACCCTCAAGTTCAAATTCTAAAGGTCTACTCCCGACACCACCTGCTCAAAACATGTTGGCCCTAAGTGCTTCCAAAACAGATAAGGTGGAACCCTTCTACTTGTCTCTTCTCATGAATGGTTTTGAGCTCAATAATTACATCATTGACTTTAGAGCTTCTGATAACGTAATGCCACTCAAAGTTGCCAATGCTCTCGGCCTGACACTAACTAGAGTTAACAAAGCTTGTTACTCAATGGAATCTAAGCAAGTACCACTAGTAGGAAGGATAAAAGATGCACAAGTGGCTTTGGTTGAATACCCTAATAAGAAAGTACTTCTAACCATCTTAGTGGTAGACATTCTAGCATCTTTTGGCATGCTCTTGAGTAGAAGTTTTGTAGAGACCTTGGTGGAGAGATAAAGATGGATTGGACCTCTGCAACTATTCCAGTAAAGGGTGAGATGAAGAAGCTTCTTCTGGTAAGAAAAATGAAGTTTACAGTAAGAAGTCTCAGTGACCCAAGAGCTAATATCCTCTTTCAAGATTGTGGATTAGGAAACTATTTCCTTACTTCACAATGAGAAGAAGACTTGCCACTTTCCTCAGAATCAGAGAAAGATCAGGTCTGGACTATGGAGTTTAATGGAAGACATTCCTAAGTAGGCTCAAGGGCTGGTGTTGTGTTGTACTCTCCTTCCAATGTGATGTATCCTTTTGCATACAAACTACGGTTTGACAACACCAATAATACTGCAGCATTTGAAGCTCTCGTCTTGGGCATAAGTGTAGTGGAAGACATGGGAATCAAAAAGCTGAGATGCCTTAGTGATGCGAAGTGATAGTGAAGAAAATCCACCACCAATACCAGGTCAAGAACCCAAGGCTCGGGCATTATAGGAATAGAGTGTGGGATTGCATTGAATTATTTGATGCATTCTCTATTGAAGCCATCCCAAGACAGCAAAATGAAAGAGTTGATTCTCTTACAGTATCAACATCCCTATTGACTCCTCATCCTTCTTTTGGCAAGGAAAAAATAACCATTGAGATGGTTTTCAGACCAAGTGTACCTGATAACACATATCACTAGCAAGTTTTCAATGGCGACAATCATATTTTAGCCTTCTTGGAGCAAAGAGACAACTTTAATAATCTCTTCTTTGAGGGAAGTGTTAATCCACATAGAGAAGTTGTGGCTGAAGATGCATCAGATGAAATTGAAAGAGTGGATGATGAAGGCATGATCATATTGAAAGGTAATAAGATCCCCAAAGATATAGTCTCTCTGGAGGACCTATTTGACAAGCATGACAGATTTATTCGTGAAAAAGAAAAGCTATCTTCTCATTGTCCATCTGATTTTGACAAGGAAAACATTGGGACGTCTGAAGATCCAAGGATGGTCAACATTGGAAAATGTTGCTCACCTGAAGAGAAAAGGAAGTTCATTGCTTTGCTTTAAAAGTACTCTGATGTGTTGGCCTACTCTTACGATGAGCTCAAATCTTTTGAACCAAGGAAATACATCATTACATTCCTCTCACGGGATGTTAATCCCTTGAGCGAAGTAAATACCCTATAATCCAAAGATTGATGATGTTATCAAGGAATAAGTGAACAAGATGTTGAATGCCGAATCATTTTCCCCATTCACCACTTAACATGGGTTGCCAACATTATACCAATCAGAAAGAAAAATGGGGAGATTAGAATATGTGTAGATTTCAAAAATCTAAATCAGGCATCTCTCAAGGACAATTATCCTCTTCCGATCATGGATCATATCCTACAAGTAGTTCTTGGATCTAAGATGCCCTTTTTTATTGATGGCTTCTCAAGGTATAATCAAATTAAAGTGACTGAAGAATATATTTGGAGTCACAGTACATAAGTTGTTGGGACACATCATGAATAAGCATGGAGCACATATTGACCCCGAGAAGGTAAGTGCTATTCAAGCACTATCTCTTCCCACCAAAGAAGAAAGGAGTGAACTCATTATTTGGGAAGGTAAATTTTCTTCTTCTCTTTGTCCCCTGAATTTTCTGAACTAACAAAGCATATAACCTAGATGATGAAGCCTCAAACAAGTTTCAAATGGAGTAGTGAAGGAAAATCAGCATTTGAAGAAATCAAGAAGGCCATTGCCAAAGCTCCAACGCTAGTATCTCTAGATTTCAGCAAGGAATTCATCATGTATTGTTATGCCTCGAGAGCACACTCTTTCTATTGTCCTTGCTTAGAACAATGATGAAGGATTGGAAGCACCTATTGCTTTCATGAGCTGCCCTTTGAAGAAGCATGAACTAAATTATAGTTAATTAGAGAAGCATGTATACGAATTGGTCAAGGCCGTGAAGAATTTCAGATTTTAAATACTCAACTCTCACACCATGGTGATGGTCCCCAAAAGTGCAATCAAGTCCATTTTGACACAAAAAGATCCCAGAGCCAAAAGAGGAAATTAGATTGCAAGGATCCAAGAGTATGACCTAGAGATTAAGACCTCTAATCTGGTTAGAGGAAATGGTTTGTGCAAGTTGATTTCTAAAGATGAATCTCTCAAATTTTAGCTTGGAGAAAGAGATGACACTTGCCCAACCTACTCAGAAGATTGCCCACAAGTTCTCTTTGTGAACACTATAGAGGAATGGTATGCAAACATCACTTTCTTTCTTACCTATGGGGACTGCCCTCCTCATTTAGATTACAAGCAGTGAAGAAATATCAGGCTAAAAGTAGCCAAATATGTGATTTGGAATCATGCACTCTACAAGAAAGGGATAGATGGTTGTTTTCTCAAGTGTGTTGACAAGGAACAACAAGAAAAACTCCTCAAATCCTATCATGATCAAGCTTGTGGTGGACACTTTTCAGCCATGGTGACTACCCACAAAATTCTCAAAGGTAGGTACTATTGGCCTTCTCTCTTTGTTGATGCACGAACTGGGTTTCTAAATGCAAAGCATGCCAGTGATTTGTTGGAAAGTCTCAGCTAGCTGCCTTGCCACTCAAACCCGTGGTGATTGAAGAACCATTTCAACAATGGGGGTTGGACTTTATCGGTGTTCTGAACCCTCATTCAAGTGCAGGGCACTCCTACATGCTCACCGCCACAGATTACTTCACTAAGTGGGTGGAGGTCATTCCAACCAAATAGGATAGCTCTGAAGTTGTCTGCAATTTCATAAAAGAGAATATCATTGTTCATTTTGGAGTTCCTCAGAAGATTGTAGTAGACAACGCTACTTATTTCTCTTCAAGGAATTGATAGAATTCTATTATGGCTTTGGGATTTCTCTTGCTCATTCTTCTAGACTACTATCCTCAAGGGAATGGTCAAGCTGAGTCAAGAAAAAAATATTGTTACCATTACCCATAAGCTTGTTGATGAGAATCAAGAATTAGCACAAAAATTATATGATGCATTGTGGGCTGATAGGATCACTCCTAAGAAGGCAATAGGCATGTCACCTTTTCAGCTACTATATGGAGTTGAAGCATAAATTCCTATTACAATTGAAATGCTAGCTCTCAAGCTGCTTCAAACAATGGAAGACAGCCAATACAGAGATTTAATTGACAAGAGGATCCTTTTCCTTGAGAAGCTAGAAGAGAGCAGATCCCAGGTAGTGGACAGAATCAAAGAACATCAACTGAAAGTGAAGAAGCTCTTTGACAGAAGAGCCAAAGCAAGGGAGTTTAGAGCTGGAGATTTGGTCCTACTTTGGGACAAGAGGAGAGAGCCAAAGGGCAGTCATGGTAAGTTAGATTCTTTGTGGTTGGGTCCATTTCAAATTCAGGAAGCTTGTGGTGAGAATGCCTTTCTCTTATCATACTTGGATGGAACTCCATTGGGATTTCCTAGAAGTGGGAAATATTTGAAGTTATATCATCAATGAAAGTGAGTTGTCCCTCACCCTGTACCATAGTTTTTGTTGTTTCCCCTTTTTTGTTGTGTGTGTTTTGGTTTGTTTTTTGTTTTGGTGTGGTTTTGGTTTGTTGTGTTTTCCCCTCCTTCCTTCTTCCTTCCTTCAATATTGTACATGACTCTGCAAGGCCCAATGGATAAGGAACAGTCAACGTTATATGTTTTGAAACCTGTGATTCTAGATCCTCATGTCATGTCTTCACCTTGCTCAATCCACGCCATGTCCCCAAGCTAGAGCTAGTTGTTGTCTTGCAAATGTGTAAAGGGGAAAATTGCAAGTTTTCAAGCAAGACAACTTTCTCCTATCTCAAAGTTTCCATGTTTTGATCATACTTAGGTACTCCAAGACAAATTCAGAAGTCTAATCACTTCTTACAAGATGTGGATAGGTGATTTAGGAGAGTCTTTTCATCCCCCTAGGTGATTTGTAGGATTTTCTCAAGGATAACATCTTCTGGCCAAATCAGGGAAGGCTATCAAGAACAGGTGAAGCCTCAAAGCACATTTCAGTTTTTTTAGGGATCAAATGGTAGAATCAATTCCTAGAACCCCCACCATTGGATTTAGAGCATCATTTCCAATCAAATTCATATAAGGTTTCATAGGTAAATTCCACTTGAAGCTCAAGATATTCACTCTGTAATTTTTTCTCTCCCAAAGGCCATTTTTGGGACTCAGCCAATTTTGAAGTCGAGTCATTCCAACGCATTATGGGACCATGGATGTTTTTTTCCCATGCATCCCAATTCATTTGGGACACTTGGGACCTAAAAAAGACTGACCTCTCGACACCAATCAAATTCGCCACGTGTCCTCGCTGCACTGAGACCGGAGCGGCGGGCTGCGGAAGAAATCAAGATTTTGAGCCTTTTTGGTGAAAATGGTCACAATGTTCAAAGGTTAGCCGCTTCCCGCAGCCCGCAGTCAATCAGAACATGCCATGTGTCCTCAAGGCAGTGGGTCATCGGAAGAAATTTAAATTTTGAGTTTTTTCCCAAAAAGGATTGAAATGTTCAGAAAAGAGCCGTGACCCCGTATGCAATCAGATCACACCACGTGTCCTCACTGCACTGCAGCAGCGGGCCCACGGAAGAAATCAAGATTTTGAGCCATTTTCCAAAAAGGGTCAGAATGCTCATAATCAAGTCATGACTCTGTTTCCAATGAAATTATGCCACGTGTCCATCTCTAAAATCAAGGGCAACGGACCAAATCGTGTCAAATCTCCCAAAATCACGAAAACGTAAAAAAGTTTCCCCCGACTCCACTCCAATGTTCTCCTGCCACATGGATGGCCCAATTTCAAAGCAATTAGGGCAAAGGATCGAACGGTTCATATGTGAACTAGAAAATTGAAATATAAAACGCATTTTTACACGCAGAAACTCTTTTTGGGCTCGTCAGAAGTGTTTTCTTTGTGGCAGAGGAATCTGGAAGAGGGGAAATGATCAAATTTTTTTGTAATGGCTTTGGGTCAAATGATTTAATGGTTTTTCAAAGTCTTTGTGTGGGGGCAATCAAATTTGGAAACTGGAAGCATGTTTTTATGAATAGAGGAAAAAAATGATTGTTAGTCTTCTTCTATTCTCCTCCTCTACATTTTTCTTCTATTCCCACTCGTTATGAGTTTCAACTCTAAGATCAATAAAAAAGGAAGGAATTTTATGTCCCCTCGATGGAAAAATCAATTGGTGCTTTGTGACTAACGTGTTTTATTTTGTCTTGTGCTCAGAAATTACAAATTTGTCTTTCTTCTATTAATTAATGCATGTAATGAAAATTCTAGTTGATGTGTGTGGGCATCTGACACTCTACCCACAACATTGAATTCCCCCTCCTTCATTCTCACTCCCTCCCCTTTCTCAGATCGATTTTTTCTATAACAAGGAGTTGTTATTATTGCCATAGGGATATTGGAGTGTTCCTATGGATCTCTAGTTGAAAAACCACCACAAATCCACTTTGGTTTTACATGCTAAACAATGGGAGCTGCACCATTCAAATGTAGAGGGACTTAGATTCCCATAGCGTTGGCCTGAAATCCACAAATTTGTCCACAAGAAAAATTTTCTCGCCAATAGTTTTTGGCGCCCACCGTGGGGCAGAGTTGCAGCATCTGCACCCAAAAATGACCACAAGGTTTTTAAAATATCATTAAGTTTGCCTTTGAAGTCTAAAATTCCTTGTGATCCAAAAATACAAAAAGATTCAAATATAAGAGTTCTATAGATTGAGTAGCCATATGAACTACATGGATGTAACTCAAAATTCTTACAAATCCTTCTAGAAAACCTTCTTTGCTCTATCATGTCCAAAGGAAATCATTTCAGACCTAAAAGAGGTTACTTGGCATATTTGGCAGAGTGTAAATCATCTCACCATTGCTACAAAATTATGGGCTGTGAAAAAGAAGACAAAGACAAATTCCAGCACCTCCAGAGAAGACAATAAACTTTCAAGTTGGCTGATAGAAGGTATACTCGCTAGCTGAGGCAAGGAGGAGTGATTGACCCTACTTTTGAGGAGTTGGAGAGAGAAGAAGTAGAGGTTGTAGCTCGGTTTGATAGAGAGGAAGAGATTAGATCTCAACTTGAAGAAATTGCAAGACTCCAAGCTGCAGCAGAGGAGAGAGAGGTAGCCTTAGTTGACCAAGAAACTAGAAATAGAAATAGAATGGGTGACTATGAACGTGAAGCACGTAGGCCTATTGTGCCATGGGGAAGAAAAACAGACCTGCTTTCCCTCCAACAACCTCTTAATGATCTACCAAGAGGCTTTATTAAGAATTTTCCCAAATTCAGGGGAGATGGTTCTCAACTCCCTGAAGAACGTGTAGCAGCATTCATCATTGTTTGTGGTGTATTAGGAGTTGAGAATGAAGATGTGTCAGTCAAACTATTTGTGGAATCACTTCAGGAAAAGGTTGTTGAATGGTTTTACATGCTTCCTGCAAGATCTATTACTTGGTTGGGAAGATATTAGAAGAGCATTTGAAAGCAGATTCAAGAGCACTGAAGATGGTCAAGAGCTGCTAGTGCAATTAGTCCAAATAAAGAAAGAAAGCTCTGAATCCATGAGGGACTTTGTAGCAAGGTTTGATAGATTGACAAGAAGAATCCCTGAAGATGTGCTACCTCCTAAGAACAACCTAAGAAGATTCTTCATCAATGCCTTGCCATCAGAAGTTGGTTTCTTCCTTAGAAGAGCCCAACCAAACACACTGAGGGAAGCTCAAGACTTTGCCATTGAAATTGATGATGACTTAATCCTCTCTGGAAAGGTGAAAGGCCCAAATGGGAAGCAGAAGGGTTAGAGTTTGGCTTTAGTAATTATAGATCCTATGTTCCAAAAAAATGGAAATTGATATGGTTGCCTTGAAGAAACAGTTATCCCAAATGACAATGAGAAATTCTCCAAGGAGGACAAACTTCCCTGATAGGCAAAGAATTACACCACCTCCTTGCCAACTTGCCCTTGAAGCACCTCCTATCAATGCTATCTGTGACACCAGAGAATCAAGAGAGGATGCTGAAATTGATGAACTTGAAGGAGAAATAGTAGAGGATTACGAAGGCTACCTCGAAATGGAAGCATAATGGATTGTTCGAGTTTGTTGATGATGGGGAAGAAGAAGAGGAAGCCCCAAGCTTATCATGTGTTGTCTTCACTCGAGCTCAATCCAAGAAAGATGCTCTACCCTTCGTGGCTCAAGAGGAAAAGAAAACTAAAGAAGATCCCACTTCAGTAGCCACACAAAAGAAGATCATCATCAGAGGCTCACCATTACCACCCTCAATGGATTCAACCAAAATGAAACCAAGCCAAATGGCTACTAGAGATCAGGGTGTTATATCTAGTAAGTCACCTTTTCCTTCTTCTAGCTCACAAATTATTAAAAACACTCATCCCTCCAATGAAGTCTATCCTAAGTCAGCTAAAATTCAGACCATAGCTTCACCTTCACCTCCTTCTAAGCTAATGGCCTCACCCTCAGAAGACAATCCAATTTCCAAGTCAGCCAAAGTTCCTCAAAGACCCTTACCATGTAAACCTTCCCTCACTCCAGGAACTTCCCCCTCATCCAACATTGTCCCATTTGATTTTGTGGAACATGCAAGTAAGACCAAAGTGCAGCTCTCAGAGATTGAATACTTACAAACACACCCTACTCAGTTTGATAGACTAATCAATGCTATTTAGAGCAACAGTTCTATACCCTCAAGTTCAAATTCTAAAGGTCTACTCCTGACACCATCTACACCACCTGCTCAAAACATGTTGGCCCTAAGTGCTTCCAAAACAGATAAGGTGGAACCCTTCTACTTGTCTCTTCTCATGAATGGTTTTGAGCTCAAAAATTGCATCATTGGATCTCTAGTTGAAAAACCACCACAAATCCACTTTGGTTTTACATGATAAACAATGGGAGCTGTACCATTCAAATGTAGAGGGACTTAGAATCCTATAGCATTGGCCTAAAATCCACAAATTTGTCCACAAGACAAATTTTCTGCCAACATCACTACACATGGAATAAAATCTACACTTCTTCTATTTCCCTTTCTTGTTTTTCCATTATTTCTCTCTTTCATGCACTTTGCAAGCATAGTTGATCATGTATGGAATTAGAGAGGAACTTGGTGTCCTCGATAGATGAATTTAAAAACTTGGCGTTTTAATTTGTTGGTCCCGCTAGCTTCACTATGCTTTCCTCTATATTGAAGATCGAACTACTCTAGTTACTGGGTGTGAGCTCTGTAATCTACTCATGACAATAATCTTCCTTGCATAATTTCCCCTGTTTACCTTCATCGATTTAATTTCCTCCCTTATACCCCGTCAAGAACTTTGCCACAAGTTCGGTGGAGTGTCCCTATGATATCCCCGACCAATTTGGCCACCCACGCATTTAGATAGGATTAGTATTAGTTTACTTTCAATAATGGGAGTTGTACCATTCAATGCGAGAGGGTGTAGCCCGTGAACGTTGGTGGAGACACTGATTTTTCCACCCAAAAAATTTGTCACCAACATATATATAAGATATTAAAATATGAGTGAACTTCAAAATATTTTTAATTCAATAATATATCATACAACTAAATTGATTACTTATTTATCTATTTTCGGAAGATGTTGGGAATATCTACATTGTGTGCAAATATCTCCCTAATAGATCCTGTGAATAAAAAATCAAATGTAATTAGTTGATAAATATTTTTTTGAATAAAACATTAATTAAATACATACATACATATATATATATATACATATATATATATATATATATATATATATATATATATATATCTTTGCATTTATACCTCTACTTGAATGTGTCTCAAGATCTATCTAGCCACCACCAATAACCTGCCTCTTTTCCATGACCTCAACACTAATAAATAAATCTAGGACACCCATGAACCAAGATTTATGGCATCAAGAAAAATTGATGCACCTTGACTTAGCTTATTCAAAAGCTATGAAAATATCATATAAGGATATGTTGCGACTCAGGAAGCGCCACATGCTCACCAATGTGTACCCTAGAGATGAATCCTAAACACACAGTACATGTTGAATATTCCATGTCGACACTTAATTTTATATATATATATATAAATTTTACTCTAAAGTAATAATTTAAAACAAAATATTAATTAAAATTAGTTTTTAATTTTAACACATCGAATATGAATAGTGTTTAACATATGGTGTCATAATATAGCAACATGTAGTCTAACTCTACCACTTGTCGTATTATGCTCCTAATCTCAAAAAAAAAAATATGCTACCCTAAGCGAGTCCTCTCTACTCCAAATAACTTAATACCCCGATAATGCAATGTTCTAGCCCTCTGAAATAATCTCATATAGATGCATAGGTCGAGAAGATATGATGTGTTATAGCCGATGTAACTACACAACATATGCAACTTCGTCGACCTTAATAGGTGATATCAAATGTGTAGGAGAATACAACTCACTACGTGCCTGATTTTTGTTGCTATCAAGATCATTTGTACCACATCTCTAAAGGAAATATCGTACATGGTCGAAGATATAAGTTAGGTCTCACAAGTAATACTCCTAAGACCCTATATCACTTTGAATAATAGGCGCAACAACATCCTAAAAGCCACTTAGGAAAGGTTGTGGCCTCTCCACAAATTGTCTCACTAGAGGAGATCCTTCCTATTGATATACAAGCATGTCAATAATGCATCAATGCCCCTACCCAAAATAATATAGGATATCTAAATATTTCACCTTTAGGTTTAGGTGAACCTCAACATATAACATCATAATGAAGTATAAAGGTAACTGATCATTGTTAGGAAATTGGCCTTAGGAGGCCACAAACCTAGGATAAATCAAAGGTGCACAAAGGTGACATGTACATTTGTTTATGTAATATCCCTTAATTTTTGTTTTCCTACATAGCTCATCCAACATGAGATCTTAATGACTTCCTTATCTGGAAGTCTAGCTACCACTTCATTATACCCCACATCGCCTATCACACTAGATTTTAGTTCATCCATAAATTTTTAGTGACTTGGAATGGAAGTGGATGAATGTTTTTAGGTCTAAATATATATTTTGAAGGTATTTTAATATGTTTTCATAATGTAATTTATAGTGGCTAATTGAAGTTGGTTGTTGAAAATTAGATGAACGTTTGGAAAAATCTAATTCATTATCTCATGCAAATTTATGGAAGAAGCATCCATAACCGTAAAAATTAAATTAGAACTCAATTTAGAATTCCATAGTTCCTAACATAAACCCATTACTACTATAATTTCACGTTTGCTAATTTTATTTTCAAAAGCAAAGTTGAAAACCTCCCCTAATTTTTTTATTTTTGAAAAAAAAAAATGAAACTAAAAGAAATCAAAAAACAAATAAATACCTATTGTGGAGTGGTTTGATGGTGGTTTGGATGAATAGGGGTTTATGTGAAGGCATTGGAGGAAGAAAATTGGTGGCTTTGGAGCTGCCACCATTATATATAGAAGGGATTCACCCAACCCCTTTCAAGAAAAGAGGATGTTCGGAAAACCCTTCGATTGCCTACGTGGGTCTTCACTCAAAGAGAGTTTATGAAAAGGGGGTGTTCATCTAAACCCCTAAATCCCCACACCCAATGATTTGTAAGTCACATTTTTGAAAAATAAGTGGTATATTGTGCTTCCACACTCTCAATAAAATTACCATGAAATATAGGTTTTATATGATAGATGTGCTTCCAAGAGAGAATTTTTTTCAAAATTTGATCTAAGGAGTGGATATTATCAAATACAGATCTAGGAAGGGGATGAATGGAAAACAAAATTCAAATTTTAATATGGTTTATATGGGTGGTTGGTAAAGCAATTCAAATTATCTAATCCACCCAACACATTATTTACATTGGTAAGTCTGTGGTATTCTATTTTAATAAGATATATATATATATATATATATATATATATATATATATATGAGTATGAGTAAGAAGGATCATGTATTGCATTTGAGGATAGTGTTGCTTGTACTAAGGAAAGAAACATTATAAGAAAATTTGACTAAATGCAAGTTTATGAAGGGGAACTTGGTATATTTGGGGTTTATAGTTTCAGAAGATGGTGTGAAGATGGATGCGAGAAAAGGGAAACGCGATCATTAAATGGCCTATCCCAATGAGCATAATAAAGATAAGAAGTGTCCATGGATTGACTACTTTTCATGTAAATATTAGTAGAATTTTTAGTAGTATTGGGAGACCAAAAAAATGCATGAAAGGAAAATAATATATATGGTCAAAGGAAGAAATTGAGATATTTAAATTATTAAAGAAGAAAGTGATAAATGCACCGCTTTTAGACTCACCTAATCTTAACAAAATATTAAAGGTTGCTTTTGATGCTTCACATATGAGATTTTTATTTTTTAAGTCAATAATGAATGACTATATATCATATTATAGTGATAAGTTGAATGAGGTACAAAAAAATTCTATTGATGATATTAAATTATATTCCATTGTATAAGGCAATAAGGCTTTATAGGCATTACTTTGTGCCAAAGTAGTTTATTTTTGTATAGATCACCAGGCATTAAAAATTTTGAATACACAAAAAATAGTTGGCTTACGAAGTGGGTTTCATTCTTGTAGGGATACACATTTTTCTTGAGTCATAAATTAGGAAAATAGAACTAGGTAACTCATAATTCATAGCCAAATTCAAATTTTTTGAGCTCATGCCCTCCGTTGGTGTTTAAGCCAAGTTAGAGATTTAAGAAATTAGCAAAAGTTGTGCCCTTGTGCTATTTAAATATTTGTTTTGCTCGTTTTGAGAAATTCTCCATTTCTGATCATGCACGTAATATCCTCTTTGCAACCTCCATTTTTTATCAAAATTGTTCACTTGTTCTATGGTTTGGGTCATGTAAGTCATTGTTTTGCCTCCATGCCTCCGGTTCGTGAAGGAAATTCAAAAGTTGGACTCAAAACGATGAAGTTTTCTTCCTTTGCATATTTTCCATAGTCGGGATGACGGGCGTCTTTTCCCCATCAAATTTTGGCTCCAATGAATGTAGGTATGTGGTTAGATCCTATTGGATGGGGAGGAACAGGATTTTTGGTGAACTTAACACTTTTGGTCATTTTTGGCAAAAATGGTAAATTTGCCCCACGGCCCCGATCAGGCTATAAAGGAAAAAGTCAAAGGTGAAGCCCGCGTTGAAAAGTCAAAGTGGGAGAGTGGGCTAGTGGAGGCAATTGAGTTTTTGAACCTTTTTCCAAAAAGGTTAAAATGTTTAGAAAAGAGCCGTGACCCCATTTCCAATCAGAAGCAACCACGTGTCTAAGTTGAAAAGTCAAAGCGGGAGAGCGGGCCGGTGGAGGCAATTGAGTTTTTGAACCTTTTTCCAAAAAAGGTTAAAATGTTTAGAAAAGAGCCACGACCCCATTTCCAATCAGAAGCAACCACGTGTCTAAGTTGAAAATTCAAAGTAGGGGTGTGCAGGCCAATTTGTTCCAAATTGCCAAATCTCTAAAAAATCACAAAATGCAAAGGGCTTCCCCATAACCACTCCAATCCCTTCTTGCCACATGGATGGCCCAATTTCAAAGTTAGAGGAGCAAATCATAATGGTCTATATTTAAACTGGCAAATCAAATGTAATGGTTGCTTTGCAAGATTTGGTTTTTAACCCTGCCATGAGCGTTTTCTTCACAATAGAGGAATTTGAAAAGGCGTTGAGGATTTTGAAGTTGTAACGGTTTCTTGCAAAGAATATAATGGCTTCTCGACGTCATTCCAAGGGTGTGATTGATTTTTAAAAAGACCAGTGCTCTGTACACTGAAAAAGATGAAAATGCCATTCTTCTTCTATTTTCTCTTCTTCCTCGAATTTCTTCCATTCTCAAGCTATGTACAAACGTTGCTCGAGCTTCAATAATAAAATAAGGAATTTTTCCTTTTTGATTGAGGAATTAATTGGTACTTTGCAATCAATGAGTTCCATTCGGTCTTGTAGCTTCTCCTACGGATTTGTTTTTCTTCTGACTATAAATGCATGTAAATGAAATTTCTAATTAATGTGTGTGGGCATCTGATATTCTACTCACAACATTAGTTTCTCCTACCTCCATTCTCACTCCCTTTCCCCTTCTCAGAAAAAGTTTCTTCTCTAGTGAGAAATTGCTAGCTTTGCCACAGGGTCAGTGGAGTGCCCCTGTTGGATCTCTGGTCGAAAGGCCACCATTGAAATCCACTTTTTCACGCATGCACATACGGAAGCTGCACCGTTCAAGTAGAGGGACTTAGATTCCCATAGTGTTGGCTTGAAACTCACCAATTTGTCCACAAGACAAATTTTCTCACCAACAATTTTTGGCACCCACCGTGGGGTCAGATTTTGCAGCATCTGCACCTAAAAACGACCTCAAGGTCATAAAATAAAAAAAAATTCTAGTAGAAAATTTTCTAGAGATTGAATAATCACACAAACTTCATGGATGTAAATCATGGCTATTCTAGGAGATCCTCCTGTTGAGAGACCTGATTTACTCTTTCACATCCAAGAAGACATTACTTCTGATATGAGAGAAGCTATTTGGCATAAGAGACAAAGTGTCAATCAATACTTCATTGCCATAAGGATTCTGGACCTGGAAGAGGAACGTGTTGTCAAATTAGAAAGGTAGAGACAAATTCCAGCACCCCAGAGAAGAGCGTAAACTTTCAAGCTGGCTGATAGAAGATACACCCGAAATAGAGACAAGGAGGAAAAAATGACCCCATTTTTGAAGAACTTCAAAGAAGACAAGAGCTTTAGAATTTAGGGGCCTCCCCTTCATCAAGCAACCGGTCACGTTGAGAACCTGAGTGTTGTTAATCCTTTGGATGGTGAATTTCCATACATCAACGAGAACCTTGATGATTTCACTGATGTAGAAACCGAAGAAGAAGTTAGAGAAAGAGAAGCAAGAGTGGAAGAGGAAATAAGGGCTCAACTTGAAGAAATCGAAAGACTTCAGGCCGAGGCAGATGAGAGAACAATAGCAGAGGCCGCAACTTTAGCAAGGTGGGAAGCTAGAAATAGAAATAGAATGGGGGATCGTGAGGCCCATAGGCCTAATGTACCATGGGGAGGAAATATTGGTCCACTTGCTCTTCCACAACCACTTCATGACCTCCCAAGAGGCTCAAGAAAGAACTTCCCAAAATTCAAAGGGGATGGTTCTCAGCTCCTAAAGAACATGTAGCAGCATTCATCACTGCTTGTGGAGTGTTGGGAGTTGAAGATGAAGATGTTTTAGTTAGGCTCTTTGTGGAGTCACTCCAAGAAAAAGTTGTTGAATGGTTCTACATGTTGCCCCCAAGATCTGTCACATGTTGGGTAGATATAAGAAGTGCATTTGAACATAGGTTCAAGAGTACAGAAGATTGTCAGGATCTGTTGGTCCAATTGGTTCAGATGAAGAAGGAGACCTCGAATCAATGAGATATTTTGTAGCAAGGTATGATAGATTAGCAAGAAGGATCCCAAGAAGATGTGATACCCTATGAGAACAACTTGAAAAGGTTCTTCATCAGTGCTTTTCCATCAGAAGTTGGTTTCTTCCTCAGAAGAGCTCAACCGAGAACATTGAGGGAAGCTAAAGACTTTGCAATTGAGACTGATGATGATCTAATTCTTTCTAGCAAAGTGAAAGGACCAAATGGGAAGCAAAAAGGTCAGAGCTCAAATTCAGTCACCACTGATCCAATGTTCCAAAAAATGGCAAATGACCTAGTTGCTTTGAAGAAGCAGTTATCACAAATCACAATGAGGAATGCTCCAAGGAGATCAAATCCTCTGACAGACCAAGAATTTCTCCACCTCCTCATAGGCTTGCTCTTGAAGCACCACCATTCAATGCTATCTGTGACACTAGAGAATCAAAAGAAGGAACAAACATTGAGGAAACTGAAGAAAGCATGGACGACTATGAAAACTATCTTGAAATTGAAGAGGTTGGCATGCACAATGGCTTGATTGAATACGTTGATGATGAGGAGGAAGGTGATGAAGAAGCTCCAAGTTTTTCATGTGTTGTTTTCACTCATACACAGTCCAAGAATGGTGTTTCAGCCTCAGCAGTTGCAACTGAGAGTAGGAAGAACAAAGAAGATAACTCTTCAAAGCCTCCACAAAACAAGATCATCAGCAGAGGATCACCATTACCACCTTCCATGGAATCAGCCAAAGAGAAACTAGATTCACTGGTTTTCAAGGATCACACTGTTGTGCCAAGTAAGTCATCTGATTCTCCTCTCAACCCAAAAGTTGTTAAGAGCAATTCTCTTCTTAATACTGTTTCTGCAAGAACATCTAAATTTCAATCAAGGGCTACACCCTCACCTCCTTCCAAGCCAATTGCTACATTTGAAAAGGAGAACCCAACACCAAAAGTAACAAAACCTCTACCATTTAAGCCCTCATCCACTCTGGAACCTCTTCCTCATCTACCATAACTCCATTTGACTTTGTGGAGCATGCAAGCAAAACCAAAGTTCAGCTCTCTAAGATTGAATACCTACAAACACATCCTGCCCAACTTGATAGATTCATCAAGGCAGTTCATGGTAGTAACCCTTTTTCTTCAAGCCCAATCTCTAAAGGCCTATTACCCACACCATCCATACCACCTTCTCAAAACATGTTAGCTCTCAGTGCCTCCACCACCAACAAAGTTGAACCTTTTTACCTATCACTTCTCATCAAAGGTTTCCAACTAAACAATTGCATTATAGATTTTGGAGCCTCAGATAATGTGATGCCAAAAAAAGTTGAAAATGCTCTTGGCCTCACTTTGACCCGGTAAATGGCACATGCTACTCAATGGAATCTAAACAAGTTCCATTGGTAGGAAGGATTAAGGATGCTCAGGTTGCACTAGCTGATTACCCTGATAAGAAGATACTCTTGACCATTTTGGTGGTAGACATCCCAACATCTTTTGGTATGTTGTTGAGTAGAAGTTTTTGTAGAGATCTAGGTGGAGAAATAAAAATGGATTGGTCATCTGCAACTATCCCAGTGAAAGGAGAAATGAAGAAGTTGTTTCTAGTTAGGAAAATGAAATTCACAGTAAGGAAATCTGATGATCCAAGAGCTAACATCCTCTTTCAATATTGTGGGCTAGGAAACTACTTCCTTACATCACAAAAAGAAGAGAACTTTCCACTCCTCATGGAGGAAGAAGAAGATCAGATTTGGACAATGGAGTTTGATGGCAGTCATTCCAGAGCAGGTTCAAGAGCTGGTGTAGTATTATACTCTCCCTCCAATGAGGTATATCCTTTTTCCTACAAGTTGTAATTTGATAATACAAACAATATTGTAGAGTATGAAGCATTGCTCTTAGGCATGAATGTAGCAGAGGACATGGGAATCAAGAAGCTGAGATGTAAAGGTGATGCTTGAGATTGTGGTGAAGCAGGTCCGCCAACAATATCAGGTAAAAAATCCAAGGCTCGGGCACTATAGAAACAGAGTGTGGGACTACATTGAATCCTTTGATGCATTCTCCATTGAAGCTATCCCTAGGGAGCAGAATGAAAAGGTTGATTCTCTAGCAGTGTCAACTTCCTTAGTGACACCTCATCCTTCTTTTGGCAAGGATAAAGTGACCATTGAGATGGTGTTCAGACCCAACATACCAGATAATGCAAATCACTAGCAGGTCTTCAATGATGACAATCAGATCCTAGCCTTCTTAGAACAAAGGGATAACTTCAATAATTTGTTCTTTGAAGGAAGTGAAAACCCACACCATGAATCAGTCCCCAAAGAAGAGAAGGAAGGAATTGAGGGAATTGATGAAGAGGGGGTAATTAAACTGAAAGGAAACAAAATCCCCAAAGGCCTAGTTTCTTTGGAAGACCTCTTTGACAAGCATGACAGGTTCATCCAAGAGAAAGAAAAATAGTCTTCTCGGTGTCCATCTAATTTTGATCAAGAAAACATTGGCACTTTAGAGAATCCAAGGATGGTTAACATTGGTAAATGTTGCTCACCAGAAGAGAAGAGAAAGTTTGTTGCTCTGCTAAAAAATACTCAGATGTCCTGGCCTATTCCTATGATGAACTCAAATCTTTTCAGCCAAAGGAAATGCATCACTCCATTCCTTTGAAGCAAGGAGCTAAGCCCTTCAGGAAAAACAAAGGCCCTACAATCCAAAGATTTTGATGTTATCAAAGAAGAGGTGAAAAATATGCTCAATGCTAGAATCATCTTCCCCATCCACCATTCAACATGGGTGGCTAACATTGTGCCAATAAGGAAGAAGAATGGGAAATAAGGATTTGTGTAGACTTCCAAAATCTGAATCAGGCATCTCTCAAGGAAAACTACCCTCTTCCAATCATGGATCATATTTTGCAAGCAGTCACTGGATCTGAGATGCTCTCTTTGCTTGATGGATTCTCAGGGTACAACCAAATCAAGGTGGCAGAAGAGGATTGCAACAAAACAACCTTCACAACACCTTGGGGCACTTTTTCCTACAGAATGCCTTTTGGCTTGATCAATGTTGGAGCCACTTTCCAGAGAGCAATGGACTTGGCCTTCAAAGATTTGAAACATTGCATTGTCATTTACCTTGATGACCTCATGGTTTTTTCAAAGAGGAGGGGAGATCATATCAGTCATTTGGAGCAAGTCCTTGCAAGGTGTAGGAAACATGGCATTTCTCTAAATCCAAAGAAGTGCATTTTTGGAGTCACATAAGGTAAGTTGTTGGGACACATTGTGAACAAACATGGAGCACACATTGATCCTGAGAGGGTCAGAGCTATCCAAGCACTAGCCTTACCAACCAGCAAGAAGGGAGTTCATTCATTCTTTGGAAAGGTAAACTTCCTTCATCATTTTGTGCCTAAGTTTTCTGAACTAACTAAGCATATAACTTCCATGATGAAGCCTCAAGCAAGTTTCAAGTGGAATAAGGAAGGAAAAACAACATTTGAGGAGATCAAGAAAGCCATTGCCAAAGCTCCAACTCTTGTATCTCCATATTTCAACAAGGAGTTCATCATGTATTGCTATGCATCAGAACATACACTCTCTGTTGTCCTTGTTTAGAAAAATGATGAAGGTTTGGAAGCACCCATTGCTTTCATGAGTTGTCCTTTGAAAAATCATGAGCTAAAGTACAACCAATTAGAGAAACATGCCTACACAGTGGTCAAAGTTGTTAAAAGTTTCAGATTCTACATTCTCAATTCCCATACAGTGGTGATGGTCCCTGGAAGTGCAATCAAGTCCATTTTGACTCAACAAGATCCTGGGGCTAAGAGAGGAAGTTGGATTGCAAAGACCCAAGAGTATGACTTGGAGATTAGACCCTCTAATCTAGTAAGAGGAAATGGTTTGTGCAAGTTGATTGCTGAAGATGAAGCTCTCAAAGCTCAACAGGGAGAAAAAGATGATGTTTTCTCAACTTGTTCAGAGACAGTCCACAAGTGCTCTTTGTCACCACTACTGATGAGTGGTATGCGGATATTTCTTACTTCCTCACTTATGGAGAATGTCCTCCTCATCTTGACTACAAAAAAAGAAGGACACTCAAGCTAAAGGCAGCCAAGTTTGTGATTTGGAATCATGCACTTTACAAGAGGGGCCTAGATGGTTGTTTCCTCAGGTGTGTAGATAAGGAGCAACAAGAAAAGTTGCTCAGGGCATATCATGATCAAGCTTGTGGTGGACATTTCTCAGCAATGGTCACTGCATAAGATTCTCAGGGGGAGATATTATTGGCCCTCCATCTTTGTAGATACTCAAGATTGGGTTTCCAAATGCAAAGCATGCCAACAATTTGTTGGAAAGCCACAACTAGTTGCATTGCCACTCGGCATGTGGTGATTGAAGAACCATTTCAGCAATGGGGGCTAGATTTTATTGGTGTTTTGAATCCTCATTCTAGTGCAGGCATACTTATGTACTCACTACAACTGATTACTTCACTAAATGGGTGGAAGCCATTCCAACCAAGCAAGCCACTCTTAAAATAGTCATCTGCAACTTCATCAAGGAGAATATCATTGTCCGTTTTGGAGTACCACAAAAGATTGTTGTTGACAATGCCACCTATTTCTCTTCAAAGGAGCTCACAGAGTTTTGTTATGGTTTGGAATCTCCTTATCTCACTCTTCTGACTACTACCCATAGGGAAATGGTCAAGCTGAGTCAAGCAACAAGAACATTGTGACCATTGTTCACAAGTTGGTAGATGAGAATCAAAGGAATTGGCACAAGAAGTTATATGATGCATTGTGGGCTGATAGGATCACTCCTAAGAAGCAATAGGTATGTCACCTTTCCAAATGTTGTATGGAGTTGAGGTAGAAATTCCCCTCACAATTGAGATGTCAGCTCTCAAGTTGCTATAAGAAATAGAAGATGGTCAATACAAAGACTCCATTGACAAGAGGATCCTCTTCCTGGAGAAGCTAGAAGAAAGAAGATGCCAAGTAGTGGATAGAATTAAGGAGCATCAGTTGAAAGTGAAGAAAATTTTTGACAAGAGGGAAAAGGCAAGAGAATTCAAGGTTGGAGATTTTGTCCTGCTTTGGGACAAGAGAAGAGAACCAAAGGGCAGCCATGGAAAGTTTGATTCATTGTGGCTGGGCCCATTCCAAATTCATGGAGCTTGTGGTGAGAATGTTTTCTCTCTCTCATACTTGGATGGAACACCATTGGAATTTCCTCGAAGTGGGAAATACTTGAAACTATATCATCAATGAAAGCGGGTTGTCCCCTGTCTTGTACCATAGGTGATTTTCATAGGTGTTTTTTTTCCCTTTTTTGTTGTGTGTTTCTATTTTAGTTGTGTGTGGTTTGGCTTGTGTGTTTCCTCCTTCTTTCATTCTTTCTCAGAATTGTACATGAATCTGCAAGGCCCAATGGATAAGGCACTGGTCAATGTAATATGTTTTGAAACTTGAGATTCTAGATCCTCATGTCGTGCCCTAGCCATGCCCAGTTCACGCCATGTCCCCAAGCTAGAGCCAGTTGTTGTCTCTGAAAACTGCTCTCATGTTTTCATAGCCAAATTCAAATTTTTTGAGCTCATGCCCTCTATTGGTGTTTAAGCCAAGTTAGAGATTTAAGAAATTAGCAAAATCATGCCCTTGTGTTGTTTAAATCTCTGTTTTGCTCATTTTGAGAAATTCTCCATTTCCGATCTGTGCACATAATATCCTCTTTGCAACCTCCATTTTTGATCAAAATTGTTCACTTGTTCTATGGCTCAGGGTCGTCAAGTCATTGTTTTTCCTCCATGCCTCTGGTTCGTGAAGGAAATTCAAAAGTTGGACTCAAAATGATGAAGTTTTCTTCCTCTACATATTTTCCACAGTCGGGATGACGGGCGTCTTTTCCCCATCAAATTTTGGCTCCAATGAATGCAGTACGTGGTCAGATCCTATTGATGGGGAGGAATGGGATTTTTGGTGAACTTAACACTTTTGGTCATTTTTGGCAAAAATGGTAAATTTTCCCCATGCCCCGATCGGGAAAAATAAAGAAAAAAAGGAAAAAGTCAAAGGTGAAGCCCACCGTTGAAAAGTCAAAGCGGGAGAGTGGGCGGGCGGTGGAGAATTGAGTTTTGAACCTTTTTCCAAAAAGGTTAAAATGTTTAGAAAAGAGCCATGACCTCCATTTCCAATTAAAGCGACCACGTGTCTAAGTTGAAAAAAGTCAAAGCGGGAGCGGGCGGGCGTGAAGGCAATTGAGTTTTTGAACCTTTTTCCAAAAAGGTTAAAATGTTTAAAAAAGATCCACGACCCCATTTCCAATCAAAAGCACCCACATGTCTAAGTTGAAAATTCAAAGCGAAAAGTCACGTGGTTGAAAATTCAAAGTGGGGTGCGGGCCAATTTGTTCCAAATTGCCAAATCTTCAAAAAATCACAAAATGCAAAGGGCTTCCCCATAACCGCTCCAATCCCTTCCTGCCATGTGGATGACCCGATTTCAAAGTTAGAGGAGCAAATCTAATGGTCTATATTTAAACTGGCAAATCAAATGTAATGGTTGCTTTGCAAGATCTAGTTTTTAACCCACCATGAGCGTTTTCTTCACAACAGAGGAATTTGAAAAGGCGTTGAGGATTTGTGAAGTTGTAACGGTTTCTTGCAAAGAATATAATGGCTTCTCGACGTCATTCCAAGGGCTGGTGATTGATTTCAAAAAAAACCAGAGTGCTTTGTACCTAGAAAAGACAGAAAATGCCATTCTTCTTCTATTTTCTCTTCTTCCTCAAATTTCTTCCATTCTCAAGCTATGTACAAACTTTGCTCGAGCTTCAATAATAAAAGAAGGAATTTTTTCCTTTTTGATTGAGGAATTAATTGGTACTTTGTAATCAATGAGTTTCATTCGGTCTTGTAGCTTCTCCTGCGGATTTGTTTTTCTTCTGACTATAAATGCATGTAAATGAAATTTCTAATTAATGTGTGTGGGCATCTGATATTCTACTCACAACATTAGTTTCTCCTACCTCCATTCTCACTCCCTTTCCCCTTCTCAGACAAAGTTTCTTCTCTAGTGAGAAATTGCTAGCTTTGCCACAGGGTCAGTGGAGTGCCCCTGTTGGATCTCTGGTTAAAAGGCCACCATTGAAATTCACTTTTTCACGCATGCACATACGGAAGTTGCACCTTTTCAAGTAGAGGGACTTAGATTCCATAGCGTTGGCACGAAACTCACGATTCAATTTTTTTGTTGTGGATAGATTTTCTAAGATGGTGCACTTTATTGCATGTAAGATGACAAATGATGCTACAAGGATAGCATATTTATTTTTCAAGGAAGTTGTTAGGTTGTATGGTATCCCAAAGTCTATCACTTCAAATAGAGACACCAAATTTTTGAGCCACTTCTGGAGGACCTTATGGAAACATTTACTCACTAAGATACAATTGAACAACATATATCATCATCAAACAAACATGGGAAAATAAAAGTGGTGAACAAGAGCTTAGGAAATTTATGGAGGTGTGTTTGTGAGAAACCCAAACATTGGGACTTGGCATTACCAAAAGAAGAATTTACCTATAATATTTCAGTTAATAGATCAATGGGTGTAAGTCACCATTTCAAATTATTTATAGAATAATACCTAATGGTGTTCTTGATTTAGTACAACCACCATTTTTAGAAAGGGTGTGTGATGATGTATAATCTTTCACATAGCATGTTCAATAGTTACATGAAACAATAAGGAGCAAGTTATAGGAAATAATGATAAATATAAAATGGCAACATATATCAATAGAAGGAAAAATATATTAAAAAGAAGGATATAGGGTGATAATTTATCTATGGAAGGAGATATTTTTCAAAGGAGCGTACGACAAACTTAAATATAAGAATATTTGTCCTTGTAATATTTTGAAGAAGATAAATGATAATGTGTATAAGGTAAATCTACCACACAATTTTGATATTTCGTAGTATTTAATATTTCATATTTTTATGAATTTCATGGGGAAGATGATATAAAGGAAAAAATGAATGAGTTGAGTGGAAGAAATAAATTCCAAGGAAGAAGGGGTAAAATTTGGCACATGTTTTTAAAAGAAAACAATCAACATGTGTCAAGGAAGATTCAAAAATATTTGGTACAAGGGGAAGGTTTGTAGCAAGAGGATAGATAACACATGGATTTAAGTAGGGAGCTTCCTCCCCATGATTAGGAATGGTGAGGCTATAGTGAGGGAAATTTTCAAACGATGGTGGTGACAGGGTGGATTCCAACCATCAGTAGTATGAGGTGGCATGACGGCAGAGGAGAGCCCCATCCATGTTGGTGAGGCAAAGTGATCCCCAACCTTACTAGCAAGATGGTGAAGGACTCCTGCGGTGACGAGGTGGTCATCCCTGGCCGTGACGCTGAGCTGGAGAGTAGCTAAGTTGGTGCAAGGGGCTGGGGGAGCTGCAAGCATGGCTAAAAGCACATCGTTGCGAACGGATGCATCGTCCACCACTACCTAGAGGTGGGAAGTGCCTGGTAGGAGACAGTGGCACATGGGAAACATTATAAGGGGCTTCCCCCAGTGACGAGTAGGGTCTAGAGGTGGTCCACCTCCAACGTAACCTTATTGTCCTGGACTTGTATCTACAACAGTACATTGGAAATCACCATAGATTTGTTATAAATTGAGAAAGATTGATCAATCAAGAATTAGCAAAGAAAAAATCATTTCTTTCTTTCCATATCCAAAACAGAATTTCCCCTCTAAAAACATGCCAAATTTGGGTGAACATGGGAAAAATCTTAGGATTATCTCCCAAAATGATATGTTGCCAAGTAAAGAAATGTGGCCTTAAAGGAAAGAAAATGAATGAATCCACAAAAATATCCAAGATGATTTCCCGGTGAGTGCAAAATGGGCATTTGGGGGCTGGGATCCCAATTTGAACAAGATGAGCTCGATAGGAAGTCCTTGGTGTAAGATACACTAGAGGAAGTGGGAAATTTTGGGCTCCACACAAATAGTCCACATAGTGGAAAATCACCTACTCTAGGTAGATAGAGTGGATTGGATTCCCCATCATGTGTTGAGTTTATCCACCATGGGCAGATGAGGTAAAATCCAACGGTATCCTTTACTGGCTCTGTAATTGCGAAATGGAGTATCTACATGCCATTTCCAGTCCGTCCACCAAGGGTGAGAGGAATGCATAGCAATCTTGTGCAACATGTGGTCAGGAACCAAGCTGATCACCATATTATAAGTATCTTGGTCCTGGTTAGAGATCCAAAAATGAGTTTTAAATGTTGGCCAAGAGAACCAGGATTGCACATTTTTGTAGAATAAGTCCTCAATGGTGTGAATTCCATGCTTGAAGAATTTGAGTGTGGTGATTCCTAGGGATTCTACCAAACACTTATCTTGTGTTTGAAAAATTGGTGACCACCAGAGGGATTGATGATTAACAAAGATCCCATTCTGAAAGCCATCCCCCTTCCACAAAGTCGGGGTTTAATGCATTCCCATGTTTTCCAAATGCTCTTAAGCATAAAAGTGCCAACAATTTTGACAGGCATGGGGGTGATGAGAAGATTGAAAAACCCCAATCCTTTCCACGCAGGGGTGGCCATAAGGAGAGCCTTTAGCAATATTGTGTTGTATGAGAAATTTCCAAGCTTCTTGGCCAAATGCTTCTGATGATCCATTTTGTGCAAAGTGCTTGCCCTTGACATTGAATGTCAATAAGGCCGAGTCCCCCAGAATTACGGGGAAGGCAACATATTTCCCAAGCCACCCGATGAAATCCTTTTCTTATAGAAGCATTAGCCCATAAAAAGGATTTGAGTAGCTTTTCTAGCTTTTGAATGGAGGCTTTGGAAGGGACCCAACATGATGAGTAGTAAACATGTACGGCTGCAAGAACTTTAGAACAAATTTGGAATTTTCCAGCCAAAGATAGAGGTCTGGTAATCCAATACTCCAAAAAAATTCCACCCTTTGAATAACATATTGCAAGAGCTTGGTGGGGAGGCTTTAAAAGCAAAAGGAATACCGAAGAACTTGAATATTTTGCCATGTGCCAAGAATCTTCCATTCGAAAGTGGTAAGCCAATTTGGTGTAGGAAGGAAGGATTTTTGATAACACTGGGTTTTTTGCCATTGAATCGATGAGCCAGAGGCTAAGTAGAAAGTATCCAAACATTACATAGCATTGTGAATGTTGGCTTCATCTTCAATGAGCGTAAGAAAGGAATCATCCACAAAATTCCCATTGAGAAGTGAGAACTGGGCACGGCGAGAAGCGAGATTCCCTAACAAGACCACGAGATTTAGCATGGGCCAAGAAAATACCCAAATCCTTTAGCCACAAGCACGTATAATAGGGGCTAAAGGGCAGCCTTGTCAAATAGAGCGAAATATCCCAAAGGGTTCTGAGATGAGGCCATTGATAGAGATCTGAGTGGAAGCATCTGCAAAAATCAAACTGATGGATTGAATAAAATTAGGGCCAAATCTAAGGGCTTGAAGCATAGCAAGAATAAACGGCCATTCAATTTGATCATAGGCTTTCTCAAAATCAATTTTTATGAACATGGCGGACTGATTAGATCTGTGGGCCCATTCCATGCCTTCCCACACAGCAATGATGTTATCCAAGATATATCTACCCTGTATAAATCATGTTTGTTCTGGTTGAATAACATCCGGAAGGATATTGCAAAGCCACATGGCCAAAGCTTTGGCTATGATTTTATAGGAGACATTCAACAAGTGTGATTGGCTACCAACAAGTGATTTGTTCTGGGTCTCCTTGTTTAGGGATGAATTTGATGTTTCCCTTATTGATTTGTGGCCCTAAGGATTGATTTTAAAACCCTTCGAGGTACACTTGGAAAAGGTCGGGATGACCGAGTCCCAAAGGGCTTTGTAGAATTCACGGGGAAATCAACGCATCCCGGTGCTTTATCATTGGCCATCTGCATGGTGACTTCATGGAGGTCCTCAATGGTGAGCATTCTTTCGCAAATCACCTTCGAGCCTTGGACAATTTGCACAGACACAACATCCAGACATTGATTAAGAGCAGCTTGGTGAGCTGTAGAAATTTGTTGAGCTTGGAACACGAGCTTGTAGTGGCGCATAAAGTCTTGTAACATAAGTTGTGGGTCTATAATATGAGTTCCACCCTCCATGGTAGCCTGAATTTTCTGGGAAGGTTTCTTGGATCTGAGAGAAAGAAAAAATTCTTTCGTGACCTAATTGCTAATTTTGAGCCAATGCATATGGGCTTGGATCTATGTTCCCCTAGCATTGTAGTTGTCTGCAATTTGAATTTTTAGTGAAGTGTTGCAACATGAAGTTACATGGTTTCAGAGAAGGTATCACCTTGAAGTGTCACCACCACTCGACTAAGGTTTGAGGTGTTAGTGGAGTATGAGTAGTGCTAAATTTTGGCCAGTTATCTACCATAGATTCTGAGGAATCTAGTTATGCAGTTAGCACGTCCTCCCACCATTAAGTCCATCTCACTTGGATAAGTGGATGATACATTGGTAGTAGTGACTAGGATGTGGAATTAAATTCTGAATACACTTGATATGATTAACAGTGGGGCCATTCTGCATCAAGGCAATACTAAGAAAGAATTTGCCTTTATGGCAGAAAGGGCGTGTATCCTGCCAAGTGATACGAAATTGTATTGGAGAATGATCCGAAAGGAAAAATTCAGGCATGACCTCCACAAGTAGGGAATAAATTTTATCAAACTCAAAATAATCTTGGGATGACAGCATGGCTCTATCAATCCATTTAAGTACATGATCTATCCCTCCACGTAGATTGGTCCAAGTAAACCATGTTGCAGAGGTCGAAAGCGAGATGTGTTTAGATCAAAAATCCAAACCGACTATGCATAAAGTACCATGTTTCCCTTTCTCCGTGTAGACCTCATTAGAAAGTGGCCTCATTTATTATTATGTGACTCAACCATATTAAAGTCTCCACTTATGACCCAATAAGCATCAGGTATGGAGTTAGAGATCCACTGCCACAGATTGGCCCTTTCAGCCGCATCATTAGAGGCGTGAATATTAATGAGGCCAAAAGGGTGGCCATCAATATTAATTAAGACCCATATGACATGGTTAGTGGGGTCGAAGCCATGGTCAATTATTAGAGGCCATCATTTGGGAGCAAAACATGAAATTATTCCCCCATGCCCTACTTCATGATTGCTATAGAAAGCCAAGTTGTCAGGCTAGATCAATTTTCAAACCATCTTCAACTAAAAACCTGTAATTTTCACTACTCCGCAAAAAAATGTTTAAATTTACACATCGTTATCAAGTTTCACACACAACATATTTACGAGAGGATTCTGTAAGACCCCGACCATTCCAAGATAAAAAATTCATGGGAAACGATGGTCGAGAGCCATATCCCCATCCTCCAAGGCATCACAGGCATCATGTTGATTTTACAGAATCTAAAAGATTGTGCTACAAAAAATCCTGCAAAATAATTTTTTTCTATTTGACATACTCAATGTTGTACTCGCCGATTGATTCCATGCTTTGTGAGTTGGGATATGGTCCCAAGAAATGCGATATGGGCTTTGGGGCCTTTTAGAGGGCCCCTGTGAATTGCTTAGTAGGAGTAATGGCACTGATTACTAGATGGGAACACTAGAAATAGAATTTGTCTCATTCATGAGATCCAAATCCGCAAGGGGTGTGCTGGAATACATTGGCAATGGGGTATCCGAGTTGGCAGTGGCAGTTGGTTCTTTAGCAATAGCAGTTGGCTCTTTGGCATGTACATTATGCGGTTGTTCCTTAACAACTAGCTCCCGGTGGCCATTAGAGCCAAAGGCCTTAGATTTTTGGGCTTTGTTCTTGTTTCACTAGCCCACAACAACTTTCTAACCTTCCTCCTATTGGGTTTTGACTGGTTCGAGAATGGATTTGACCATAAGGCGGTTGCGGGGAACATAAAGAGGACAATCTTTGATCTTGTGGTCATCCTGGCAACGAAAGCATGTGTTAGGAAAGTTGATATACATGACCCGCTGAGAATAGTGTTTGTCTCCCATCTGAATATCCACAAATTCTTTTAGATCCTAGGAGAGATCAATCTCAATGCATACTCATTTCTATGGCCAAGCATGGTAAAACCTCTCTGCTTCAAGGTAGACTACCCGGCCAAGAGAATAGAAAATTTGTGATAAAAAAAAGGCACACATGGTAGAGGGAGGCAAGGGAGTTCAACCCGGACATGCGGTTTGAGGGTGTTATACTTAGATGCCATGAAGTCCTTGGGCCATGGGGTTAACACAAGTAGCGAGTTGTGAACATACCAAGTGGCTTTCTTAGCCAGAATATTGGGTGCATTGGCAAGATCAGAAAAGTGAAAGAGGAAAAAACCCTTGGTCATGTTTTGAACACTTTCTAGTCTGACTCCATGAGGATTCCAGATGGTATTCACCCAATATTTGAGCATGCTTTTAGAGGGGATGTGACCCACAAAATACCCAATGAGACAAAACTTCTCTAACCATTGAAAAGCAACATTAAATTCAGAATGGGCAAAACCACATCAAGAGGAGAAATATTACCTCATGGAATACTTTCAGAATGAACTTCCTAGGTTGCTTCGCCAGCAGTGCCATTGCTCAAATATCCACTATCTCTAGCCACGGTTGAAACAACCGGGTTTGAAGATGGTGAGATCATTATAAAGGGGATGCCCAGAGGGAAAGAACCCTAGGAGAAACTAGAGCAATAAATTCCCGCATGAAGGCTGAAAAGGCCGCAGATGGTGGTACCAAGTACAAAACCCTAAAAAATTGACTCCATTTTTTCACCGTGAGTTGCAGAGCATTTTTTTCTCAACCAAATTATAACACCTAGATCAAAATAGTTATTATTATAAATAATAAGTTTTACTAAAAAATAAGTAAGTCTAGTTAAGTTTGAATTAGAAGTTAGGATTAATTAAGAGTCCTTTAGAATACAAATAAAAGGACCTCTTATGTAATTGATTTAATAAAATTAAAGGTGTGCAGAGATTTACACAACAATAATTTAGTATCTTATTCCATATGGGATCTTTACATTTTACAGTGTGAAGTTGTTCGTAAAATTTAGGAAACAATACATGAGTTATTTTAACAACTCGTTAATATAAAAACTATATATGTAGGTTGTTTATAATAACCTCACAACTTATTAAATTATCCCACACAAATATAAGTCTCACAAACATGAGCACTAACAATAAATTCCTAACAATCCCCCTTAGTGCGAATATGGTAGAAAAACATTCACACACTCAACTGAAGTATGATCACCCCTGTGAAACATGCCCTACTATGTGACTCATGATCTTGATCAAAAGAAATTTTCTCTCCTTCCATGATTTTAAATAGGCTTACCACAAACCTTGATGTGAATAGGCCCCATCAACTATCCACCTCGTGTGGTTTTCTAGATCCTCCCACAAACCCTTTCAGGATCCATGAACTTACTCTGGTGCTTTTGTTCACCACTATGCTTGTACATCAAGGAAGTATTTAGGAATTGCAACTTGATTATTATAAAACTCTAAAATAGAACATATACAGGGAATATTTCACGTTACTTCCTATAAGAATCGCAATGTTCTTATTTGTAGCCATTGTCATTGATCGCTGCCACTCGATCTTAAACAACAAAGGAAATTACCATTGCCACTAGAAGTTACCCTTGACTTTAGTCATTTTAGGATCATAATGGAAATGGAACATTGGTGTCATGTTCCCCTCTACAATGTGAAATTTCCACACACGAACAATGAGAAAAAGACTGTATCAAAGTACATACTACGAAAAAATCTTGCTAGTTAGATCTTGTTGCACATGGTCACCATTGCAAGTGAATGTATTCACAAGCGGACCATCTTCCAATGAAGTATGGAAATCAGAGGATCACTAACAGTCATATGCGATCCAACACAACTCTTTTCTAATATCCACCAAATGCAACACAAAGCAACAGGAACACAGAAAAGCCGAAGTACATTGAAAAGCATATACTCACACTATATATATGCCACCACATCTTCTATGTGGAATCATCATTGGTAACTTACGAGAGGACATTTCTTGTCCTCTAGCCTCTGATGCTTTGCAATGTGTTTGATTTCAGTTTTTCAGCTTGTAAGTATGGTGTGAAGAATAAGAACAGAGGTTTATTCATGTTCACATGTATATGTGAGTGTTCCTACATAATTCCCCAATGTAATACCATAGTGAAGAACAGAGAGGATAGTGAAATGCGGCATCATGATTCTTGAAGAGGTTGAATAGTCAAATGTGTTCTTGTTCATACCTAGGTTTTTGGTTAGCCTCTGGAAAACCATTGAAGGTTGTTCAGATGTGTTCCTTCTTGAGTTACCACACTTTCTAGGTTAGATGTGTTCCCTAGAGAGACTGGTTGATAAGCATATTATTCTTGAGTGTGTTCCCATCCTCATTGATCATATGTGTTCCTAACAGTGCATGGTTGATAATAAGTTGATGTGTTCCTTCTTCTACCTTCAGTTTGAGTGTTGTACCAAGATCATGAGCAAGCACGGGTGGTAAGATACGAAGGAATATTTCACATTACTTCCTATAAGAATTGTAATGTTATTAATTGCAGTCACTATCGTTGATTATTTCCACTCAATCTCGAACATCAAAGGTAACTACCACTGTCACTGGAAGTTGCCCTTGACTTTAGTCATTTTAGGATCATAATATAAATGGAACATTGGATTCATGTTCCCCCCATAATGTGAAATTTCCACACATGAACATTGAGAAGAAAATTGTATCAAAGTACATACTATTGAACAAACCTTTCTCTCATACCGATGAAGGTGTAGCATTAGATTTACATAGCGATAATTTAGTATCTTATTCCATATGGGATCTTTACATTTTATAGGTGAAGTTGTTCCTAAAATTTAGGAAACAACTCATAACAATACACGAGTTGTTTTAACAACTTGTTAATATAAAAACTATATATGTAGGTTGTTTATAACAACCTCACAACTTATTAAATTATCCCACATAAATCTAAGTCTCACAAATGTGAGCACTATCAATAAATTCCTAACAAAAATCTGAATATTAAATCTAATTTCAGAGTCACTATGATGATATACAACATAATACAAATGTTAAGCACTCTAAAGATGCAACTGTGTAAGCAAATGAGAGAGATATGACACTTATCTAATTTTCACTTATCCCGAAGTAGATCTAAGATGGAGAACTTGATAAAAAGGTTGAGTAGAGTGTTGAAAATACTTGATACAAATTCTGGAACTTGCAAACTAGATAGGACAATAGCGCTTGGGCTAGAGTGAGGAAACCCGGGCATCGAGACCTTTTGTAAGTGCTTGTGACTACATAGAGAGTCAAAATCTAATTTTTTTGTCATTAAGGTTTCACTATCCTTCATTATTAGTCTCTTATATGTCATTGGATGATCGCCAAATTTGATTGTAACCTACAAAATAAATGATATCCTACAAAACTCCCAAACTACATCAAATAATAAAAATAAAGATGCAAATGGGGAGTCGAATGACCCCGGAGGTAACCCGAAAGAGTGAACTTATGACTGATTGATGTACTACATCTTAGACTCCATGTAGTTTTATGTGTTTGTGTGTGAAATCATGTCCTTGGGTTTCTCTTACACCAATGATTCCAAGATAACGAGCCATAGCTAGATAGAATGTAAATGTGTGGGATAGAATTCAAAAACTTCCCCTTCTTATGTAGTGTTTGCAGAGTAATAATTCTAAAAGGAAGTCCCTTTGATAGTATGTAGATATGCTTCCCCTTTAGAATTTCCCACCATTATAATGGTATGTATCTTATGTATATTTAGGGATCTCTAGTTTGAATTTCACGAAGAATGACATGAAATTCCAACTAGGACCACGGGATAGGAGTAAGAAAACTGAAAAGGACGACCATAAATGTCAAAAATGTGATCAAGAGCAAAGAGGATAGGAGCACCCAGGGTGGACAAGAGCACCTAAGCGCTAGTGTCCAAACCTAGGCGTCGGTGTCTTGGGACAACCGAAAAAAAAGTGAGAAGACTAATAGACATGGATCCTTAGGACTGACCAGAATGGGTGCGAAGTGACATAAGTGAGAGATAAAAACAATAGAAATAATCAAAGCAAGTAGATGGACTAGGAACTGTGTCACCAGTGAATACTTTTCTTACACAAGATCCATACATATAACAACATACTTATAGGTATAGTAAAATAGTAGTATGTGCATGATTTTGTGTCTACATTTTCCCCCTTTTATGCTATTTGAATGAAATTCAAGTAGTGTAAAGGAAGTAAAGAACATACCTGTGAGAAGTCTAGAGAAGCCTGTTTGCGAAGTACACGTAGCAAGGTTCACTAGGTTTAAGATGGTGGTGGCAGTTGTGGCATCACAAACGATATATGAGTTGGTAAGTATGAGTATTTATGAAAAAAATATTCCACATCTCGTCACCCGTGGAACCGTGTGTGTCGTGTATTAGTAAAACCGTGTGTCGTGTATTAGTTGAAAAATGAGTGTGAATAGTAACTATAGTAAATGAAAATTGGGAATTTACTATATATAATAATAGTAAAAAGTGAATAGTAACTTCATTTTAACCGTGATTGCTTGAGAATTTGAGCTCTAAGCTTGCGAGGATGTCATAGATTAGGGTAGCAAGGTTCACTAGGTTTAAGATGGTGGTGGCGATTGTGGCATCACAAACGATATATGAGTTGGTAAGTATGAGTATTTATGAAAAAAATGTTGAAATCAACTTGATTTTTTTGATTTTTACAATTTTTGAATTTATTAATTTATGGGTGTTTCTAACCTGGGTGGGAGCAGCCAAGGCATTGACATCCTTCAAGACACTAGTGCCTAGTTTTAAGCATTGGTGACCTGCGTCTAGGCACCTGCAAGGGTCCCGCTCCCGGGCATTGGTGACCCGGAGGGTGTTTTAATATCATAATGTCAAACATCTGGCATTTGAGGAATTTTTGTAATAAGAGTGGTTGTTTTTACGTATATATGAGGTGTTAATGTCACGATTTTGTTGGTGTTTATGGTGTGTGGAGGGATCTTCATTTGAGGGAATTATGTGAGGGTCGACATTTGAGTACATTATTGACTTTACACTTATCTAACACCAAGTGGGATATACTAGACTGTGTCGACATACGGCATATATCGAGATTGGGGGAGCTACCTATTATCCCGTAAAAAGGAAAGGGCAATTTTATGGATAACCATACTGAAATTTTGTTCCGATCCTTCGTCGTAGATTTCTTGCATTCGAACGTTGCAAAATCCCTTCCCGGGAAATCTAGTTTTTCGACTTAGCCGTTTTTTGGTCTTTTTCATCGGGCGCATATAATGACTATGCAACATCAACTTTTGATGCACCCCCTTTAAATCCTTTGGCGCATGCTTTCTCGTGTCAACAGGCGTTTTGGTGCACCTCTCTATGTTGAGTCTTCCATGCATGTGCTAAGGCGCATGCGCCTTCCTATCAACAGATCATTTGTTGTGCCACTTTTTGGTGCACCAAGGGCACACATATTCCTCTGTCAACACCACTTTCGGTGTGCCAAAGGTGCACATATCTTCGTGTTGGCAAGCGTTTTGGTGCGCCAAAGGGCGCATGTTTTCTTGTGTCGACAGCTCTTTTGGTGCGCCACTTAAAAAGTTGGTGGCGCATTTATTACTACCTCACCTATATATAGCGCGCTGCGCAATGTCATTATCACCAGAGCTATCACGTGATTATTTTTAATATTATTTTCTCTGAGCCTGTCAGCGCACCTGCCCTGTCGCTTTCGATCACGTCGTGGACCCGTTTTCACGCTTTTTCATTGTTTAAATCCGGGTAAGTGGCCTTCTTTCTTTTGTGTGCATTTTGTATTTGAGGTTTTTGGATGCTATGTTGGTTCAGTTTGGATTGGAAAGATGAGAAATCATGTTTTTTCCCCCTTCTTGCTTCTCTTTTCCATTCTTCCTCATGTTCTCCTCCCCTCTTTCCAGATCTGCTGGGAAGGGGACTCTGTCCTATAAATGATTACTCAAGAATATTGGTATTAAGCCTCTTCATCACCCAAATGAGCCTTGCAAAAGGAGCTTAACCATATGCAATCCCTCACAGAGAGAATCAAAGCTTTAAAAGGAAACTGTATTTTCCTTCTCCTTTGGCGCACAGACGCATCCTGCAACACAAAGGACAGCCGCGCCAATGGCGCATCTGTCACCCCTGTTACATCATGATAAGTTGCGCCCTCAAGGCACACTTCCTTAGTTTGTTGCAAACACTTTCCTCGCGCCCCCTCATGACGCACCAAATTCATTTGTTGCATTGCTAAAACCTGCGCCCTGTGGCGCACCCCGCATGTGTGCAACATAAAAATTATCCGCGCCAAGTGCAAAGCTTTAAACGGCGCAGGCGCATCCCTCATTGCGACAACATCATGTTGTGTATTCCTTCCATGTGCCGCGCTAAGTTCCCTTAAGCGCACAAAAAGCATATGTTACACAAACCTTATATGCACCTTTGGCACACCAAAGTTCCATGCAACATGAAAGATATATGCGCCATGGGTGCATCCTGTTCCCGTGTAACATAAAGAATCCATGCGCCCTTTATAAAACGCATCCACATTGCAGGCGCACTTGTGCTTACAACAACAAAGAATGCACCCTGCAGTGTCCATGCGCCATGCGCCCTTTGGCGCTGATTTATCCCTTGCAACAGCCCTTTTCTGTGCGCCTTACTATTTAGCCCTGTAGCCTGCAGTATTCATGCGCCCTGCGCCCTGAGGCCTTTAAATTGCTAACTCTTTCTTCTGTCAACATTTCAATGGAAAATCAAACAGCTGACATGGCTTTCTTGCGTTGGGTTTCACTTCTTATTCTTGCAGATCAGCAACTAAGTTCAGAAGAACATATGTCAACATCAAGCAAGAAACCTATCAAATCTAAAGGCAAGGCCAAGCTCACAGAAGAAGAAATGAAGTATAAGTATCAGAGGGTCAGAATGCCCGAGTCCCAAGTAGAGTGTGACCTAGACATCAGAGACTCAGAGCTAGGTCATATTGATATGGAGGAATTCTGGGCTAGAACCCAGAGGGTCACAAGAAGTCCATGGATGGACAAGCTGATAGGCAGTGCCCTGCACTTTGCTGGTGGGATCCCAGTTAGTGCCGTAAACAATGAATTTATGATGGTGGTAGCCCGATGCTACAACAAAGACACAAGATGTGTCCATGGTGAGAAGGGCGAGGTCATAATTAACCTCACTGCCCGGCACTTTGAAATAATGCTCGGCATTCCTCATCACCGGCACTTTGTGGCCATCAGCCAACAAGATTGCATCAAGGCCTGGGACGACAATGAAGATCAGTGCATGTAGCTGATGAATGAAGTTTATCTCAAAAACAAAAAAGTAGTGACTCGGTGGCCACAAGTCATTCATCGCAGTGACTTTTCAGAGGAACTCAGTGACACAATTACGTTCCTGAGTAGAGTTTTTGGGCTTCCTGACGCCCATTATTTTCACAAGTGGATGTTGTGGTACCTTGAGACAATGAACAAAAATGTGCCCGATCAATGCTTTGAATGGGCAGAAATTATAAGCAGCACAATCTCTGAGCAGCTACAACAACTCAACACAACGGGGAGGTTCTATATGAACTCCTACGTGGTCTATGTTGCGGCTTCAGAAAGGGACTATCCAGCTCTGATGCGATGTGGGGTTTGGCCCCAAGTCAAAATCTATGAATACTATCCAGAGCTGAAGCTGGAAAATAGCATCCCCCAATTCACAAAGATCAACGATGCATTCTTCTACTTCATCATCTACCTGTTGAGGTCGAATATGACTCACGGTCACACGACCAAGAGCATAGTAGCAGTTACTGAGAAGTGGGGGGCCCTGTTCACTCAATTCCCCACGTTTACCTATCTAAGGGCAGTCAATTTCTTGGGGGAACCGACTAGACTGCCAAGATATGCGGGCCCAAATTGATCTTGTTGGAGTATGTCGAGGCGAACTTGTTACTTACCATGAAAAGTGCCTAAAGAAAGAAGAAGGTGGAACTCCTTTCCCCCTCATGGTGGGTAGATATACATGTCTCTCTCACCACAAGGCAAAAGAGATGTTTGCGAAGCTGGAGACTATTGAATCTAAAACATGACTTCCCAGTGAGGCCCACCTTCGACCGAGAGAATTGTGCACTTTAGGGCTAAGCTCGATCCGATCCACATCCCTCAGATCGAAGATATCTACATTGACATATATCACGAGGTTGAGCTCAGGAGGAAGGATCATTCTCGCTTGGCCTTAGCAGAAATCATCCAGTACGGGGTAGCCATCGTCCCCAAAGGCTACCAAACTACTGAGGAGGAAGTGGATCAAGTGTATCTTGACACAGGTGGGGACGATTGGCCTTTTGCATTGATTGATAGAACCAAAGCACCTCAGACAATTGAGGAAAGGGTCAAGGAAACTCTGCGTAGAACAGAGCATTGGTGCCGAATGAATGGGCTCATCTACCTCGGGGTCGATTTCACAACCTCTCCATTGGGTAATGCACCTCCTCGATCAAAATAGCAGCCAAAAGGCAAAGGAAAAGGCAAAGAGGGTGAATCCAGCTCCACCCAAGAGGAAGCTCCTGTAAGTCCTCCTTCCGCTGCACCCGAACAAGTTGTAACTCTGGCTTCTCCAGAGAAAGAAGCAGAAGAAGATGTCCCAATAGGCCCATCCACTCAGGATGTCGCCACTGCTGTAACAACTGAGGTCCCTTCTGTTCCTTCTCCTTCTCCTCCTTCCCCTCCTCGGGTGACCCAAGCGACCATTCCTTTGGTCGTGTCCTCTCCCCCTTCTTCTACTGTCCCTCCTGCTTCTTCGTCCATCTTCTCTTCTCTCACGGATCTGTCCCCCTCCATTTCTTCCCTCATCTCTGAGCTCCCTTCCCTTCCTATGTCTTCCTCTCCTGTAGTATCCCTTCCTCCCATGAGCACTTCCTCGGCCTCCCTCTCGATGCCGCCTCCAAGTGTCTCCATGTTTTTCCCTTCTACTACTGCAGCTGCCCCCTTCTCTGTTTCTGGTCCTTCTCCCATAAGTCCAGCTTGGATCTCCCAGCACCTAAGTCAACAGAAAAGGAAAGTTCCCATCGCTCCGATGGACTTCTCCGTGATCCCGTCAAAAGGGGTAAAGAAGCAGAAGCCCATCACATGCTTCTCTCAGAGTGCTTCGGGAGAGAGGGTAATGGAGATCGCATACCCCAATCCTCTGAAGGATAAAAAGGATCTATCTCGACAGATTACACAGTGACTCAAGTCACAATGGGGACGTCTTCTGAAAGCCTTCAGGGAGAGGCCCTATCTGCAGTCGACGCCCTCTGCAAGAAGCTTCAAGAAGCAAAAATAAGAGAAAAGGCTACTGAAAGAGCAAAATAAACATCTGCTCCAAGCCTTACAGAAGATGGGTAGTGCACCTCCCATAACTACCGCCAAGACTCCTGAGCCTCTGAGCCAGGATAAAATTAATGAATATGCAAAGATCGGTGAGCAGGGTATGGCAGTTTCCACTGGAGGAGCCAAATCCTCAAGACAGTGAAAAAGTGATCGCCAAGTTCACCGATTTGTACCTAAACATCAACAAGGTGAACAAAGAACTCCAGGCGTTAGCAGGACCCATATCAGAAGAGCTGGACCATGCTAGGCTGCAGTGAGACCTTTCAAAGAATGTTTGACTGTTCAGTCGAAGATCTGGTCAAGTTCGGCATTTTCGGTCATCCCAGGGCCCTCAATAAAATCCTTTCCACTCTGGATTACCGGATGGATCAACTGGAATTTGTCCTTGAAAAGATCGATAAGGTAAAGGAAGAAGCCCTGGATGCGATGCACCAAATGGAACAAATCGTTCTCAACATGTCTCCAGGGTTGCTTACTCCTTCCTTCGCCTTAAGGAAAGTTGATGAAACCATCCAGATCTTCAAGGAGATCGTTTCGCAAGGGCTGGGGCCAGAGGTCACTTTTGACACAGAGTCCATCAATAACCTGCTGGCCTGTCGGGACTTCATCGGGTTCCTCATAGAAGCAGAGAAAGAATATTCCAAACTCCCAGAGAAGCTCATAGATGAGCGGGAGACTTGCGAGGCGATCAGTGAGCGACACAAGGATCCTTCCCAGGATCAACTAGAGCCCATGATCAGCAAGTTCATGGAATACCATGCCCAATTCCACATCTCGTCACCCGGCAGCACAACGAAGCAGGATATCCCCTTTCAGCCGCGGGATGACGACGATGAATAATTTCTCTCTTCTTCGACTTTCTTTTTGTGAAATGTCTAAAGTATGTTGGCACAAATGATGACATCATCCATGTTGCACCATGGGATGATGTCATCCATCAAGTTGTCAAAAGTCAACATGACTTTGAGATATTTTGTATATATTTTGTAAATAGGTGGTTGGTTCCTTTTTGCCTTCCTTCTTCTCCTTCTTCTATAAATACTCAAATACTTGTTGTATTTGAGGTGGATATCTTTCAGATGAAAAATAGAAGTGAGAAGAAAAGACTTTGAGCTTTTTGTAACAGAAGGAAATATTAATACAATATTTAGACTTTGTGCTGAATACATGTGTTATTTGCATTAGATCTTTCTTATGTCAGATCTGTGTGTTTATTCTGTTGATCTACTTCTGTTTTATTGTCATTTATTCATCAGTATTGCTTTGTTCATTTATGCAAGTAGGTTTGGCTCTGTTTACTACCAATCCCAAAACATAAACCTTCTGACCTTTCTACTTTGGAATTCATTTCTTTTCTCCTTCGGACCTGATCTTTCTTCATCCTCTCTTTCATTCCTTTCTTTTCATGATTGGAAACACCCCTCTTTGGGATGAGATCCCAAACCCCGAAGGTAGAATATTGTGAGACTTGCACAGATTCCTGCTGGTAGAATAGCAATAAACCAGTTTCGCTTTGCTGACTCAAAGAGGGGCTATGCCCTGCACACTGTTGACTCGTTTATCCATAAATCTGCCCAGTGACAGATTTTCGAGCCAATAGTTTTTGGCGACTCCACTGGGGAACGAATAGATCTATCGGATCTATGATAGTGGTATGATAGAAAATCAGTTAAAAATCAGAAAAATCACTATCTGTTTGCAAACTTTAACTTTTTGTTAAAAATCCAAAATTTTTTGCAAAAGTGCTCCAAATTGAAAATTTTCTTCTGAGATCCATAGATCTGGCCTAGTTGGAGATCTTTAGTTCGCTGAGTTTTTATAAAAATCTGTATTTTTCCATAGATCTGAGTTTTTGACTGTTTACCAAAATTTCAAACTCTTTGAAAAAGTCAACTTTAGATCCGAAAATCAGCTTACTAATCTTCACTGTCATTTTATCCTCATTGTTCTTTGTCATTAAACTGCAATCGGTTTTGAAATGAGGGATAAAATTTAAATATTTAGAAAAGTACATGTTGCTGGTTTTTGTCAAAAAACTAGAAAATCAGCACGTACAACCAAAAAGAAATTTTAAATCTGCGCCACAACATCGCAGATCTGGAAGGTACGCTGGCGGGTGAGCCATTTACACGCGTAGCAGGCGAGCTCATGGAGAATTCGATCCTACTTTCGATCTACTTCAAAGGCACAATTTTAGTATAACACCGGTGCACTTTTCATCACTAAGTTCAGCTGATCGGTCAGCCAGAAGCGCCTCACCCCACGGAAGAACCGGTTTTCACAAGGAGCCTCCACATCCCTTTGTAGCGCCTTGCTGCTCAGTGGAACTGTGTTTCCAGCCCGTGTTCTTTTTCCAGCTGTCCAGATGGTGGTACCATGGGGAAATGCTATGGGTCCCCTGGCTTTACCACATCCTGTTCACGCGCTCCCACATGGAAACCGAAAGAATTTTCCCAAATTTGACGGGCGGGAACCAAAGCATGGATTCACACATATCTACATTCATCATGTCATGTAGTATCCTAGATGTAACCCATGAAGATGTGTCGGTTCACCTTTTTCTGGAAACTTTACAAGGGCCTGCAGCAGAATGGTTTCAGCATTTGCCGGCCGGATCTATTACCAGTTGGGCCACCTTGCGGGATGCTTTTGAAGACAGGTACAAGCCTTGAAAGATGCATTTGCATTGTTATCACAGATCACTCACCTGAAGAAGGAGGCCAATGAGACCATGCGTGATTTTATCGCCAGGTTCAATGCATTAATCAACCGCGTCCCTGTTGCCATGCTTCCAACACCAGAAAATCAGAAGTGTTTCTTCGTGAACGCTATGAGTTCGAAAGTAAGTTTCTTACTCCTGCAAGAGCAAGTGGCTACCTTGATTCTCACCCAGGCGCCATGCCATCGAATTGAAGATAATTTGATAATATCTGGTGAATTGAAAAGGGAATCATCCAAGCCTAAATCTTCGGGCCCTTCTCCCACTACTTCGTCTGATCCGGCATTTCAAAAGATGGCGAATGACTTGCTTGCATTAAAGAAGCAGTTAGCCCAAGCTTCCCCGGTTCCTCATACCGGGATATCCATGGAGAAATTTCGTTTCCAACAATGTTTCCTCAAAGGTCGCGCTTACCTGTAACTGCTCCATGGTTGGCGCTTGAGGCTCCTCCGGTTAACGCCTTAGCCGAAATTGAAGAAGAGGAACAAGATTACGAAGAACCTTCATCTCAAGGTGAAGATGATCAAGATGTCGGTGAGCCGACTGGTGACTCTACTATCGGGTATATGGAATTTGAGGAGGAAGAATCTGATGAAGAGGAGGGTACACAAGGCTATGCAAGTGGACAATCATATGTTGTTTTTACCCACTCACAAGGAAAAGAAGCAGAGGTCGCTGCCCATGTGCAGAAGGAGAAGGCCGTGTCAAACGCGCCTCCAACCATTGCTAAAAGAGGTAATCCTCTTCCTACTCAACTCCCTGTTAAGTCTTTTACAAGGAAATCTTTTCCCCCCATTTCTCCTCCAAATCAGCCTTCTTCTATTCCCATAAAGACCAGTAATCCTACCCTACCATCACGAAGTGAGGGACTCATTCCTTCACCAACGCAACCCTTGGCCGCATTTGACATAATTGACCATGCTAAAAAGACCAAGATCCAAATGTCTGAAGCCGAGTATCTTCAGTCAAATCCTGAACAACTTGTAAGATTGACCAAGTATATTCAAAGTCAAGCTGTCATAACTAATCAGGTTTCCCCAAAAGGAATCCTTTCCACTCCTCCTGCATCCCGCATAAATGTTGCCTCAACATCTGCATCAGGCAAGATAGAACCTTTCTATCTCTCCCTCCTAATCAATGGCCATAAGTTAAGTAACTGCATAATTGATTCTGGAGCTTCTGATAACGTCATGCCGGCAAAAGTTGCACCATGCTTTGGGCCTCACCCTTACCAAGCCTTTTGGTAGATGTTATTCCTTGGAAACCAAGCAGGGTGCGTTGATTGGTCAAATCAAAGACGCGCAGTTTGCATTTGCGGCGTTCCCAGAGAAAAGAGTAAAGATGACCATCCTCGTTGCCGACATTCCAGCAGCCTACGGAATTTTGCTGGGAAGAAGTTTTTGCAGTGAAGTTGGTGGGGAGATTCATATGGACTGGTCTAAGGCTAGAATCCCCGTCAAAGGTGTAATGCAGACTTTGGAGCCAGAATCACAAAAGAAGTACTTGGTTACTAACTCTGAGGACCCCAAAGCTCAAATTCTTTTCGAATCATCAGGGATGGGGAACTATTTCTTGTCTACCGAGTCGACAAAAATGGTTGTTCTCGTCCAAGAAGAAGATCTTAACAAGATCTGGACTTTGCAGTTTGATGGCAGCTGCGCAACCAGTGGATGTGGCGCCGGAGCCATGCTAATATCTCCCGAGGAAGAAATTATTCCTCTCTCTTTTAAGTTGCAGTTTTTCAACACAAATAACACTGCTGAGTATGAATCTGCTTACTTGGCATGCACGAGCCGCAAGAAAGAGGGATCAAAAATCTAAAAGTACAAGGTGATGCAGAGCTAGTCGTGAATCAAGTTAAGAGGATATATCAAGTGAAGAATGAGAGGCTCAGGCACTACCGTAATGCGGTGTGGGATAGCATTGAAGAATTTGATGCTTTTTCAATAGAATCCATTCCAAGAGCTCAAAATGACATGGCTGATTCATTGGCCATTTCAGCATCCCTCATGCTCCCTCACCCAGGTTTGAAAACAGACAAATACACCATTGAGATGGTTTTCCACCCAAGTGTGCCAGATAATTCTCAGCATTGGCAAGTATTCAACGATGACAATCAACTCATTGCCTTTCTAGAAAAGGTGGAAAATTTCAAAGGATTGCATTTTGAAGGATCCACTTCTATGTGCCATGAATCAGTCACCGATCAAAAGGATGAATCCAAAGGGAATGACGGCATATGTCAGCTCAAAGGAAATAAAATTCCGAAGGGCCTGGTTTCTCTGGAACGGTTGTTTGATAGGCATGACCATTTTGTAAAAAAGAAAAGGCGAGATGATACTTGGACTCCTCCCCAGAAACCGAACCGGTTAATTTAGGTTCGGTAGAACATCCGCAATTTGTGAACATTGGAAAATGTTGCACACCCGAAGAGAAGCGGAAGTTTGTCAAACTGCTGAAGAAATACATGGATGTGTTGGCATGGTCCTATGCTGATCTAAAGTCTTTTAAGCCAAAGGACGTCCAGCATGACATCCCGTTGAAAGAAGACATCAAAGCCTTTCACCAGAAGCAGAGGCATTATAACCCTAAGATCTCAGGTACTATCTAGGCTGAAATTCAGAAAATGTTGGATGCGAGAATCATTTTTCCTATCCATCACAGTACTTGGGTGGCGAATATTGTGCCAGTGCGCAAGAAGAACGGAGAAATACGCATATGCGTAGATTTTCAAAATTTGAATCAGGCTTCCTTGAAAGACAACTACCCACTTCCTATAATGGATCAAGTTCTGCAAGCGATAACTGGATCAGAAATGTTGTCCATGCTTGATGGTTTTTCGGGCTACAATCAGATTGAAGTTTCACCTGAAGATCAATTTAAAACAACATTCACTACTCCCTGGGGCACGTTTGCCTACAGCAGGATGCCTTTTGGCCTAACTAATGTTGGCGCCACTTTTCAGTGGGCCATGGACCTTGCATTCAAAGGTATGATGGGGAAGGTCATTGTCGTTTATCTGGATGACTTGAACTGTGTTCTCTAAACAACGAAGTGATCATTGTGATCATCTGGAGCAAGTATTGGCCAGGTGCCGAGAACATGGGATTTCCCTGAACCCGAAAAAGTCTATTTTTGGAGTCACAGAAGGAAAGTTGCTAGGGCATGTGGTTAGCAAAGAAGGAACGAAGATAGATACCGAAAGAGTTAAGGCTATTCAGAGCCTTACTTTACCTACAAGCAAGACCAGCGTTCATTCTTTCTTTGGAAAGGTGAATTTTCTCGGGCGTTTGTTCCCGACTTTCTTTGAAAAGACTCGTCATATATTGGACATGATGAAAGGATCACCGACTTTCCGGTGGAGCGAGGAAGGAAAAGGTCATTTGAAGAAATAAAAGCTTTCGTCGCTCACGCACCAGTCCTGGTATGTCCCGATTTCTCCAAAGATTTTATCATGTATAGTTATGCATCTGAGCATACTGTATCTGCCATCTTGATGCAAAAGAATTCGAGGATGTTGAATCTCTGATTGCGTTCATGAGCTCTCCCCTCAAGCCTCACGAATAAAAATGTCTCAATTGGAAAAGCATGCCTTTGCCATTGTCAAAGCAGTCAAAAACTTCAATAATTACATTTTAAATTCCCATACGGTGGTGCTTGGTCCCTGACACGGTAGTCAAATCAATTCTAACTCAACAGGAGTTAGGAAGCTTGCGAGGAAATTGGATTGCAAAGGTCTAGGAGTACGACCTGGATATAAAACCAACCAAGCTGGTAAGAGGCAAGGGCCTATGTCAACTTATGGCTGAAAACAAAGATTCAGAAAACCCTGAGGAAAAGGATGATTGTACCAATGAAGCGCAAAGCCAACTGGAGAAAGCCCATTCTCTACCTCTGGTTCTATTTGTCACAACCAGCGATGAGTGGTATTCCGATATTGCTTTCTTCCTCACCTACGGCGAATGCCCGGCTCACCTAACTACGAAGGAGAAGCGCACTATAAAGCTCAGAGCAGCCAAATATGTCATCTGGGATGACGGTTTATACAAACGCGGGATAGATGGTGTCTTCTTGCGATGTGTCGACAAGCCACAGCAGGTGAAGTTACTTGAAAGTTTTCATAATTCAGCCTGTGGAGGCCATTTCTCCTCTTCTGTGACAGCACACAAGATCATCCGGGCTAGGTACTATTGGCCGATGCTTTTCCAAGATACAGCCACCTGGGTAGCAAAGTGTGAACCTTGCCAGCAGTTCGTCGGCAAGCCCAAGTTGGCTGCTTTTCCCCTCAGGCCGGTCATTGTCAACGAACCATTCAAGCAGTGGGGAATTGATTTTATCGGTGCACTCAATCCCCAATCAGTGCCGGACATAGTTATGTCCTAACAGCAAAGAGATTACTTCACCAAGTGGGTGGAAGCCATACCTATCAAACATGCCACTTCCGAGGTTGTTTGCAGTTTTATCAAAGAAAATATCATTGTCAGGTTTGGCGTTCCCAACAAGATTGTTGTTGATAATGCTTCTAACTTCTCTTCACGGGAAGTTATTAGTTTTTGCTATGAATATGGGATAACTTTGGCTCACGCCTCAGATTATTACCCTCAGGGAAATGGTCGGCGGAGGAATCCGATAAACAAAAACTTGGTGACCATCATACGAAAGCTGGTGGATGAGAATCAACGAATGTGGCACAAGTCCTTATATGATGCTTTGTGGGCAGATCGCATTACTCCCAAGAGGTCTCTCGGCATGTCACCTTTTCAAGTGTTATATGGCACTGATGCCAAGCTTCCCATTTCTGCTGAAATCCCTGCTCTGCTGCTTGGCATGAGCAATTGAAGATGAAACTTTCCAAAATTCTCTTGAAAAGAGGATCATGTATCTAACAGAGCTCGAAGAAAAGAGAGTAAGAGTGGTCGACAAGATCACCAAACATCAGAATCAAGTCAAGAGACTGTTCGATAAAAAAGCTAAGCAAAGAAATTTCCAGGTGGGAGACCTCGTCCTTCTATGGGACAAGCGAAGAGAGCCAAAAGGCATGCACGGAAAGTTTGATTCCCTATGGAGAGGGCCTTTCAAGATCAAGCAGCTCAACGGAGAGAATAGTTTCTATCTCTCATATCTAGATGGAACCGAACTCCCGCTTCCCTACAGCGGGTAGCATCTGAAAATCTTCAGGAAGTAGAGCTTGCTCTCTTCTTTGTACAGTTTGCTTTAGTTGTGTGTTTGTTTTTGTCGTGTGTTTGCTTTCTATTTGTTGTGTGTTTCCTTTTGTTTCGCATTCACCCTTGTTTTTGACTCTGTTACCCAATGGATAGGCACATGAGATCTGGGATTCTCTACCCCTGAGTTTGCTCAGGGATAGTCCCCAGAAAGAGCCAGCTGTTATCCCATAAAATTGGCAAGGGAAATTTTACGGATAACCATACCGAAATTTTGTTCTGATCCCTCGTCAGGGATTTCTTGCGTTCAGAACGTTGCAAAATCCCTTCTAGGAAATCTAGTTTTCCGAACTTAGCCATTTTTGGTCTTTTTTGGTGGGCGCATATAATGACTATGCAACATCAACTTTTGATGCACCCCCTTTAAATCCTTTGGCGCATGCTTTCTCGTGTCAACAAGCGTGTTTTGGTGTGCCTCTCTATGTTGAGTCTTCCCTGCGTGCGCCAAGGCGCATGCGCCTTCCTGTCAACAGATCATTTGTTGCGCCACTTTTTGGTGCGCCAAAGGCACACATATTCCTCTGTCACACCACTTTCAGTGCACCAAAGGCACACATATCTTCGTGTTGGCAAGCATTTTGGTGCGCCAAAGGGTGCATGTTTTCTTATGTCGACAGCTCTTTTGGTGCGCCACTTAAAAAGTTGGTGGCGCATTTATTACTACCTCGCCTATATATAGGCGCGCCTGCAATGTCATTGTCACCAGAGCTATCACGTGATTATTTTTAATATTATTTTCTCGAGCTTTGTCAGCCACACCTTCCCCTGTCACTTTCGATCACGTCGTGGACCCATTTTCACGCTTTTTCATTGTTTAAATCCGGGTAAGTGGCCTTCTTTCTTTTGTGCGTTTTGTATTTGAGGTTTTGGATGCTTGTTGGTTCAGTTTGGATTGGAAAGATGAGAAATCATGTTTTCCCCCTTCTTTGCTCTCTTTTCCATTCTTCCTCCTGTTTCTCCTCCCCTTTTCAAATCTGTTTGGTAAGGGGACTCTGTCTGTCTGAAATGATTACTCAAAATATTGGTATTAAGCCTCTTCATCACCCAAATGAACCTTGCAAAAGGAGCTTAACCATATGTAAACCCCTCAGAGAGAGAATCAAAGCTTGAAAAGGAAACTGTATTTTCCTTCTCCTTTGGCACATTGCGCATCCTGCACACAAAAGGACAGCCATCATGTGCATGGTGCATCTGTCACCCCTGTTACATCATGAATAAGTTGCGCCCTCAAGGCGCACTTCCTTAGTTTGTTGCAAACACTTTCCTCGCACCCCCTCATGGCGCACCAAATTCATTTGTTGCATTCTTAAAACTGCGCCCTTTGGCGCCATGTGCAACACCATAAAAATTATCACAGCAAGTGCAAAGCTTTAAACGGCGTAGGCGCATCCCTCATTGCAACAACATCATGTTGTGTATTCCTTCCATGCGCCATGCCAAGTTCCCTTAAGCACACAAAAATCATATGTTACACAAACCTTATATGCGCCTTTGGCGCACCGAAGTTCCATGCAACATGAAAGATATATGCGCCACAAGCACATCCTGTTCCCATGTAACATAAAGAATCCATGCGCCCTTTATAAAACGCATCCACATGGCGTAGGCGCACTTGTGCTTACAACAAAAATGAATGCACCTACGGTGTCCATCCATGCGCCATGCGCCCTTTGGCGCTGATTTATCCCTGCACATGCCTTTCTGCGCCTTACTATTTAGCCCTGTAACTGCAGTATTCATGCGCCATGCGCCCTGAGGCCTTTAAATTGCTAACTCTTTCTTCTCACAACATTTCAATGGAAAATCGGGCAGTGACATGGCTTTCTTGCGTTGGGTTTCACTTCTTATTCTTGCAGATCAGCAACTAAGTTCAGAAGAACATATGTCAACATCAAGCAAGAAACCTATCAAATCTAAAGGCAAGGCCAAGCTCACAGAAGAAGAAATGAAGTATAAGTATCAGAGGGTCAGAATGCCCGAGTCCCAGCGAGTGTGACCTAGACATCAGAGACTCAGAGCTGGGTCATATTGATATGGAGGAATTTCAGGCCGAGAACCCGGAGAGGTCACGAGAATCCATGGATGGACAAGGCGATAGGCGGTGCCTGCACACTTTGCTGGTGGGATCCCAGTCAGTGCCGTAAATAATGAATTTATGATGGTGGTAGCCCGATGCTACAACAAAGACACAAGATGTGTCCATGGTGAGAAGGGCGAGGTCATAATTAACCTCACTGCCCGGCACTTTGAAATAATGCTCGGCATTCCTCATCACCGGCACTTTGTGGCCGTCAGCCAAGAAGATTGCATCAAGGCCTGGGACGACAATGAAGATCAGTGCATGTAGCTGATGAATGAAGTTTATCTCAAGAACAAAAAGTAGTGACTCGGTGGCCACAAGTCATTCATCGCGAGTGACTTTTGAGGAACTCGGTGACACAATTACGTTCTGAGCAGTTTTGGGCTTCTGACGCCCCATTATTTTCACAAGTGGATGTTGCGGTACCTTGAGACAATGAACAAAAATGTGCCCGATCAACGCTTTGAATGGGCAGAAATTATAAGCAGCACAATCTCTGAGCAGCTACAACAACTCAACACAACGGGGAGGTTCTATATGAACTCCTACGTGGTCTATGTTGCAGCTTCAGAAAGGGACTATCCAGCTCTGATGCGGTGTGGGGTTTGGCCCCAAGTCAAAATCTATGAATACTATCCAGAGCTGAAGCTGGAAAATAGCATCCCCCAATTCACAAAGATCAACGATGCATTCTTCTACTTCATCATCTACCTGTTGAGGTCAAATATGACTCACGGTCGCACGACCAAGAGCATAGTAGCAGCTACTGAGAAGTGGGGGGCCCTATTCACTCAGTTCCCCACATTCACCTATCTGAGGGCAGTTAATTTCTTGGGGGAACCGACTAGACTGCCAAGATATGTCGGGCCCAAGTTGATCCTGTTGGAGCTGTCGAGGCAGCTTATTACTTACCATGAAAAGTGCCTAAAGAGAAAGAAGGGTGGAACTCCTTTCCCCCTCATAGTGGGTAGATATACATGTCTCACTCACCACAAGGCAAAAGAGATGTTTGCAGAACTGGAGCTGCTAGAATCTGAAACATGACTTCCCAGCAAGGCCCACCTTCGACCCGAGAAATTGTCTGCCTAGGGCTAAGCTCGATCCGATCCACATCCCTCAGATCGAGGATATCTACATTGACATATATCATGAGGTTGAGCTCAGGAGGAAGGATCATTCTCGCTTGGCCTTAGCAGAAATCATCCAGTACGGGGTAGCCATCATCCCCAAAGGCTACCAAACTACTGAGGAGGAAGTGGATCAAGTGTATCTTGACACAGGTGGGGATGATTGGCCTTTTGCGTTGATTGATAGAACCAAAGCACCTCAGACAATTGAGGAAAGGGTCAAGGAAACTCTGCGTAGAACAGAGCATTGGTGCCAATGAATGGACTCATCTACCTCGGGTCGATTTCACAACCTCTCCATTGGATAATGCACCTCCTCGATCAAAATAGTAGCCAAAGGGCAAAGGAAAAGGTAAAGAGGGTGAATCCAGGCTCCACCCAGAGGAAGCTCTGTAAAGTCCTCCTTCCATTTTCACACCGAACAAGTTGTAACTCGGCTTCTCCCGAGAAAAGAAACAGGAAGATGTCCCATAGGCCCATCCACTCGGGATGTCGCCCTTCTTTGCTGCAATAACCGAGGTCCCTTTTGTTCCTTCTCCTTCCCCTCCTTCCCCTCCTCGAGTGACCCAGTGACCATTCCTTTGGTCGTGTCCTCTCCCCCTTCTTCTACTGTCCCTCCTGCTTCTTCGTCCATCTTCTCTTCTCTCATGGATCTGTCCCCCTCCATTTCTTCCCTCATCTCTGAGCTCCCTTCCCTTCCTATGTCTTCCTCTCCTGCAGTATCCCTTCCTCCCGTGAGCACTTCCTCGGCCTCCCTCTCGATGCCGCCTCCAAGTGTCTCCACGTTTTTCCCTTCTACTACTACAGCTGCCCCCTTCTCTATTTCTGGTCCTTCTCCCATAAGTCTAGCTTGGATCTCCCAGCACCTAAGTCAGCAGAAAAGGAAAGTTCCCATCGCTCCGATGGACTTCTCCATGATCCCGTCAAAAGGGGTAAAGAAGCAGAAGCCCATCACACGCTTCTCTCAGAGTGCTTTGGGAGAGAGGGTAATGGAGATCACGTACCCCAATCCTCTGAAGGATAAAAAGGATCTGTCCTCGACAGATTACACAGTGACTCAAGTCACAATGGGGACATCTTCTGAAAGCCTTCAGGGAGAGGCCCTATCTGCAGTCGACGCCCTCTGCAAGAAGCTTCAAGAAGCAAAAGAAGAGAAAAGGCTACTGAAAGAGAAAATAAACATCTGCTCCAAGCCTTACAGAAGATGGGTAGTGCACCTCCCACAACTGCCGCCAAGACTCCTGAGCCTCTGAGCCAGGATAAAATTGATGAATATGCAAAGATCGGCGAGCAGGGTATGGCAGTTTCCGCTTGGAGGAGCCAAATCCTCAAGGACAGTGAAAAAGTGATCGCCAAGTTCACCGATTTGTACCTGAACATCAACAAGGCGAACAAAGAACTCCAGGCATTAGCAGGACCCATATCAGAAGAGCTGGACCATGCTAGGCTGCAACGTGAGACCTTTCAAAGAATGTTCGACTGTTCAGTCGAAGATCTGGTCAAGTTCGGTGTTTTCGGTCATCCCAGGGCCCTCAATAAAATCCTTTCCACTCTGGATTACCGGATGGATCAAACTGGAATTCGTCCTTGAAAAGATTGATAAGGTAAAGGAAGAAGCCTAGGCGCGATGCACCAAATGGAACAAATCGTTCTCACATGTCTCCCGGGTTGCTTACTCTCCTTCGCCTTAAGGAAATTTGATGAAACCATCCAGATCTTCAAGGAGATCGTTTCGCAAGGGCTGGGGCCAGAGGTCACTTTTGATGTAGAGTCCATCAATAACCTGCTGGCCTGTCGGGACTTCATCGGGTTCCTCATAGAAGCAGAGAAAGAATATTCCAAACTCCCAGAGAAGCTCATAGACGAGCGAGAGACTTGCGAGGTGATCAGTGAGCGACACAAGGATCCTTCCCAGGATCAACTAGAGCCCATGATCAGCAAGTTCATGGAATACCGTGCCCAATTCCACATCTCGTCACCCGAGCAGCAACAGCAGGATATCCCCTTTCAGCCGCGGGATGACGACGATGAATAAATTCTCTCTTCTTCTCTCTCTCTTCCGACTTTCTTTTTGTAAAATGTCTAAAGTATGTTGACACAAATGATGACATCATCCATGTTGCACCATGGGATGATGTCATCCATCCGAATTGTCAAAAGTCAACATGACTTTGAGATATTTTTGTAGATATTTTGTATATTTTATGTAAATAGGTGGTTGGTTCCTTTTTGCCTTCCTTCTTCTCCTTCTTCTATAAATACTCAAATACTTGTTGTATTTGGTATGGATATCTTTTAGATGAAAAATAGAAGTGAGAAGAAAAGACTTTGAGCTTTTTGTAACAGAAGGAAATATTAATACAATATTTAGACTTTGTGCTGAATACATGTGTTATTTGCATTAGATCTTTCTTATGTCAGATCTATGTGTTTATTCTGTTGGATCTGCTTCTGTTTTATTGTCATTTATTCATCAGTATTGCTTTGTTCGTTTATGCAAGTAGGTTTGGCTCTGTTTACTACCAATCCCAAAACATAAACCTTGACCTGTGCTTTTTGGTTGCCTACTAGGGAGATGACTATGACCTTAAAGGATGTATATCGTATATTGAGATTCCCAGGTTGTGGGAGAGACAGGACATGTGATGGCCGTAGTGGATGCTCAGAGGTAGATGAGGGCAGCTAGATGGTACTTTACAAGCACACGAGTACAAACAGAGACCCATATTAGCCTAGATGTCATATTGAGATCAGGTGTTCCATGATTGTGGAAGTTCATTGCAGTTGTTATTGCTTCATCAGTGGCAGTAGAGGGTGGTGGAGTGGGAATCTTGTATAAGATGCATGATATTTGTCAGCATATAGAGGAGCACGGGATGAGGTTTGTATGGGCACGATGTGTATTGGCACATTTGTACAGGGACCTATACATGTTTACACAGGAGGACCATGGTGGTGGGCTTAGAGCCACCACATTACTACATGTATGGGCCTATGAGTATATTGTTATATTGAGGCCACTTGATTAGCCATGTTCGAGTGGGAGAGGTCTAATATATTCATTGTGAGATGTGTAGGTGCCCGAAGAAGGAGGTTGGACACAAATAATTATATATCTATGCTTGATCACATGGGACCAAGGACCATTATATGGAGGCCATATCAAGACTATGGTGGATGAATAGAGGATAGAGTAGAGCTATGGTGTATTTGACATACTATGTGGTTGGAGTACCGGTTCCCAAGGGTAGCCGAGTTGTTTCAGGTAGAGCGAGTGTCGCGAAAGTTTGTTATGGCTTAGGATGTGCCCCAGGCAGCGGTATATATGGGTGTGATCCACTTTGGAGTGCCAAGGTGGCCAAGGGCGAGGCCGGGCCCCATAGGAGCACATCTAGTCCCTCCTTTCCTAGATGAGGTGGATGTGGCCATAGAGTCAATACAGGTGGATGATGCAGGATGAATCGAGCTTATAGTGTGTGGTGGGCATCACATCAATGGGTGTTATTGTTTCCAATTATCATAGTTGTGGTGGTTCTACCACTTTGGTTAAACAAGCAGAGTGGTAGGCACCTACCTCTAATGGTGATGGCATAGCAGTGGCACTAGTGGAGTGCAAGTATTGTTTGTTGTTAGTTGTTGATTATCACTTACTTGTTATATGTTTGTAAGCGCGTGTGATAGCTAATGTGGTATTGGATGGTTACGAGACATTTATGCTTATAATTCCTTGATCTTGGATTCATCAATCCTCACATTGACGTGGAATGTACCTCTAGATGTTCTTGTATGAGGTGGGATGCTTTGAGCGAGTAGATGCAATTGTGGGCTAACATTTGTTTGATCTAGTGGTGATAGAGGTATCCACATGTATTGTATTATTGAGTGAGTGTGATGAGGTGTGGGAAGGGAATCTAATAGATAGGGAGGATGTATGAGGGGGAGCCCTATCATATGATGTGTTCATGAAGTATGTAGAGTTGCAGGGCTGATTCGTGGAGTAGTTAGTCGAGGTGGCGATATTGCGTGGCGGGTGGGGAGATATAGGGGTCGGGACCAGTAGCATAGATTGAGTAGTGAAGCATCTATTTATAGAGCTCCTGCAGTTATATATAGTGATATTGATGATGATATATGATGTGTATACCTATAGGGGCTTGTCCCGAGTCTTTGTATTTTTGTAACTATGATATTTGATGATATATATATATATATATATATATGGTGTGTGTGGGTAATTGGAATTATTGTGTTGTATTGGTTTTATTTTGATCTATGTGATGTGATGATTATTGTTCATATGTTGGTCTTATGATGATTGATTTGAATTGTGTGAATTATTATATTGATTTTAAATAGATGATGATGTAAATAGGAAGTAGAGGTGGAATATTTGAAATTTGGATTGTATGTATAAATGAAGATAGATAGTGATAGATGATTGTATGAGATGAATAATGTGAGATACCAATGTGATTGAAATGATAGTAATAATGAATGTAATTGTGTGTAAGTATGATGAAGAGGGGGAAAGAATAGCGATGCCCCCGACAATGTGTAGAAAATATGAGGTTCATTTATATAACACCCCTCGAAATCAAGAATGAACCATTAAAAAGAGTGCATCATCAAGAAATGGTTTGATAGTGTATCGCTAGAAAGATAGAATGTGAAGTGCAAAGCATGAATGATGAAGGAGGTTATTATTGTAACATATCCCTCAATAGTCATGTAAGAACCTTGATAACATGAGTGTGTCATCGGGTAACGAGGTGAGAAAAATCACCTACTAAAGATGAAGAGGCCGGAGGGGAGTGGTGGAAGCATGTGAAGTGGAAGTATCACGAGTGTAAGAGAAAAACTGAATGTTGGATGAGATGGTGCCAATGATGAGAGATGTCATAGTAGTAGGAAGCACAAACAAGTGAACCGAAGTGGAAGCACACGTATGCATAATTAGAGAAAGAGACCGCTCATGACAAAGAGATCCAAATACAATGACACCCTTGTCTTTTAATTGTTGTAATTTATCATGAAGGGTGTAACAATCATTGTCACGATGGCCATTTATGTGGTGGAAATTTCAATAAGGGAAATCACACTAGCGATGCAAGTGATGAGGAAGGTGATGTTGATTAGAGGGTAAGCGAATTAAGCACTTATCAAGAAAAGAATGCCACACATCATGAGGCTTAGTAACATTTGAGAAATGCAATGGATCGTGAGTGGGAGATGGAGAAAACTTGGGTGGAGAGCGATGCGATGGCAAAGATGGAGTTATGTGGTAGAGGGGATGGAACATGCTTACGAGGTGGAGGATATGGAGACCTTAGAGGGACGCTTGATAGATGGAAGAACGGAAGAATAATTACACATATGTGTTCACTTATGTCCCTCATAGCTCAAAGTTTCACAACTCTCACCAACCATTGTTACATCATTTCCAGTCATATCCAATAGATACACAGTCTCAACTACCTCCAAATTGCACATAAACCAACTAAGTCCTTTATCTCTCTTATTTGCTTAGATTTTCACACTATTTGAGTACTTAGCACTTATACATTTTCTGTATATTATCATTTGTTACATTATTTACTCTGAAATTAGATTTAATTCAATTTATATTAAATCAATACATTCTTTCATTTACTATACATACTTTGGCTATTCTTACTCACAATGACCACATCTATTTGCTAGCAACTCCTGATATACACACTTGGGGGCATCAAACTTTATCTCCCATCTCCATCACTACTTGATGTCTATATTACTTACTCTTATCTCCATTGCTATACTTCACGCTCTGTACTTCACGATAAATATTTCCTATCTAACAATCCCAAACACCTTCATTACTCGATGATGCAATCTCTTTCTATGGTTTGTACTTAACTATTGAGGGTTTGCTTCTTAAATAAACCTTTTGTTATCTATGCTTCATGCTCAGTGCTTCACGATATATCTTTCTAACATCCACTCTCACACAATACACTCATTTCCCGATGACACTCTCTTGTTCTTATTTTATGGTTCATTCTGCATTGGGGCGCCACTTCTCCTATCATCGTCACACCTTGCATATCACACCATCACACTTACATAACATTTACATATCTTGGTTACATTTACTCTTGTTAGTCTATACTACTTACATATTGCACTTTGTTTACTATGCTAGACAAATTCTTAGTATGTCATTATCTTTTTCTATATACACATACGCGTTCACTTGGTATCTTAAGGTGAATGTAAGACCTATCATAGATTCATACATGATGTAGGATGCTCGACATAGCTCTTTACCAGTCCCAATGAGGCTTCGAGGGCATCTACTTTTGCTACTATCATACTTCATACATCACAGGTTCTATTGTCACATTATTTACTACTTCTCATTATAGCCACTTTAATTTTCGTTGATTTATACATGCTTTGACATACTATTTATTTGTCTAACAAGCTAACGGGTATTTCATGTATAGAATTTTTCTTGCAAGATCAATACAACCATGACTATCTATCACTTCTTGTTTTATATTGTTTGTGGACTATGCCCTATGTCTTGTTTAATCATTGTATGCTTTTGGTCACTTCGACCCTGATTGTCTTGTGACATTGTGATTTATGTCCCATGTATAAAACCTATTTTTCACGGTTGATCTTGTCTTCGTACTTGATATTTACATTGTCTTATGTTACATGCTAGATTATTTTTAATAACTCTTATTACTAGCCTACTTTGTTTGTGTGTGCCTTGATTTCTACCATGCACATCCCCTACCCCCTATAGGTATCCACACTCAAATATGCATATCAACTTCATGTCCTCTCCTTCGATGAAATTATCCTACAAGTCATTACATGCACCCTAAACAAGGGGGAATCTATTGGGTGAACAATCACCCCTACATCACTCGAGGTATAGTATAACACATCACAATACAAAATCAACATATGCACACAATTATAGATTGAACTAGAAATAGACTTGGGTCCAAAACACATAATGACATTAGCATCCAAACCTAGATAGTAGTAGTGGGAATGTGTGTCCCCTTGGCGCTAATGTCTTGGGAAAAAACATTCATTTTCTCACTCCATCACAAGCTTCACAACTATTTTCATATCAATTCTCCAGGAATAAACACTTGCCTCTAGTTACAAAATTCAGTCTATTAGTCACATTTCAATGAAAATTGGAACAAATCAGGGACATACGATCTGTAGTGGTGCTTATTCGGGAAGCATCATGGAAGGAGAGAAAATATAGACCTCTCTCCCCAACACTCTTCTCTTAGCATGAGATCACCCAAAAACTCACTCTTGGTGTGATATCACCCAAAAAACTTGCACTTGGCATGAGATCACCCAAAAAATTGCTCTTAGCGTGAGATCACCCAAAACCTCTCCATCGGCAAAACATCTAACAACTCCAAGCAAATCAGGACAATTCTCTATCTCTTACACTCTTATACATTAGGTGCACACTTTCCTTTTACATACTTTCACACTTTTACTTACTTATACACATGTTACTTTGATTTCTCATATACGTAACTTTGAATACTCTTTCACTCTTCTTTTCAGTGCATGTCTCGTAATACACAACAAAAAGCAACTCACATTAGTAAACACAACATGCTACTATGCATACGCTTCACCCTTAGGGTCCATTTCCCTTTCCTAGTCTTCACGCTTCACATTGCGATCACTTTACGCTTCACTTATCCACTCGGCATGCCATCGGCTACACTCTTCTCTATAAGATCACAAGGTATGCATCTTCTATCTAATTTAAGCTATCAAGTTTTCACTTAACAACATAAAGTGGGAGAAATATGTAGACACAAAATTTATGCACTTGGGTACATTTCTTAGAGCATACTATAATATACATGATTCATAAGCAAGAAAACTAGTAATTAATAATGTATTTTGGGCCTTTTTCTTTGTCTTTTATATTTTTATTGACCTTACACACCCTACAAACTTGTCGGTATTTGACTGATTTATCTTTTATGGCCTCGAAAACTAGTGCCCATTTAGGACAAAAGTGCCTAGGTGCTCCTATCCCTTTTGGGCACTCCTAACCCTTTTACTTTCTTCTTACTCTTTTGGGTCTCTTTTACTTTTGGGTCATCTTTTACAACTTTGGGTGGGCCTTTTAGTTGTCAATTACGAAATTCAAATAAGGGAATCATATATATTTGCATAGTTATAGCTCCCAATTGAAGGGCCAAGCACTAACATTATCTACTATCACCTAAACTTGTATTCAAAGGAAAAAGATCATTACAAAGTATCCATCTAGCACATTTACTCAAAGGAAAAGGGTTGCATTCTTATGCATACACAACATAAGAGGGGAGGATTATTCTATTCCATCACACGCATTCTAGATCTATCTCGCTATCATTGTGTAACTTGCACGAGAGCATCCTAGGGCATCATTACAAACACTTACACACGAACTACATGGAGTCTCGAAATGTAGTGCATCATTCGGTACTAAGTTCACTCTTCGTGATTTTCGGGGTCGAGTTTGAGTCCACATATTACATCTTTATTTTTTATGATTTGATGTGGTTTATGGGTATATGCGATTAGCCATTAGTTTTATAGGTTACAGTACAATTAGCGACATTGAAGCAAGATCATAGTGAAAAATAGAGACTAACAATGAAGCTCCTCCTGCACAAAAATTTTAGAACCTAAGCAATCGAGTGGATGCTAGCACCAGAGATCCAGTCACTAGCACCGAGGTGCTCCCTCCTTCCATGGGTGCTTCTGCCTTACACACTTTCATGTCTCGAACCTTCAAAGTGAACCTTGACGAAATTACTTCCAGGTTTGTTCGCGCTATTCACCTACCGAACTCATTTCCAAATTGTGCAAAATCAGCTAAGTCATCTCCTCTCTCTCTTTCTTAGGGTTTTATATCTTTAAATGTTTTTGCTTTCCCATTTACTATATTTTTATCACTTGTATATCATTCATTATAGTAGTTACTATGAAATTTAGATTTAATTTAGTTTATATTAAATCAATCACAGTAACCATTTTGTTAATGCATTTGAATCACATTTTAGTTACAGGTTGTGGCTTGAGCTTCATAGTTACAACATTTTAGCCACTAAAACTCTAGTAAATATTGTTGAATACTAATGCAACATTAGAGTCTAGACTTATAAGAATAAACCCTAGTTTGATAATAGATTATTTTCATAAATAATCTCAAAATCACTCATAATATTGGGTTTAAACACATAATAAGATAAATGATTGTTGAATTGTTATGTCCGAATAACAATAAAAGTAGCTAAGCTTTACCCATTTTTCTCAAGCAAACTAAATGATATTCAACCAAAATCCACAATAATACCACTGCGATAATAATCAAAATCGACATTATATCTAGAGGAGAGTTAGTATTAGAGGGCACCGGACATTGTATACCTATGGCGAGGATGGGATCTCATGAAGCTATAGTGACCCACTTGATTGGAGTGAGAGACAATAATTGGGCACTTTGCTTAGTTGTGTTATAAGCCTTGTTCTATAAAAGAGTAAAAAGAATAGATGAAATTTTAATCTTGTATAGATGTAGTCACAAAATCATGCACTTTTTATTACATTTACACCTCCAAGTATGTTATTTTATATATGGATCTCGCGTAAGAAAAGTATTCACTAATGGCTCATCCCCTAGTTACGCCGTCGGTTAATTGGTCATCATCATCATTTGTCTTGTGCGGTCATCGATTGCTTTGCATGCTTCGATCGTCTCTTAGGGAGTCTCATTTGTCGGTATTTGGTCATTTGTCATCTCTAGTCTTTGACTAGGCACCTAGAAAGGTATTGGGGCACCCATCAACACCTCGGTCCTCTTATTAGATGCCCTTGTCCCAGGTTGCACTTCATTATCATTTAGAGTTTCGAGGTAAGTCTTTATGGTTTTTGTCTCATTCCCTAGGTTTTAGTCAGCATGTATAGTCATTAGTGTCAAAATTTGAGTAAGATACCCCTATATAAACATAACATACTCACTATTCTATGAGTGGACTATCTATTATCAAGAAATAGCTATTTACTAAGGCAAAGGACCGCATTTAGGCATCATTTACATCTACATCACACAAGCATAGGGGAAATGGTTGTGTTATTACCGAGTCACATCACCCTCTAATTTTTACAAGTGTGTGTGCTTGAGCTCACGGTGTGATTGGGTAACATGGGTGTTATCTCCAAGTTGTGGGACTTGCTACTTGAGATAGACCTCTAGAGAAAGATGGTTCTTCTTCCTAATCCTAGTGCAAACTAACTCTACTGAGATGAAGCTACTAACTATCTCTATCCTACAATTTCCAAGGGACCAAGGAGAGAGAAATAACATGCAAATGAAGGAAAACTACACTACAAAGGTGATGCACCAAAATAAGGGAATGAGAACAATTTCCAATGTGTGAAAGTGGAAGCAAAATGCATATCAAAGAGGGTGATGACAGTTCTCCATAGTCTAACAACAACATTCACAACACATTTTCATGCATACACAACAATAATAGATCCTTGTAAGATCACAAAGTAGACACAAACTTCTACAATAAGATTAGAGAGGCAAGGAGAATGCAAACAAACACAAAGAAGGGAAGATACATCCACAAACTTGCATCTATTACTTCATTAATATGCATATTCCAAACTATTACAAATGGAAGGCCTAGATCACCATGTAAGGAGTCCACTATAAAGGTTTGTAGCACATTGGCTTCACAAAATCAAAATGACAGAGTTTTGCTACTCAAACTATCCTCCATACAACGAGCCCAACACTTCAATTTATATGATTTTGAGAGGAGTGAGAGAATGTAATTCCCAAAATTCCCTTTCCCATCAATATCAAGTCATATTAAAGGAGTTTTTTTGGTGGTTTTGGACCTACATAAGCAATCTCAAGGTTCCCATAACTTGCAGCAGTGAAGAATGATTTCCCATGCTCATTAAATGCTTCTCCAACCACTTTTCAACAACCAAACATAACTGGGCTCATTTTCCTTTGAAAACACCATCAAAACTTTATCAATTTCTACATTTCTTGATTTTAGTATGTTTGTCTCAGAACCACAATTCCAACGAGACAAATTTTGTGAAAATCCGTTGAAAATTTCTCAAGTTATGACCCTCTGAGTGTGAGCAGCTATTTTGAGTTTGCCAAGGATTTCTTGCATTTTATGGGACTGAACATTTAAATTTTGGAGCTAAATATGTTTACTTTATTTTTAACCACCTAATTTTACTAAAAATAATAAATCTAGGATGTTGAGAGCTTTCTCAAAAGTCCAACTTTGTCAAAATCGAAGCTCCGAGTCAAAAGTTATGCCCGTTTGAAGTTTAGGGTAAGGGTGATCCACGCAGTCTCTCATAATCTGAAATTTCGGCTTTATACCCCCTTCACTTTGATATGCGGGTATTGCACGTTTTCAGAGAACTCATGGCACTGGGGTATAAGGGCCACTTAGGCCTATAAACTATACTTAATCCGCGATGCTCTATCTCCTTGATGTGCGGCAATTTTGCCTCTGCGGGGAACTTATGTCCCCAAGCAGTATTGACCACCCGGCCCCAAACTTCTACCTTTTCTGCAATACATTGAATCCTCTTCCATTTATTTGTAAATTTGGTAAATCAAATTTTCAGGGAACTTATGGCCCAGTGGAACTTGTGCCGCCCGGGTCATGAATTTCCACCTTTTCCATAATACATTGAATCTACTTCCATTCCTTTACAAAATAGGTAAATTGGATTGTCAAGGAACTTTTGGCTCGATGTAACTTGTGTCGCCTGGGCCTTCGGGACCTTATTTATCCATGAATCATTGTTTCCTTAGAATTTCGGACCCAATTCAAGGATGAGGAACCCTAGTTCAATCCATATCCGTTCCACCCACATCCCCTAGACCCGCAATACATTAAAATAGGTCCTTTTTCAATTATTTCAAAAAAATAGCAAATTTTTGCTAACTCCTTATATATTCCTTGAATGGGGAAATTAGAGAAAAGTAAAGGCGTGCCCCCAAAATCTAAATTTCTTTTTTTCACCATTTCTATCTATTTGAGTTTAAAGAAATTGTGCAAGTTATCAAAATCACCTTGGGGTAAATTTTGGATAACATGTTGTATTCATTATATTCCATCCACCATTTGCATCTTACATCTAGTTATTGCCCCTAATTTTGCATCATTGACATTAGGGAACCCTAGGAACACAAGCACACGTAACTACATTGTGTCCGGAATGTAGTGGAGCACTTAGTTGTAAGTCCACCATTGTGGCAAATGGTAAGGTCGCTTTGACCCCTTCATATGCATCTTTATTTTTAAGGATTTGATGCTTTATAGGGGATTTTGCAAGTAAATTATCATCACATATTCATGACGAAATAAACAAAGGTATTGTGACAACTACGTGACAAATATATTGTGAAGATCTAGCGATACTATTAGATTTAGATCCCGAGCTTTTCTACAAACCAGAGTGCCTGGACTACGGACCGGGGTGCCCATAGGTGCCCCAATCCAGTCAGATCTTCACATGCTGCAATTTCCTAGGTTGTGCCATCACACTCTACTTCATTCTCACATCATCATGTTCAGTCCCAAAGCATCACGGTGAGGTTAGTCCTTTTCGGTTAGTATCTTATCCCTATTATTTCAATTATTTTCATCTCATTTAAATATCGAATAAATTTATTCAAAGATTTACATTACACTTCATATCAGTTATTTCATTATTGTTACTAGTTTAGATTAACTTAAAATAATAGTTCAATTTCCTTATTTTGGTGAACCCATACTTTCAATGTCTTTCCCTATGATCCAATCAAACCCTAATGGCTAAAGATAGTTCATCTTCTTCACCCATCATGTCTCATTTTAGCATTAACCCTATTTATGATGAGGTTGTCATCGCTGAGCTGAAGGCTCTATATAGTACTCTGTTACTACACCCGATCACATCCAACAACTTCTAGATGGCCAACAATATGTGCCTACTTATTTTGAAGATTCTCCTATAGGCATTAGTATTATTGAGGATCCAATAGCCTTTACTTGTTGTACACCATGTTATATGGTTACTTGTGATCCCCTTTCGATCTTTCAAAGGAAACTTTAGATGATTCCCTTATTGATTACTTGTTCGGTATTGACAATCGCTCACCGGTGCATATTAATTCTTCTTCTAGTCCAACTACTAATATAGTATCTCCTCATGATTCTACCACTTTTGATATTGCTTCCAATGATACATCTCATACTAGTTTGCATACTCCTTCACATTATGTTGATGATCCTATTGATAACATCCTTAGTGATATTCTTATTTCGAGTCTCTATCCGACATCGATGAGGCAGTTCATAGTCATGGTTCTCCTTCTTTCTATACTACCAATTGTGACTCTCCTACTCCATTATTTCCTTCTCCTAAGATTGCATCTACCACTATGCATGAGTCACCACCATCAATCACTTCTTCTTCTCCTGCTAGTTCATCTCCTCTTGTTACACCACCTACGTCTTCTAGTCCATCTTCTATATATTTGTCTCCTATTCGGAATGTTTCGATGCTAGTCATACCGTTGTTATGGATATTCCATCTAAATCCCTTATTCTAACTTCCTCGCTAATGCAGCCTAGAATTTACCGAGATAATATCATAGTCGCGTTAGCACATCACTCACTTGACTAAGCACTCACCGAAGCATGCAAAGGTACCAGGTCCCTCTTTAGGGTTGTTATAGTAAGATGTTAGCATGATGAAGGAAGAAACATATAGATTCATAATTAATCCATCATTCTATAATGCATGCTACCCTCAGATCTATGAAAGAACAAGCTTAAACAATAATCATGATTGAATCAATAACATGCACTACTCAATTACACACAAAATTACACTTAGATTCAGCCAATATCTTCCATCTTTATTAAATACAGAAGCTCCTTACACTAATATCAATCTATACCAATGCACGTATGGATCTGATACAGTAATTCAGACATATGCGTATATCCTCTGTTAAACACACACACTCATCACACTCTCTTCTTTTACTATGTACCTAACATCATATATATGGTGGGGACTTGCCCTTCACCACTTACCTATTCCAGAAATAGGCCACATGCTATTGATAGCCACACGTCATTTCCAAGCATAGCCACACATGCAAGGGTGTTATCTATAGACCTCTTCTGATTAACCAAAGTGTTTAATTCTATTCTCATCTCGTCTTCATGTAAAATGCTTCAATCTGATCCTCTAAAGATAGACAATGCATGACACGCACGTCTATGCATCATTGGTGTGTTCCACACGCCATCTTCTAAAAATAGGCCTTCATGCTCAAAATTGGCTAAGTCCTAAAGTTGAACTTTCCTTCCACGTGCGGGTCCTTCCATGCCTTTGATCCTAGCCTCCTATCCCGTGCGGACTCCTTGTGTGATCTTTGACAAGTATTCTTTGATCAACATTACCCCACACTAATCTCATTGTTGTCCCGACAATGGGTATCTCTGAAAATTGAAATAAAAAATAGAAGAATGGAAAGAATAAGAATGAAAGAATGTAGATAAATAAAGAATTTATATGAGGTTATGAGGCACCTCCTGTTTATCACTTGAAGTATCGGCTCTAGATACTCCTCTTTTATTTCGCCTCCAAACTCCGTCATTTAGCGAGTGCTTGCTCTGCTTTTACGGGATGTCTACAACAATGGATTCTAACTCATCCCTCACAATATCCCCTTTCTCATTTTGTAGAACTAACACAATGCTGGACATAGATGTCATTCTCCCTTCTAAAAGATCCATCTTCAACAATTAGCTTCCCAAGCTCTTCCAACCAAGTCTTATGCGGCTCTTGTGTTCTTTGGTAGGGCCTCATGCTTCATTTAACCATTGACAATATTTATGCACGGTTTAATGTCTCATCCTTCATCGCTTTCTAGACCTCATTGTTCTCTTCTAGGGTTTTGATGTTGATAAGCACCTCTGGAACTATGCATATGTTTAAAGCTTGGTCTGCTTTCTTCAATACTCCCTATAATGCCTACAATGACCCCTTCATAAGATGCAATCTTTTACATCACTAATGCTCTCTCTCGTTCGGCATATTTCTCTAATATTTTTGGCACTTGCATGCGCAGAGGTTCATCTTCAAGTACCAAGTCCACCAACTTCCCCACATAGTGTATCGTTGAAGGAAACGTCTGTGGTACATTGGCCTCCAAGTGTGGCCTTGCTTTAATGACATTGTCCCTAATCTCCTCTGCGATGCTAATAAATACTTCATTCTTCTTCTGCATTAAGTCCCTCTCCTGTGTTATGTGCGCTATCTCTGCATCCTTTGTCTTCATCTCCTCGCACAGTGCTCTAATCATGGCAGCTTTGTCCATGTTTCTTCTAGCCACCTCAGCAGAAGCCTTCACCAATGCATTGTTGACCTACACATCGACACGGCGGTAGGATTTACTATCATGTGTATATCTTGGGGTGCCTTCTTGATCGTCTCGGACGCGTGACTCTTCACACACATCAAAGTCAGGCTCATCTATGTGGGTGTGCATTGACCATGATAGTTGCTTTCAAGTGTGCATAGTCGCCATATCCTCATCCATTAGCTCCTAGCCGAATAAATCCTTTTGTGCTATCATGCTCTAGAAGCGGGCGCAGACAATTTTTCTGCATCCTCTACATACCCCATGGCTGGTGGAATGTGCTCTCCACTTGTTCTTCTAGACCGTTCTTTGCTTAGGAACTTTAGCTTCCAAATTTGGAACTTGTGTCTCCATGTCCTGAACATTCTTTGCAGCTGTCTCCTCTAGTATTTTCTCATCCTCTTCTTTTTCCTTTGATTCCTCACCTTGTTCTTCTGTGTTCTCTGGAAGTATAGGAGATTTAGGCACGCTTTCCTCTACTCTTCTGCCTCCTCATTTAACTTCAGTTTCCTCCTTTGCGTGGTTACCTCCTTCTGTGGGGAGAGTCTGGGTGATTTTCACATAGTGGTTGGAGTAGCACCTTGGGTCCTTGTTCTCCTAAACACCCTCTTAAACTTGTGCTCCCCTTGGAATGCATTCAAGTCCTCATCATCCCCCTCTTGTGGCTGAGGTGGTGTAATGGTGCACTCAGCTTCACCCTTATTTGTAGGATGTCTCCTACCTCTATGCTCTAAACCACCACTATCTTCATGCTCCTCCTCCTCATCCTCCACTTCAATTGGCTCTGTGGGCTTAGGCACTTTGGGATGTTCTCCATTGTATGTTTTCCCTTTGGTGGTGTTGGAAGTGTGAACTCACCTTCCACATATTTGTTATTCTCCATCTTTGGCTTCAATTGAGATACACCAATGTTTCCCCCACATCCGCTATAGCTAGACTTATTGGCTTAATATTCAGCAACTCCAAAATGATCCTCTCTGTATAAGCACTTATGCCAGGATACGCATAGTTCTTCCTCAACATATGGTAATCGCAGTTACCTTATCTGCATTGAAGACCAATCAACATGTGTCTCAGAAATCTATGAGCAGATGCTTGAAATACCTTGCGATAAATGTGTAAGGAAATTTACACCAAGGGCTCTAGACTCCATCTTTCATTGGGAAGTGTGTAATGTAGAAATGTTGATATATAACAAACTGAACTTGTTTTCCTACCACTACTTTGGTAGGTCCTTTGGGATGCGCCACTCTTCTCCAAATGTTGATCGAGCCTATCATACCATTTCTCTGCCCTTTACTTTACGTCATCTGTCATGGCCCCTTTGCATAGATACTTGTTGAATCTTTCAGCTGGTGACTTGTTCTCCATGGGGTATTCCCATACTTTTTCCTTCGGTCCATCTAGTACTCCAATCTCCATGAATACCAGTGATAGTAGAACAGCCCCAAAGTTGATCTTCCCTCCTATGCGCACTTCTTCGACTATTTGCTCTGTAATATAGCCTGCAATGTTATAGATTGTCCCTTCGACATCTTACATGCCATATGTAACCACATAGTATTTACCTGTGACCACCGCTCTTGATCATTCAACTTGGTAACAAGGTGTGCTTTGCAACTCGCACAACCTGGCTGCAGATTCTTCGGTTTGTCTATATCCATTCTACGCGGACCCTTCACGTAACCAAACTCCTTTCTGGTCTTCAAAATCATGGCTTTATCTATGAGCTCACCTTTTATGTCCTCTCTTGTGGCCTTCAGACCTGTAACTTATGATACGATCGCAGATGAGATTCTAACTCTACGTCCTGCAAAGTAGAAGAAGTCCTCGTGTACCCTGCTCATGAGCCACTGATACAAGGGCTCATACTTCTTGAAATATGGAAGCTCATATAGTTGGTAGACCCCAATTCTCTTCAAGATCTTCTCACCTACATCGTCATACACCGGCATATCATCCATCGTGCGCTTGTTCATCCTAACAGTGAGAAAGGAATCAAGCTCCTTCTTGTTCTCCAAAGTCCTGTGATTGTATTCACTTACTTTGCTCTTTTTGATGGGTGAATCCCATTCCTAGCCAATGATGACTCCTTCTGGATATTGCATCTCTGAAAAATGACTTTCGGGTGCCATCTCTTCCTCCTCGATGACCACCTTCTTCTTTCCTTTTACTGCTGCTTGCAGATGCCTTCTTAGGTGCCATTTTTACCTTGCAATTGTCTCCTTTTTAACTCTGCAACTTTGCGAATCAAACCCTAGCTTGATTCAATCGTGCCCTAGGTGGAAACTTCATAACCTAACCTTTTTCTGTCTCCCTGCTTCACTCAAACCCTTCACCACCAAGGATGTAAGCTTCTTGTCACACAGATCTGGTTGTCATGCTTGGTTTCACACCCTTCACACCTTAACTCGATCACTCAGCTCTTCACACTTGGCTCTTTCTTCAAATACTCTTAGTCACAATGGTAAAAATGAATCCACATCCCATCCTTATATAATTTTTTCAAATTTTGATGCATTTATTGCTCCTTCACCTACCAAATATCCCCTCATTCATTGACCAAATCTGTTCGTTCTATCCGGTACATCTTCGCGCCCCAATTATAACCTTCTAGTGTGCCTTCCTACCCTCTGGTCACAAACTTCTCTTCAACGTGCGCTCCTATGCTTGAGTACCTCATCACTATACCTTTTCTCGGTAGCTATCTTGGCCTCCACTTACCTCGCATTATATTGTTCTTTCATTCATCTCCATCCTTGGTCACTTTTGAGAAGCAATATTCTTTGGACTTAAAGCGCACCCGTAGGAGCTTATTCCTTTCACCTTCCAATTCCCATAGTATTTTACTTGGATAATGAAAACTACCCCACACTAAAGATATGCGCAATCCTCTACGCATAAACAGGTCTTCACATAGTAATTAGCTTCATGTGCGCAAGCACGCTTATTACACAAAAACAACTAAATTGACAAAACATAATGACAATGAAGAAAATACATTAAGGAAATATAGAATGGAAAACCTAATCTAAATGGCAATACTACCTTATTACAAACACCAAGAAGACTTATTTATAGTAGGGCTTCAGCCTACTCCCGTTAAAGTAACCAAGTAACCATGTTCCATCAAGTGCTTCTAACTGGAAAGCACCTGATTCAAGTATATAAGTGATGACATACGGTCCCAACCAATGTACTTTGAGCTTTCATGGATGGTGCAAGAACTTTGAGTCATAAAGAAGTACCATTTTTCCAATTACAAACTTCTTATCCTTTATGTTTCTGTCATGTCATGCCTTCTAGCCTAGCCTTTTCCTACTTTTGACTCCATCATGTTATGGCTCATCACTCATCCAGTTGAATCATCTTTTCAATACGTTCTTTTAAATCATTTTCATCAACTAGACCTCCAACGACGCGCAATGTGCAAAGAAGGTAACATAAATTCTATAGGGAGAATAGCTTCCATGCCAAACACCAATTGAAATGGTGTGGCTTTGTTCAATCTCTTGTAAGTTGTTCTATATGCCCAAAGAACAGCTAACACTTTGTCATCCCAATCCTTTCTTCCAACATCAAATTTTTTTCAAAGTCTATCCCAAAATCTTGTTGAAGGCCTCAAATAGCTTCTATTTTCCCGAGGATGGTAAGGTGTAGTTTTATGGTGTACAACCATAAACTCATCCAATAGGATCCTGATTGTCTCATTCAAAAAGTGTGTAACTCTATCACTTGTCAATCTTAAAGGACATCCATATCATGTAAGAACATTCTCTCATAGAAACCTAGCTGATGTAGTTGTTGTACAATCCTAGGTAGGTGTTGTTTCGCCCACCATGTGAGATAATCTATGCAAGTAATGATATAGCGTGATCCAGTCCTACACACAACCGGTGAAATAGGGCCTACAAATTCAATGGCCCATTTTTCAAATGGTTCGGCACTAGTAATTGGTCTCAAATGCATCTCATTTCATTACCCTAGTTTTCCTAGGTGCTGACAATGATCACATGCCTTACAATATTCTTTACAGTATTTATACAATGTCTCCCACCATAATCCAGCAATTAAGATCTTCCAGGTAGTCGCATCACCTGCATAATTTCCTCATGCAATACCACCTTGAGCTTCTTCCATGATATCCTTACGCTCATGCTCTAATACACAACGGTGTAATACTTCATCTCTGCCTAGCTTATAAAGGTCACCACTGATTAACATAAACGGTGTCGCGCATATAGCAAGTTGTTTCTTTTCTAATGCTTTCATTCCTTCTAGTGTCATACCTGTTCATAGAAATACATCAATGTCTTCTAATTCCATGGGTGTGCATTGTAACCTATATAATTGTGCATCTGCATTGTTTCTTTAATTGTCTGATGCATCCTCTCCTGAATTGATTCTAGATAAATGGTCTGGTCCAGAATTGCTTTTCCCTGGCTTCACCACAACTGTGAAGTCAAACTCTTGAAATAGGAGTACCCATCTGCATATGTGCCCCTATAAGACGGGCTTGTTTACCAAGTACTTCAATTCCATGTGATCTGTATAAAACACAAATGGTGTTGCTAACAAGTATTGTCAAAACTTGTGCAATGCATAGATCATTGACAAAGCTTCACGCTTTGTAGTTGTATAATTTCGTTCAAAGATGAGTCATCTTTCTACTAGCAAAACAGATTGGATGATATACAATACCTTCGCCAGGTTGAGCTAACACATCACTAATGGCCATGCCGAAGTGTCCACATACATGTGAAATGGTTTATCCCATGAGGAAAGCACAAAATGGGTGCGGCGAAGCTTCTCTTTTAATATCTCAAACGCACGTTGTTTTGATTCTCCCAAATAAAATGTACCTTTCCCCTTCAATAACTCTTCCAAGGGTGCAACAATTCTGACATACCCTTTGATGAATTTTCTATAATATCATGTATGACCTAAAAATCTACGCGCCCCACTTTGGTGGTAGGCGCTTTCACGCCTAAAATGACTACAACCTTGGCTGGATCAACTAGCAAACCTTCCTTGCAGATTATATGTCCTAATAGTATCCCAAATGGCGTAGAAAATATGCACTTCTTGATGTTCAAAGAGATACTCAATTATCTGCATCATTCAAACATTAAGCACAGATTGTCACAATGATCTTTCACAAGCCCATATATTGTCCAATCATCTAGGTAGACCTGTAAGAAGTTATGAATAAAATCTTTGAATTCCTGAATAACTATGCACGAGAATACAACAGGCACATTTTTCAATCCAAAAGGCATCACAGTATAGGAAAAACTACCCCATTCAGTAGTAAATGTTGTCTTTTCTTGATCCTCCTAAGCAATCCTAACCTAATGATACCTGAAAATCCATTCGTGAAGGAATATATTTCACGCCCTGCAACTCCTAGTATTTCCTCAGTGAATGGTGTAGGGAATGGATCTGTGACACATGCAACATTCATCTCCCTATAGTCCACACATATTCTAATCCGTCTGTCCTTCTTGATACTGATCACCATTGGGCTAACCCATTCTGACTCATCAAGGGGCTTGATAATTCCAGATTTCAACATTTTATCAATTTCTTCTTTTACCTTTTCACGCAAATTAGGATTCATTCTGTAAGGTCTCTTTCTAACTGGTCATGCACCATCCTTAAGTTTTATCTTCATTTCCCTAAGTGATTCATGCATGCCTTTAAGTTCATGATACCCTTGAGGGAATAAGTCCTAATAATCCCTGAGTAACTCAATGATCTTTTCTACCTCCGAGTCGACCAGCGCTTCCAATTATGGCCTCGCTTAGGTTCACCTTCGAGCCTATATTCACCTTCTTTGTCTTCATGGGTTCATGGTAGGCGTGTGTATCCTTGTCTGCATTGTCCAAGACCTTGCGCACCCTTGTGAATGTTCAATATCCAGTTCTCAACTTCCTCATCATCCGCGATGTAAACCATCTTTCTTTTCTCTTTCTCAAGGCAAGCGCATTCAAGTAGTATGGAGTCCATTTCTTCTTCCTTTTCAAAACATGCTCCGGACCCTGTCTCACCAAATAATTCTTGAATATGCTCTTCGGATTTTGTACTATCTCCCATAGTTAAGCACTTGACAAAATTAATGCCTCTTCTACATGAGGTTTATTCGAGAAGTAGTCAAAGGTCTGGATCATTCCTGCAATTAAATTTTCCAGTTTCCAGTCTCTCTATGTAGTTCTGCATATACATACCATGCACATGTGCATCCTTGTAACGTAGAATACAATCTATGCACCCAGAGTGAAGGTGGTAATGCTTCCATCCCCGCTTGTCCGCAGTCTCTCACCTTTGTTGAATGTGATCTTTGAATGGTTGATCACCATGATAAGTGTAAATTTACGTAGGTGCATTGTTCCTTACAAACCTAGTAGACAAAGCAACTCCAATCTCTTCCCAGTTTATAAGATTATCTTTGTGGACTACCCACCAACGTGTTGTTGTCCTATGTAGTGTATATACTAACATATCTCTTCTCTTAATTTGATCTATCCACTATGTTTCCATGGCCTTCAAAATGCAGGAAGATCTTCTGCCCCTGTATACCAAGGTACTTATGCTACCTATCCGTCGAATCGAATGAAGTCCATTCTTATGCACAACCACGCTTTTCACCTCACATCCTACTAATTCATATGTACCATGAGCCCAATTTTTGCAAGAAATACTCGTAGTATCACTAATAGAATGAGAATCCTCCCACTGTAGGATGCCTTCTTTTGATGGCTCATTGACCTCTGGGTCTGAATAGCGTGTACATAAACCCCATTTAAGTCATCCTCACTTAGGGGTTCAACATAAGGCGTAGACTTTCCATCTGTCAAAGGTATCACAACCCTTTCCTCCTTGTTTTTAAAGCTGATATACCCCTTATTGAATCTCAAGTCAGCATTATTCGCATAACACCAAGGGCATCCAAGCAGGGCTGGAAAATTGTCCTTCTGCAAGTGCTAATACCTCAAAATCCCCAATGAACTTGGCCCCTTATATAGTTATAGATGCATCCTTCAAAACTCCTATGGGAGTAGCCTTAGTCCGGTTTGCCATAAACAACACATTAGATGATGGCTGCAATGGAGGCCTCCCCATTTGTACCCATGCATCTAATGTAAGCACATTTACTTCTGCACCTGTATCAATCAATATGTTGCTCAATAGCCACCCATCCACAACAACATTTAGAGTAAAAAATTTTCATAGTCAATGCTATCAGGGGGAAGATTTATATGTAGAATTTGACATCTAGTATCAAGACTTATGTGTGGAGTGTTCCCTTTTAACCAACTTCCTAATAGTGGAATAATGTTCTCTTGGCGCAACATTTTGCACACTTCCCGCAGTCATCGATATCGGTTTGGGTGTCTCCGATGATTTCTTCGCTCCTTTCGGTCCTGTATCTCACCCTAAAGATTCCTTAGCACTTCCATGGTATCCTGGTAAACTTCCTTCTGATGAGTAGGATCTGGGTACCTTGCATGCAAAACCTCCTCCTTGGTGATCATAGGCTTCTAGTGTAATGCCTCTCTTGTGCACACCACTTCAACGACGTGTAGTAATCTTCATTTTCAATGCCTCAGGTCCTTTTGCTATCTTGGGCATCCACTGATCTTCTACCATGCATTGGATTCTAACCATCCCGGTGCCTTTGTTTTCTTTCTTATGTTGCTTACTCAGATGCTCATATAAATCTGGGCACTCTTCATAGCTATGGTTCTTTCTGCAGAAAGAACATGCAATATTCGAGGACATTCACACCTATAGTGGTCAGGAGATCCACACGTATAACATGTTCCATAAGGGAACTCACCTCTTCCTCCACTATGGCCTCGTCCTCCATATCCACCATGATATCCACATCCCCTTCCACGACCTCCTTCAAAATGCCCCTCATTCCTGTCATAGCGCGTTTGATTATGATCTCGATCTTGGTGCTCATTCCTACCCTTAGAATTATCTGTTATACTTGTCTGTCGTACTCTAATGTCTATAGCATCCTGGATCTGACCAATCAACCGATAATCCTCAATATCATGGGTTGTGGACCTGTAAATTTTACAAAAGCAAGATACATTCTTCCTTATCGTGCATTGTAACAAAGGACAGTGACTAGCATCATGATTCAAATGACAAATCTCATAGTCCAATAGTAATGAGCGTACAGATCTATGAGGGCAACTATCCTTGGTGTGACCTTCCACTTCATAATTTATACACCAAATTCTGAGCGCGTTTCATGGGCTGAATTTGCTTGATAACTTCTCTAACTACTTTTCCATAGCTACAATATGTGCCTCTAGGAATGGACTAATGCTAGTGTCAATGCTCCCAACTACCTCAACACACAAAGTTACTTCCAGTGCTTTGCGTGGATCAATGTATGTCTTATGTGACAGTGCCCTTCTAAAAGGTGTAATCAATCCTCCAACGAACCATTGTGCATGTTGGCTAGCGTGAATATCATAAGATAGCTTAGATAGAAGTGTCTTAAAACGAGCATCATACTCACATACACTCTCAATAGTGCCTTTCTTGATATCCTTGAGTGCACTTATACTCTTCTACTCAAACTCAGGGATATGGAACTCTTTCAAGAAAGCATCCTCAGTCTTTGCATAATTCACGCAAGTTTGATCAGGGTCAAACTTCCTATACTAGTTGTGCACGTGCCCCTATAATGTAGTGGCAAATTGACTTGCCTTTCACTCAGTAGTCGTGATCCCTTTAGCATGCCACAAGATTTCACACATATGCGCATCTTTGGCAGCATCCTCTTGTTGGTTTGAAAATATGTCGTGAGAGCATATCTATGGATAGACGAGCCAACAGTGTGCAAGGCATAGCCCCTCTTTGAGACAACAAAGCGAAACTGGTTTATTGTTATTCTACCAGCAGGAACCTGTGTAAGTCTTACAGTATTCTGCCTTCAGGGGGTTTGGGATCTCATCCCAGTAGAGTAGTTCTAACGAAGAACAAAAAGGAATGAAAGAAGGAAAGGAAGGAAGATGGATCTGAAGGGAGAAAAGAAATGAATTCCAAAGTAGAAAGGTCAGAGAGTCTATGTTTTGGGGTAGTAGTAAAGAGTTGAACCTACTTGCATAAACGATCAAAGCAATATTGATGAACAAATGACAAAAAAGTAGAAATAGATCTAACAGAATAAACACACAGATTTGACATAAGAAAGATCAGATACCCATAATACACATATTCAGCACAAAGTCTTAATATTTGTATTAATGTTTTCTTACATTTACAAAAAAGTACAAAGCCTTTTCTTCTCACTTCTATTTTTCATCTAAAAAATATCCACCCTTGAATACAACAAGTATTCAAGTATATATAGAAGGAGAGAAGAAAAGAAGACAAAAGCAAACCAACCACTTAATTACAAAATATCTTACAAGAGATTCCAAAGTCATTTGTTGACTTTTGACAACTTTGTGGATGACATCATCCCATGGTGCAACATGGATGATGTCATCATTTGTGTCAACACACTTTAGATAATTACAAGGAGAAAGTCGGGAAGAAGGAAACTATTCATCGTCGTCCCGCGGCTGAAAGGGGGTATCCTGCTTTTGCTGCTGCTCAGGTGACGAGATGTGGAACTGGGCACAGTATTCCATGAACTTGCTGATCATGGGTTGAAGTTGATCCTGGGAAGGATCCTTGTGTCGATCACTAATAGCTTCGTAAGTCTCCCGCTCGTCCGTGAGCTTTTCTGGGAGTTTGGAATAATCATTTTCTACCTCTATCAGGTACCCAATGAAGTCACGACAAGCCAGCAGGTTGTTGATGGATTCGGCATCGAAAGTGACCTCTGGTCCCAGCCCCTACGAAACGATCTCCTTGAAGATCCAAATAGTTTCATCCACCTTTCTTAAGGTGAAAGAAGGAGTGAGCAAAGCCGGAGACATTCTCAAGACAATTTGTTCCATCTGATGCATTGCATCCAGGGCTTCCTCCTTTATCTTGTCGATCTTCTCTAGGACAAACTCCAGCTAATCAACCCGATAATCCAGAGTAGAAAGGATTTTGTTGAGGGCTCTGGGATGTCCAAAGATGTCGAACTTGACCAGATCTTTGACTGAACAGTTGAGCATTTTCTGAAAGGTCTCATGCTTGCATCTTGGCATGGTCCAGCTCTTCGGAGATGGGTCCTGCTATCGCCTAGAGCTCTCTGTTCACCGATTGATATTCTGATATAATCCGGTGAACTTGCGATCACTCCCTCACTTTCTTTGAGGATTTGGTTCCTCCAGGCGGAAACTGCCATGCCCTGCTTGCCGATTTTGGCATATTCATTAATCTTATCCTGGCTCAAAGGCTCAGGAGTTTCGGCGGCAGTTGTAGGAGGCGCACTGCCCATTTTCTGCAAGGCGTGGAGAAGATGTTTATTTTGCTCCTTTAACAGCCTTTTCTCTTCCTTTGCTTCCTGGAGCTTCTTGCAAAGGGCATCAACTGCAGATAGGGCCTCTCCTTGAAGGCTTTCTGAAGATGTCCCCATTGTGACTTGAGTCACTGTGTAATCTGTCGAAGACAGATCCTTTTTATCCTTTAAAGGGTTGGGGTAAGCTATCTCCATTACTCTCTCTCCTGACGCACTCTGAGAGAAGCGGGTTAAAGGCTTTTGCTTCTTGGTCCCCTTTGATGGGATGACGGAGAAGTCCATCGGTGTGATGGGAACTTTCCTCTTTTGTTGGCTCAGGTGCTGAGAGATCCATCTGGACTTATGGGAGAGGGGCCGGAAATAGAAAAGGGAGCAGCTGCAGTAGTAGAAGGAAAATGCGTGGAGACACTTGGAGGTGGCATCGAGAGGGAGGCCGAGGAAGTGCTCACGGGGGAAGAGATACTTTGCGGGGAGGTAGACATGGGAAAGGAAGGGAGCTGAGAGATGAGGGAAGAAATGGTGGGGGACAGCTCCGCGAGAGAAGAGAAGATGGACGATGAGGAAGGGGAACATCGAAGATGGGGAGAGGACACGACCAAAGGAATGGTCGCTTGGGTCACTCGAGGAGGGGAAGGAGGAGAGGGAGAAGGGATAGAAGGGACTTCAATAGTTACAGTAGTGGCAACATCCTGAAGTGGATGTGCCTATCAGAACATCTTCTGTTGCTTCTTTCTCTAGGTTTTCTGGGATTACAACCCGTTCTTGTGAAGCGGAAGGAGGACTTTCAGGAGCTTCCTCTTGGGTGGAGCTTGACTCACCCTCCTTGTCTTTCCCTTTGCTCTTTGGCAGATGTTTTGGTTTGGAAGGTGCATTGCCCAATGGAGATGTGGTGAAATCAACTCCGAGGTAGATGAGACCATTCATTCTACACCAGTGCTCTGTTCTCCATAGAGTTTCTTTGACCCTTTCTTCTATTGTCTGAGGCACTTTGGTTCTGTCAATTATAGCGAAAGGCCAGTCGTCCCCACCCGTGTCAAGATATACCTGATCAACTTCTTGATCAGCAGTTTGATAACCTTTTGGGACAATGGCTACGCCGTACTGGATGATTTCAGCCAAGGCCAAGCGGGAATGGTCTTTCCTTCTGAGCTCGACCTCATGATACAGATCGATATAAATATCCTCGATCTGTGGAATGTGGATCGGATCGAGTTTGGCTCTGCGAGGGCAATTCCTTGGGTCGAAAGTGGGGCCTTGCCGGGAAGTTGTGCTTTAGATTTAGCATATCAAGTTCTGCAAACATATCCCGTGCTTTGTGGTGAGAGAGATAAGTATACCTGCCCACTGTGAGGGGGAAAGGAGTTCCACCCTTCTTTCTCTTCAGACACTTCTCGTGATAGGTTATGAGTTGTCTTGACAGCTCCAACAGGATCAGTTTGGGGCCGGCATATCTTGGCAATTTGGTTGGTTCTCCCAAGAAGTTGGCTGCCCTTAGATAGGTGAAGGTGGGGAATTGTGTGAACAAGGCCCCCCATTTCTCTGTTGCTGCAACAATGCTCTTGGTCGTACGACCGTGAGTCATGTTTGGCCTCAAAAGGCAGACGATGCCGTAGAAGAAGGCATCGTTAATCTTTGTAAACTGGGGATACTATTCTCCAGCTTCAGCTCTGGATAGTATTCATATATTTTTACTTGGGGCCAAACCCCGCACCGCATCAATGCTGGGTAATCTCTCTCCGAGGCTGCAGCGTAAACTACGTAGGAGTTCATATAGAACCTCCCCGTTGTGGTAAGTTGTTGGAGCTGCTCGGATATAGTGTTGCTTATGATCTCCGCCCACTCGAAGCGTTGATCTGGCACATTTTGTTCATTGTCTCCAAGTATCTCAGCATCCATTTATGAAAGTAGTGGGCATCAGGAAGCCCAAATACTCTGCTTAGGAACATGATTGTATCACTTAGTTCCTCTAAGAAATCGCTGCGATGAATGACTTGTGGCCATCTGGTCACCACCTTCTTGTTTTTCAGGTATACCTCATTCATTAATTGCATGCACTGGTCTTCATTATCATCCCAAGCCTTGGTGCAATCTTCCTGGCTTACGGCCACAAAGTGCGGTGGTGAGGAATGCCGAGCATTATTTCGAAGTGTCGGGCGGTGAGGTTGATCACGACCTCGCCTTTTCATTCTGGACACACCTTGTGTCTTTGTTGTAGCAGCGGGCTACTACCATCATGAATTCGTTATTCACAGCACTGACTGGGATCCCCCCAGCAAAATGTAGTCCACTACCTACCAGTTTGTCCATCCAGGGACTTCCTGTGACCCTCCGGGTTCTGGCCCAGAAATCCTCCATATCAATGTGACCAAGTTCTGAGTCTCTTATGTCCAGGTCACACTCTGCCTGGGATTCGGGCATCCTGACCCTCTGATATTTGTACTTCATTTCTTCCTCTGTGAGCTTGGCTTTGCCCTTAGACTTGGTTGGTCTCTTACTTGATGTTGACATATGTAGTTCTGAACTCAGTTGCTGATCTGCAAGAAGAAGAAGTGAAACCCAATGCAGGAAAGTCATATTAGTTGTTTGATCTTCCATTAAAGCGTTGGCAGAAAGAAGAGTTAGTAATTTTAAGGCCTCGGGCGCAGGGTGCATGAACACTGCAGGTTGCAGGGTTAAATAGTATGGCACACAGAAAAGAGGTGCTGCAAGGGACAAATCAGCGCCAAAGGGCGCAGGGCGCATGGAAACTACAGATGACATTTTTGTTGTTGCAAGTGGAAGTGCGCCTGCGCCATACATGCATTTTATAACGGGCGCTGATATTTTTCATGTTACATAGGTACAGGATGCACCAAAGGGCACAGGTTTAATGCATGTAACATCATTTTTTCGTGTGCACCGCAGGGGAACTTGGCACGGCGCATGGAAGGTCTGCATGACATGATGTTGTTGTAATAAGGGATGCGCCTGCGCCATTAACAGTTTTGTACTTGGCGCAAGTAAGGTTGGTGTTGCATGGATGCAAGGTGCGCCAATGGCACAAGTTTTTGCAATGTTACACATGAGTTTGGTGCGCCAAGAGGGCGCAGGGTTAGCGGGTGTTGCAAGCAAGGAAAGTGCGCTTTGAGGGCGCAACTGATTTTTTATGCAGCAGGCATGGTGGATGCACCGTTGGCGCGACTGTACTTCATGTTGCAAGGGTGGCGACTGTGCCAAAGAGGAAAAAGAGCAGTCTATCAATTTTTAAGTCTTTGTTCTTCCTCTGGAGGGGTTACATGTGTTTAAGCCTCTTCTGCAGGGTTCCTTGGATGATGAACAGGCTAAAACAAAGAGATCCAAGCGATTTTTTCAGAGGCAGAGTCCTCTTTACCAGCAGATCTGGAAAGAGGGAGAAGTGCATGGGGGAGGATAGCAAAAACAGCAAAGGGAGGTTTCATGGTTTCACAAATCATTCTATCCAACCCCACAAACAAATAGCAAACCAAAACATAAAACATGAGAGCAATAAGGACCACTCACCAGGAATATATATAATGTGAGAGGTGGCTGGGTCCATAACGTGATACGAGAACGCGGGCATGTTGTGCAGTGCGAAGAAAAAGAATAATCACGTGTTTTCTGACTGGTGAAAGTGACAGGCGGATGTGCCTATATATAGGCAAAGTTGTAATAAATGCGCCAATGACTTTGTGAAGTGGCGCATCGAAACACCTGTCGACACTGGAAAGCTTGTGCCCTTTGGCGCATCAAAACACATGTTAACACAAAGTTATGTGCACCCTTGGCGCACCAAAAGTGTTGTTAACATGGAAAACGTGTGCCCTCATGCGCACCAAAACGCGCAATAAAAGTATTGTTGACACAAAGCGCATGCGCCTTGGTGCATGCAAGAAAGGCGCGACATGGTGAGGCGCACCAAAATGTGTGTCGACACTTCAAACCGTGCGCCAAAGGAATTAAAGGGGGCGCATGCTTACCCTATGTTGCATAGACATTAGGTGCGCCCAATCCAAAAAGACCAAAAATGGCTAAGTTCGGAAAACCAGATTTCCTGGGAAAGGGTTTTTCTGCAACGCGTTCGAACCAAAGAGGTCCCTGACGAGGGACCAGAACAAAATTTGGGTATGGTTACTTGTAAAATTACCCTTGCCAATTTTACGGGATAACAACTGGCTCTTTCTGGGAACTATCTCTGAACGGAAATCAAGGGTAGAGAATCCCAGTTTACACATGCCTATCCATTGGGTAACAGAGTCAAAAACAAGGGCGACCGCAAAAGGAAACACTCAACCAACAAAAGCAAACACACAATCAAGAAATCAGACAAAGAAGAGAGCAAGCTCTACTTCTGAATATTTTCGATGCTACCCGCTATAGGGAAGCGGGAGTTCGATTCCGTCCGGATACGAGAGATAGAAAGTATTCTCGCAGCTTGAGCTGCTTGATCTTGAAAGGCCCTCTCCACAGGGAATCAAATTTTCTGTGCATGCCCTTTGGCTCTCTTTGTTTGTCCCACAAAAGGACGAGGTCTCCCACCTGGAAATTTCTTTGCTTAGCTTTCTTATCGAACAATCTTTTTACCTGATTCTGATGTTCGGTGATCCTATCAACCACTCTTACTCTCTTTTCTTCGAGCTCTGCTAGATACATGATCCTCTTCTCAAGAGAATTTTGGAAAGTCTCATCTTTGATTGCTCGTGCCAAGCGCAGAGCAGGGAGTTCCACAAAAATGGGAAGCTTAGCATCGATGCCATATAACACTTGAAAAGGTGACATGCCGAGAGACCTCTTGGGAGTGATGCGGTCTGCCCACAAAGCGTCGTATAATGACTTGTGCCACATTCATTGATTCTCATCCACTAGCTTTCGTATGATGGTTACTAAGTTTTTATTACTGGATTCTGCCTGACCATTTCCCTGAGGGTAATAATCTGAAGCGTGAGCCAGAGTTATTCCGTATTCGTAGAAAAAACTAATAACTTCTCGTGAGGAGAATTTGGAAGCGTTATCAGCAACAATCTTGTTTGGAACGCCAAACCTGACAATGATATTTTCTTTGATGAAACTGCAAACAACCTCGGAAGTGGCATGTTTGACAGGTATGGCTTCTACCCACTTGGTGAAGTAATCTGTCGTTGTTAGGACATAACTATGTCCGGAACTCAATTGGGGATTGAGTGCACCGATAAAATCAATTCCCCACTGCTTGAATGGTTCATCGACAACGACCGGCCTGAGGGGAAAAGCAGCCAATTTGGGCTTGCCGACAATAAACCTTGGCCGCAAGGTTCACACTTTGCTACCTAGGTGGTTGTGTCTTGGAAAAGCATCGGCCAATATTACAGCTCGAGATGATCTTGTGTGCCGTCACGGAGGAGGAGAAATGGCCCCCACAAGCCGAATCATGAAAACTCTCAAGTAACTTAACTTGCTGTGGCTTCTCAACACATCGCAAGAAGATGCCATCTATTCCACGTTTGTATAAACCGTCATCCCAGATGATATATCTGGCTACTCTGAGCTTTATAGCGCACTTCTCCTTTGTAGTTAGATGGGATGGGAATTCACCATAAGTGAGAAAGAAAGCAATATCGGAATACCACTCGTCGCTGGTTGCGACAAATAGGACCATCGGTGGTGAATCGGTTTTCTCCACTAGCTTTGTGCTCCATTGGTGAGATCATCCTTTTCTCGGGGCCTTATGAATCTTTGTTTTCAGCCATAAGCTGACATAGGCCCTTGCCTCTTACCAGCTTGGTTGGTTTTATATCTAGATCATACTCCTGGACTTTTGCAATCCAATTCCCCCGCAAGCTTCCTAACTCCTGTTGAGTTAAAATTGACTTGACTGTCGTGTCAGGGACCAGCACCACTGTATGAGAGTTTAAAATGTAATACCTGAAGTTCTTGACTGCTTTGACAACGGCGAAGGCATGCTTTTCCAACTGAGACATTTTTAATTCGTGAGGCTTGAGGGGAGAGCTCATGAACGCAATTGGGGATTCAACATTCTTAGAATTCTTTTGCATCAAGATGGCAGATACAGTATGCTCAGATGCATAGCTATACATGATAAAATCCTTGGAGAAATCGGGACACACCAGGACTGGCGCGTGAGCAACGGAGGCTTTTATTTCCTCAAACGACTTCTTCCCTTCTTCGCTCCATCGGAAAGTTGGTGACCCTTTCATCATGTCTAATATATGACCCTTTCATCATGTCTAATATATGTCTAATATATGACTCGCTCCATCCAATATTCTCGCGCGCTCACATTCATGCGTGATTATGTGCTTAAGAATGCTCCTCCATATAACATTGAATTTGTTTATCATGCCGGTAATGTACTTGATCCCTGACTTACTCTTACTCTCCTACTTCCCAAGTTAGCTTGCTAGTCATACTAGATACTGAAAAACCAAGCACAAAGGAAAGGTCACTGTGTCGATTAAGATGAGCGCCTATGGTCTAGGTAGTCTCTCTTTTAGCACACTTTGGTGTGAGGTGAGAAGGGATCTCTATCATGCTTTCCAAGATGGGGGATTTCTGATGCTCTGGCTCCGCATCTTCTATGTGAGCTATAAATCCTTCACAAGCCATCACTCTCCTCAACACCATACTTTCGCAATGGAACACTGCTTCTCTATCTCCCTCTCACGCGCCTCATTATACTTAAGTTGCCTTTCCTCTCTCTACTTCTCTGCCAATAGTTCTAGCCATCTTAAACCAAACCTGTTCCTGCCTCGCATGTGGTGAAGTTTAGTTAGCCATCGATTTACTTTCTAACCTTACACAAGTATTTATTAATTGCCTTGTAATTGATAAATCTACACCACCTTACCTACCACCTCACTTTGCCACTTCATCATGACCTAGCCCTAACCCTAAAACTAACCTAATTAGGACCCATGACTTGGTCTAGACTCACATCCATAACTAATGCCTCCTTACTCGCACCCAAAGCCGACCTTCTAGCCACTTGACCAAGCCCATGGCCCATCTCTCGGGAGAAAAGCAGGGAAGGTGGGCTATTTTACTAAAAATAGCCTACTTTTTCCTAACCGATGCCGGTTCCTACTCGACCGCCGTCGGTTACGCAACCGCCATCGGTTCCCTGTAAATGGGCTTCCCAAACCAAAACAACGGATCGGAATTTCATTTTTGGAGATCAGTCGAAGGATTTTTAACCAAAGGAGAGTCCAAAGCGATCGGCAGAGTCCAGAACTTCACTTGACCAAGCGAGGCGAGTAAAGAAACCGAGAAGAGTTGGCGTGAAAGGAGATCAACTTGCACCTTCATCAAAAAAACCCGGTAAGTTATATCTTGCATGTCCTCCATTATAACATTTCTTGTGCTTTTGGAATTGTAATCTTCCCAAATCCGTTCCTGAACCCATTATCTAACGTACCATTGCCTCTAACCATCATTCCTTAGCTTCTAACCATCCCATTTCTCAATACTATCCAAAAACCAGCCATTACAAACACCACAACCAGCCCGAAGATCCTACAAACCAGCGGTATCGGTTATCAGTGACCGCCATCGGTTATAGATAACCGGCATCGGTTCCTTTGATCAAAACCAAGAAAAACAGCCTTTTCCCTACCTAGTTCCACGAAACAATTTAATTAGTACTCTACAGTATTTTGTGTTAATTCATATTAGCGAGAGGCCCGAGACCACCTTCGAAAGGAAGTTTCATACTTCACAGGCCCAAGCGATTCCCTCATTTATTATCTAATCAAAATCTTGTGGTCTTGTGTTCTTATTTGCGGGTAGTCCTTCCAAGACAAAAAGAGTTCTTCGCGATCGGCTGATCTTTCTCTGATGCGCACATCATCTCGACATTCTACGGGTATTCCTCCTAACCCTAACCTTATCTGTTTCTATAAGGAGCGAAGCATTTCAGTGAAACATTTTTGCTACGCCAGGTGGGACCCATTTTGGGTTTTCTTTATTTCATACTTGCTTTTTATTATAGGAGCATACTTGCTGTTTTCTTCTTCTAGAGATATTCACGGGGTATTTTATTATTACGGTAAAAGAACTTGCTTTGTTTTTGCATCTTGCATTAGTAAAAGTCATCTCTTTTGCTTCATCGAATATCACTTTCGATTTGGGTTTTAAAACACATGCATTACATTCTGCTGTTGTTTTTCAATTCTAGTGAACATAGATTAAGTAGCAATTCGTACACGTGGGGGTGATATCCACGGTATTGACGAGAAATTAACCTTAGTTTCAGCTTTGCACAACACATCTTGAATCACTTCACAATTAACACAACATCTCAAACATCCCCCTTTTCCATGCGGTATTCCTCCTTGCCCGATTGAGGTAACCTTATAAGCCAAAACAAACTTGATATTTCCCCTAAGTCTTGTTGTTTAGGATTCTGACATCATTCTACGTCTAAAGGCATAAGCCCACAATAATTAAAATTAACCCTAAGGTTAATCTCTGCATTTGCGTGTGCCTCTTGCTTGTTTTCAAATCCTGTTTTCTCTGTCATACTTTGTCTTCTGTGATCAATAAGTTGCTAAACTACTCAACGTTGCTAAAAATCAAATTAGCAACCCCTTTGTATTTTCTTATTCTAGATTTTTGACACCGGCATCGGTTAAGGGACCGACGTCGTTTTCCTGTGGCCGACACGGTTACCAAACCGATATCGATTCTTGTCTCTCTCATTACGACAAACAACCAGACTTGCTAAATTCACCATTACGAGGTTGTTTTTGTCCTTGATAGATTGAAACTTTCTGTGTGTTACGGTCATGGTTGTCATCACTCGGAAGCAAGCCGCCGCCATGGTTTCACACGCTTGCTCTGTTTCTTTGCTGAATCACCCCCTTCACATTCATAGGAAACCCTACGGACACCGGTGAGATCCCCAAATTCTGTGGGAGACAAGGACTTTGCCAAATTTCTAGATGCTAATCCCAGTATTTGTCTGATACTATTTGTCTCATACCCACGACCGTGCGCACGATGGTCAGCTCCTTATGGGCATGCCTATTAGTATAGCTGCTCATTTAGCTCCTACTCCTCCCGATGATAACAATACCTTACTTCCCGCATCACTAGCCCCGTCTCCCGATCCGGCGGCGGCGAGAGGTTCATCGACCCCGATTAGCTTTCCTTTTGTTAATCTTGGACCCCACGTATCGCCACCACCAACTGCCCCTATCTCGTCTCTCTTTCAGACCACTCCATTCATGACTTACTCTCTGCCACCTATTCAAACCGAGCTTTCCTTCTCAAGCTCCGCCTACCTTTTCATTCCCATACACGTATCCATAACCTCAACACCTTATATGGGACATCCCTATTCTGTGGCACCATCACCTCATCCAACCACAGATTTCATCAAGCAAATGATGGACAAAATGCAAAACCTGGAGGCTTCCGTTTCAGGAAGTCGTAGCGCCTTGACATACGAGCAAGTTTGTCGGGAGCCCATTCACCCTTCTGTCCCCCTTCATTCATATCCTCCTCAATGGGAGTTGCCAAAGTTTACTCGTTTTAACAGTAAAGAGGATCCTCAACAACACTTGCGATCATTTAGACATGCTTGTTATTTGATTGCCCATGATGATGCCTTGTTACTCCGCACCTTTCCCATGTCCTTATCAGGGCCTGCCTTGGAGTGGTACAGTGCTTTAACCCAGCACTCAATCTTCTCTTTTAACCAACTAGCCCAATCTTTCTTGGATCATTTCTCCATTAACATTGCCAAGAAAGTATCTATCACTGACCTCTATGCCATCAAACAATTCGAAGACGAATCTATCGCAGATTTCGTTGGACGATGGCGGGGCCTTATCAACCAACTTACGTATGCCTTGCCTCAAACCGAACTTATCGAACTCTTTACGCGGGCTGCGCTAAGCTGTCTCCCCTACCCTCCAAATTCAAACTTTCCGTACATTCGGCGAGGCCTTTACTATGGCTCGAAAATTAGAAATTCGGGCCTTAGAGGAAGAGAAATTGCGGTTGCGCAACAAGAACTCCACTTTCCGAACTCCGATTCTACCATAAACCAAATACCACCACTCCTCACGCGTCGACCTCTTCTAAATCAAAAGGAGCTGTCCACGCGGTGATGGTCAAATCCCAACCACCGTCGATACTCCACCAAAACCACCTATAAATACAAAGTGAGCCCACCAATTACACTCCTTGGGAGAAACTTATGGCATCATCCTAGAGAAATTGCTCAAAGTGGGGCTATCACCTTGCCCCTGTAAAACCTCACTCTGGGTTTGACTCCACCCGCGCATGTGATACCTTCTGAGTACAAAGAAAATGACTTTTGTAACTTTCACGCGTAAAGGACATAGTCATGAAAGCTGCAAGATGTTGAAAAACATAGTGCGAGAAATGGTTGATCTGGGGGATATAACACTCGATAATCCTAACCCCTGCTAACCGAAATCTGAAAATTTTCAACAAGCCATTCCCGAATCACTCGTCCAGCGTGACGTAAACCAAGATATCTTAGGCGAGGAGAGTGTTCATGAGATCCATGCGGTGTTCGATACCCGGCCAAAAGCCTCTATCGAGAAAATTTTGAATCAAGCCTCTTCACTAACACGGGCCGAACCTCCTTTACCACCATCAAGCCAAAGCGAAATCATTCCTTTACCCATAGAAGAGTTAGCTGCCCGGGCTTCCCTTCCCATTAATGAGTCTTCTTACACCACATCCCTCTGCTGCGGCGGATGTTGTCTAATCTATCCATTTCCCAGGCGTCTCCTTCTACCACTCTTGCCGCACAAGAGGAAGGTACACCACTCCTTTTGACATCCTTAGATGAGAAATCTCTCATTGCAGACATCGTTAAATTCTTTAGCCATGACAGACCCCCTCAAACATGCCCATACGCCTATTAGTCCCTCATCACCTAAATCTTTTCAACAACCGTCGACCTCTTAGCATCTACGATACGATTGCCTCATCCGCCTCTGTGTCACACCCATGATGGATTGGAATTACAACTCACTTTTCCTCTGTACCAAAATTACAAATTACACTGGAGCTGTCATTCCACGAGAAGATATAGACGGGCCCTATGGGAGCGTTTGAGTACTCTGTTTCTACTCAAATGCAAATGGTGATCCGATGTCTCCACCATCTACCCGAAGTGCTTACGAAGCTTAAAATGCCCCTGTTCTCGCCTTCACCCCCTCACCTCTACCAAATTCCCCGTCCACTTCTATCAACTTAACCGAGATCTTCCCCTACGCTTGGGACCTCACGATGCCCGATCTAACACACCCGCTTAAGCGACTCGATTTATCCCAAAATAAACCCGCCCCGCCACCTAGGAGACAAACGCAATCCGGGCCTCTATCAAAACCCTCATCTTCACACCCACCTTCCATATTGGGACCTCATCCCTCCACCTTACATCATATATATCATACCTCCTTTGTTTTACTGCAAAACAACCTCGCCTTTACACCTATCTGAGAGATCAAAGGGTATCACAACATCGTTACCCGTGTATCCGGTCCACTATCAACCCTAAACCCATCCCATCATCAAAGGATTTATTTTACTGTCACTCCCCTTTCTCCGTGGTTGTTTCCCATTACCATGCCATCAGTAGCCTCATCATCTAACCAGTGAGCGTAACCACGTAACCAAGAAACCACGTTTAGTGAAAAACATGTGTCGGCACCCCTCGACTAAACCACCACCCATCTGAACTAAACACGCCCAAACATTACCACAACCCACACAATCAATACCCTCATCTTCTTCTGATTTTGACCCACTCGAAAGGATCCTACGCCAAAATCCTTGCTATGTTGGTGGAGAATCGACCATCTCTCTACCCCCACTTCGACCTTATGACCCGTCTAAGCCCCGACACATGGATTATGATGAGTCTAAAATCTGCGCCTATCACACACTGGACATGATGTAGAAGGATCAAAGCTCTAAAAACCATCCTTCGCGAGTCACCTCTTCCGGATCGAAAGATTAAGAAAAACAACTTACGCGGGGAGAGACCTCTAGCGTCGATTCCCTCTCTATACCATCTGTCCCCGCCTCACCAAGATCGATCATTATTACAACCCCACCTCTTGAAGACCATGAATTATCCCAACCATCTTCTTCATCTCGGGTCTACGAGATTAATATGATTAGTGTCATTACTCGAGACGAGAAAAACAATGGGAAGGCGAAAAAAACACACTGCGGCATCTCTTTCTCCTTGACCATCCCGATTACACCACCACCTAAAGTGGTTATTCGCGGACCCGCCTATCCGTCTCTAATGGAGTTGCCCACCGAACCATGATCAAACGGCTTCATCAATCGCCCGTAAAAAATGACACTATATGATCTCATTCGGACTTACGAATCTCATCGACAAGCTCTCGTTGAGATCCTTGAGGATAGAGGTTTTCCCAATGAAACCACCGCCCGTGGCCTCCATTCTAACACCCGATCACGTTGCCTCTCTCACCCAAACAATCCATCTCCCCACCATACGTCTCAAAACAACAAGCATGCGGTTAGTTTCTCGGAAGATGAAATTATCGACTTTGAGTACGAGAAGACCACGACCACCCCTTTTCATTTCCGCTTACGTCCGAGACATTCGAGTACGTCGGGTTATGATTGGCGGGGCGCTAGCCTAAACATCATCTCTTGAAAAGCCTTCCAACAAATGAACATCCCTTCTAGTTGCATGTGTGCCAACCCCATCATGTTGCGGTCATTCATGATCTTATTACTTCTACCTTAGGCACCGTGATCCTCAACATTCGCGTAGGCCCACGTACTTTGCCCGAACTCTTCTATGTCCTTGAAGGAGAGTTCGATATAATATATTGCTAGGTCGTCCTTGGATCCGGGCCATGGGATGCGTCCCTCAACATTACATCGATGTATAAAATTTGAGTACGAGGGAAGTCCTACACTTTGTAAAAGCTGATCCTCCCCCTTGAAAACTTGCATATGTTATACCGCCCAAACGATGTGCTTATACCAATTAAGACACCCATACATTCAACCCAACCATCCTCTTCGATATACCTCAACCGTCCACCTCATTGCACCTCTGTTGATGAAACCACCGTCCGTCGCACAAACCACTTCTCTTCCATGCACTAACATCCCAACCTCCGACCCCTTAGTAGGCGTTTTCATCGCCTTCTGTTTGGGGAGTATCGCTATATAACGTTAGTTCTTTCCCTACCCGCGAGTACGGACAATTACATGCACACCCCACCTACGACCGTCGCGTGGGGGAGATAATCTCTTACGGACCACCCCATTGTCGCACTAACCTAACATACGGGGGTGTTGACGCATCCTCCATTACCCCTGAACCTCCTCTTGGTGTGGTTCCCTTCCAATCCGATTTTCAATACTTGACAAATCGTCGTTTTTTCCCTCACCTTCTTGACTCATTTGTGCGTGGAAGGCTTTGGTTTTGGCCTTTACGAACAAGGCCGACATACTCTCATCCCCATCACCACACGCAAACATAATGATCGCAGTGGTCTTGGTTTTTCCGAAACACCTACGCAAGAGACACCTCCTGTCAGCTGTATCCTGGAAGAAGAGGACGTCGCCCCTACCAAACCATCATCACCCACTTTGCCATCATCTCCCACAGAATCGATGGACCCTGAATCTATCCCTCCTAACTTTTTTTTTTTTCATAAATGCTATCTTCATAGGTCCTCTCACTTATCAACGCGATAATGAGGACCCATCTTCTCTTCCCCTTCTGTATCCAGACATGATCGAAGAGGATTCACCTTTGATTAATGTTGTTGAATGCCAGGATGACGACTCCATCCTCACTTACCTAGGCGCGGATGATTCTTATATTCAACGTGCCTTACCATCTGAAACTCAAACCATCTTTGAGCAGAATCTACTATAGAAATCAACATCCACACGGAGGAAGATCCTCACATAGTGAAGATCGGACAATCACTTGACACATCGAGCAAGCCGCCTTTACCACCTTTCTCCGTGCTCATGACCAGCTTTCGCATGGTCTTACGGCGACATGCCGAGAATTGATCCTACCATTGCCGTCCATAACATCACTCTAAACCCCGATTCCAAACCAGTCAAGCGAGAATTGAAAAAATGCATCCACGCATTGCTCTCTTGGTCAAGAGGAGCTCAGCGACTCCTTTACTGTTTCCTTCATTACTTTATTGACTATCCTCAATGGATTTCTAACATCGTACACATCACGAAAGCGGCGGGGGGACTTCGGATATGCACGCAGTTTCCGGGATCTTAACCTCGCTTGCCCTAAGGATGACTTCCCCCTCCCAGTATTGATCAACTTGTTGATCTCACTGCGAGTCATGAAATGCTTTCTCTCATGGATGGCTTTTGAGTTCTGACCAAATTTTGGTTGCCCTGCCGATCAACACAAAGCGCCTTCATAACTCCTTGGGAACTTTACATTACCGTGTAATGCCGTTTGGCCTTAAGAATCTTTGGTGCGACCTATCGGCGGGCTATGACCTACATTTTCCATGACATTATGCACACTATCCTCGAAGATTCGTTGATGATCTTAAGGCAAGTCTAAACATCGCGGTGAACATCTCGATGTTTTAACCATTATTTTTGATGCTTTGTTACAATATTACGTCCGTCTTGACCAAAGAAATGTGTCTTTGGTGTCCTTTGAAAACTTAAGGCTTTATCGTCTCTTTACGTGGCATTGAGGTCGATCCATCTAAAGTAAAAGCTATCCTAGAAATGCCCCCACCCAAAAACCTTAAACAATTGCGTAGTTTGCAGGGTAAACTTCAATCCATCCGGCGTTTCATTTCCCAACTCTCGGATCGATGTCACCCTTTTCATCACCTTCTAAAAAGGGCGTTGCCTTTGATGGGTGAGGAGTGTCACCAAGCCTTGAAGCTCTCAAAACATATCTCTTGCGACCACACACATGTGCTTATCCCACCCCAGGACGACCGTCCTTTCTACCTTTATCTTTCCGCCACTGACCATGCTATAGGAGCTATGCTCGCCCATCGAGACCCGGCACGCCGAGAGCAGGCCGTTTACTATATAAGTCGTACCCTCGTGGATTACGAGACTAGGTATACACATGTAGAAAAATTGTGCACAGCCTATCATTCGTCGCCACCAAACTCCGACATTACCTCTGAATCACAAAACTTTCGTCATCACCAACACGGACCCCATTCATTATATATACGCCAAACCACACCTAAACCAACGCATCGCTCGATGGCTCATGCTCCTCGCCGACCTCGACCTTGAGTTTATACAACAAAATCAATCAAAGGACAAACTCTTGCGGATCGACTTGCGGAGGGCCCCTCTGCACAGGGAACAATTTACCAATTTTACCTTCCCAAGCGAACTCATCGCCACTCTTTCGCTCGGAGAAGTGTCGTATCAAATGACCCTCTTCTTCGATGGATCTAAGTGCCAGCGCGGCGGAGGAGCCGGCATTGTTCTCATCCCTCTTGACGCTGAACCTATGCCTCTTTCATTCCGACTTGATTTCCCTTGCACTAATAATACAGCGGAATACGAGGCCCTTGTTCTAGGTCTCCAAGTTGCGTTACACTTAGGTATCAAATCTATCAACATTTTTGGCGACTCTCAATTGGTAGTCAATCAAGTTACGGGCATCTACCAATGTAAAAACGAGGAACTTCAGAAGTACAAACACCACGTGGAGTCACTTCTAGCCTTATTTACTCACTATGCTATACAAACCATTCCCCGCTCCACTAACAAATTTGCGGATACTATGGCTTGCTTAGCCTCGCAAATTCCCGCCGCGCCAACTGACTCTGAATTATTCGTCGTGGTCCAACAACTTTTTGCCCCATCCTATTCAACCCCGGTAGTTTGTATGATAAATACTGTATCTACTAATTCACAGGATACCTGGTACCACCAATTTCATGACTACCTTACAATCTCTGTCCTCCCACCTGATCTTACTAGTAGCAGCAAGCGTGCTTTTCTTAAAAGTGTTTCGCGTTATGTTGTCATGGGGGACTCCTCTATAAACGTGGCTTTGATGGCATCCTCCTTCGCTGTCTAACCGGCGCCAGAAATCACTCATACCATCCAACAGGTCCATGACGGTATTTGTGGTGGACATTTTAGCGGCCTTGCCGTGGCTAAGCGAATCCTTCGCCTAGGTTATTATTGGCCTACTCTCGATAACATTGCTTTCTGAATATGTTAAGCGTGTGTGTGTGTGTCAACAACATGCCAATCTTCAACATACTCCTAGCCACCCGCTACAGTGGTCACGAGATCTTTGGCCTTTCTCACATGGGGTTTAGACCTTATTGGTGAGATTCACCCGACCTCTTCACAACGTCACCGTTGGATAATCACAGCGACCACCGAATATTACACAAAATGGGTGGAGGCCGTTCCACTCATTTCAATCAAAAAAGAAAAAAATTGTCGAATTCATTAACCATCACATTATCATCGTTTTGGTATTCCTCATCGCTAATAACGAGATAATGGTAAATCTTTCAAAAATAAGTTGTTCTGAAGACCTTTGTGACAACTTTGGTATCAAACTTAGCTTCTCATCCCTTTCTTATCCATGAGGCCAATGGTGGTGGTGAATCTTCTAATAAAACTCTAACCAAAATCCTCATGAAAGTCGTCAATGAATCTGGAAGAAATTGGCACGATCACATTCCCTTTGCCCTTTGGGCTTATCGTACTAGCATTCGTACTTCCACTAATGCCACACCTTTTTCATTGGTATATGGTACCGAGGCTGTTTTGCCTCTCGAAATACAAATACCCTCCCTTAGAATATCTCTTCAAGATATTCTCACCAATGATTTCCGCCAGAGCGGTTAGCCCAATTAGAGCTTCTTGACGACGACGTCTTACAGCTCTCGATCACCTCCAAATCTATCAACAACGCATCAAGCGTGCTTATGATAAGCGACTTCATGAGCGTACCTTTAAGGTTGGTGATCTTGTCCTCAAAGAGAATCAACATGTAACCAAACTAGAAAAGAGCAAACGTGGAAAATTTGCTCCCAATTGGATTGGGCCTTATATAATCACTCACACCTATGGATCAGGCACTTATCGTTTAGCTTCGCTTAATGGTAAACTGAGCACAACCCCTAATGCCTTGCATCTTCGACCATTCTACTGTTGAATCTAGTGTTATATCACTTCTTATCCGCCTACTGCTCGTCCCTTGAGCTCACATACCACCACATACACTTGTCTCTTACATCTCGAAATAAAATCAAGCTCACCCCTCACCTCCCCTTACGATGCCTTCCCCTTCTTAGTCTAGTCCATGACTTCAAAGTATTAAAATAAGCCGTATTCTTATGGGATTTTCTTGAGTCAAACTTCCTACTAAACTAGATGCTTCACGCCAAAAGAACATCTAGTTATCTAAAATTAAATATAGACTGCTCCCTCGAAGGACATCTATATGCCAAACTATTCTTTCTTCTTATAAATAAATGGCTCCCACTGAAGGACAGGCTATGCACTAAAATCATCTCTGCTACTATAAATAGTTGCTCCCCAAGGACAGCTATACACGAGTCGACCTTTATCGAAGCTTCTCGCATTGATCAACTTCGTGAAGACCTCAAGAATAAAACAATCAATATCCCTTGCAGACTTCCCGCATCGATCAGTCTACATTCAATAAAATAAAAGCCTCATACAAAAGAAATTTTTGGGTCATGGACTTGTCTATTTAGGGTAGGTTCTCTTTCGTTATAACAAGTTCTTTATACCTCAGCTATATCATCCACATCACCTCACCATTTGTTTCCACTCAAGGGACGTAACGTACACCTGATATATTGTGATCATACAACTCTTTTCAACTATGGACTTCTCGTCTATACACGGCACTTAGGGCTTCAGGCTCGTTCTACGTTGTGTGGTTTGTTTAGCTCTTTTCACCTATGGAGCACTCTTTCCGCTTTGCCTCGCATCTAGAATTGTGTGTTGATCTTAATCAGGACACTATTCCCTACTACTTTGGTATGCTAACCTTTGCTTTACCTATACCTACACCAACAACATTATCCTACCAGCACCAACACCATTACCCTACCAACATCAAATTTTTTTTTTTTTTTTTTTTTTTTACCAAACGACAAATTGCCTAAACCATACCAAATTGCCTAAAATCACCCCTCCCTGATCCTAAGGGAGAACTACATCGGTCTGAGGCCCTTCCTTGCTTTGTGCGATGGGCTATGTAGGCGCACTTCGGAGACATGGGGTCTCCCAAGGTTAGCTCGACCATCCCCTACCATAACCTATCTTGTGTGGTGAATATAAATATTTTTGTGTATTTTTATTTTAATCACATTTCTCTTTATCCTTTTTCGAAACACCGAAAATCAAAACACCGACAATCTTATTATTATCATAACTCAAATCAACATACATATTCAGTTTTATTTAGATGTTAAACAAATACATCTTCTCTATCATCGACACGCAGGTCGGCATCCTTATTCTTATACCTCGCTAACATATACTCAGACCATCACAACTCATCCCGAACTAGGTGATGATCGTGATCGTCGACCCCTCTCGCCGGGCCTCTCTGTCCTCAAAGGTACCGCGGCTATTGGTACCGCCCACTGATCTGCCAATCTCTCCTGTAACATATGAATACGCCCTCTCGCATGGAGAACTCCAGCCTCTAGTCTCGCCGCCCGTGACTCCGCAACCACTAACAATCCTCTTGTCTCATTCACCTGCGTTTGGAGCTGCTGAACCAAACGCTGCAGACGATCCCTCTCTGCTGTGATCACCACTGTGTCAGGGCGCTCGCGTACACCTCGCAGTTCTGCTACCCACCATAATCTATAGGCCTCTGTCATTCCTACATCCATTACCCTGCGATCGGCTGCTATCTCCTCAGGCCCTTCTGGAGGTGTTGGCCGGGGTGGTGAGAATGCTGCCTCGGCATCGATCCTCATATATGGTCTATAAGCCTGTGGTATGTCTGCACATATCAAATTGTCGCGCACGCGATCTATAGGAATCCTCTCATATTCACTGGCTTTGTGCCCGATCCACCTCAATCGCTCTACACCTCTCAACTCCTCGGCTATGTTCTCGGTTACCATATAGTTCCCGTAGAACCTCAATGAGATATCCATATTTGTCACTCTCTCCCATACCTACCTATAATACTCAATGTCACCGGCACGGCTTTGAGATCTTGCCTCTTGTTACGGGACCCATCGTCGGAATCCCACCTCGTACTCCGGTCTCTCTGCTGTATAGATCGGCCTATTAGTCGCACACAAACAATGTGCTCATAGGCCCAGCGATGTAATAAGTATGAGCAATCCAACGTTGTCTGTGACTTCGCCTCTGAAGCCCATAAACCCTGTATAGCTCCGCGAATATGCAGGTGCCCATGCAAATGTAACGTTCCTTTCTATCATCTCCCGGATAACACACATCAATGCCTTTGGAAATTTTCCCCCTTAGCCTCGGTAATGCATAATACCCTCTGCTATCATTAATATCACTGCTAACCTTGTCTCCTCGGGTGTCTTTGCATACATTACCCCATATGTAAGCGATAAACCTCATTGTGTCAAATCTCGTGCGTATGGACCAAATCTGCTTTTATCGCTCCCAGTGCCGCGCTAGGTAGTGCACGATATCTTGGCTCTCTGTAATAGGGAGTCTCAAATCCGAAACACATCTTCCATATTCTTTGTCATCTCACTGTTGGCGGATAGAAGGTATTTGTCTCGGGATTCCATCTCTCGATCAGTAGCTTTGTAACATACCATGGTTACGTGCGATTCGTGAATAATAACGGATTCCACTTAACCCCAAACGATTTATCAATGTCCATTCCGCTGGTGTTACATCCGCTCGGATTCGCGACAACAGCGCTGGCACACTATCATTCATCCTCAACTCTGTCTCTGCCTGCATACACCAAAACAACAAACAACCATTCAACCCGTTAGGGTCTTTTTCAAACATTCTGGAAATTTCTCCAGTAACCGGTACCGGTTATACATAACCGATATCGGTTGCATAACCGATACCGGTTATCCCTAACCGCCACCGGTCACTGTCAATTTTATACACCTTCCTTAAAAACAACCACCTACGACAATAATTTGCTCGTTTCTTCGTTTTTATACATATAAACATACCTGAAACCCCTGATTGCCTACCCGGTAACACTTACCTCACCTGCAACCCTTGTTATCATGTTTTCTTTCTCATATTTACCCACCTATTCTACCCCATCTTCTTCACAAAACCATGCAGAAATCAAATCACAACCAAAACGTTTACCTCTTGGGTTGCAGTAGCTTGCGATGACCCTTGTCTTCTCTCTTGTCCCTGCCTGCTGGATGTTTCTCCTCGTCCTGCCATTATCACCACCTTTTTTCAAACCTGCCTTGCTATCTTCTGAATCTCAGATCACAATTCCCTTTTCTTGTCTCTTCTCTCCTTATCACTCAGATTTCTCATGCAAAAACCTGTCGCAGTCGTCAAAACGCGTCGCGTTCGCGCTTTTAACCTCTTGCATGGCTCTAAAATTAAAACTTCAGTTGCCACCCTAGCTTTTTTATTTTTAGAAAAGCCCATACCTAAATAACCGGTATCGGTTACTTAACCGATATCGGTCTGTTAGCTACCGACATCGGTTACCTAACCGATACCGGTTACACACCCTCCTTTTTGAAACAGGGTTCTTTTCTTCATTTCTCATCTAAATTTTTGTCGCGCCCGCCTCTTTGCCTGCATAAACAACACAATTTACCACATTTTGTTCATCCACCACATATAACATTACATTTTCATTACACATCATTTATACCAACACACAACCCTCAACTACAAATATCAAAAAACTATCAATCTATACATCATTCGGATCCATCTCATCAGTTACATATATCACACTGTCACAAAACCACCAATTTATCACATAACCTGTCATTCATATATACGCACAAAAACATCAGCATCATCTATCTATCAACATGTCAATTAAACTCATCACACATTCTATATATTACCAAACCATTAACAAACTATTTCAACACATTTTAAAAAAAGCATGTGGATCAAAACATCATCTATATATATATATACAAATTTTCAACAATACAATGTGCCCTACATCGGGGCCTCTGTGATCACATAATATACCAAAGCCGGCACGCAGGCCGCAATACCTACCACAAATCTCGACTCGGCTCGCAGGCCGGTCTCTCATATCAAAAATATACTCGGCTCGCAGGCCGGTATCAAATGTACAACCCGTACTCGGCTCGCAGGCCGGTATATAATAAATAAATAAATCAAAACAATAAATAAATGTAGGCACGCAGGCCTCTATCAATACAACCGGTTCGCAGACCGGTGCCCGTGTCCCTATACAAAACCACGTCGGGGATCTCTCAGCTTTCCCCACCGCCCTCGGCACCTCTCCCCGCTGGTCCCTGTGGCGCCTCTCGCCTCCTGCCTGTCACAGACACGCCAGCTGTGGCTGCCCCTCCCTGAGATCTCTGGCTGCGCGAGGTCTCTGCTCTATGAGCTGCATATGCCTGATAATCGACTCCGGTACTATCAAGAATATCCTGATAATAACGGGCCTCTGCTCTAACCTCCATATAGCGATCTCGCGCCACTGAAGGAACTGGGGCTGGTCCCCTGGCACCCAACACCACTATCCCCGAGCTGTGCACTGCTTTGTGGGCATGGCGGTGGAGGTCTTTGCACAGGTGCTGTACTGCACTGTGGCCGTGGTGGTATCTGGGCTGTGGCATTTGCTTCTTTCTTTGAATGCAGTTTTGTACACAATACACTGCACTTTGTGGTTTGTCTTCTTTGGTGGTGGTCTTTACTGTGCATGTACTGAGCTGGGCTAGCTGCCCCTGTAAAACCCCTATACGTGCTGTCGTGCGGCCTTATCCTGTCCTGTAATAGCATGCACTTTGCCCGGAGCTGATCTCTCTCTGCAGTCACCGCTGCCAAGTCTGGCTGCGCAGGCGGTACTATCCTCGCTGCTCTCTGCCCTGCCCACCATACCCTGTATGCTGCCGTGCACCCGGCATCATCCACACCCCCACCTGCTGGTCTCTCCGCTACCCAGTCTGGATCCCAAGGCTGTGGTGCTGGTAGTGGGGCCTCTACATCATCCCTCCTGTACTGAGGGAAGGGAGGTGGCTCATCCTGTGGCAGCCCCATCTGCCTGCGTACCCTCTCTAAGGGTATCCGCTCGTACTCTCCCGGCCTCCGTCCTGCTATCCAGAATGTATACTGGATCAGGCGCAGCTGTATGCGGGCTCCTCTGCCAGGCTGATGACCTCTGTAGGGTCTCCATATAATGTCTACTGCGGTAAGGCCCTCTAGCATATGTCTATAGTAGGCCACATCCCGACCTGCAACAACTGCTCGTGGCTGGCCCACAACCCCCAACCACCTCTGAAAGCCATATCGGTATACGATCTGTGGTCCTGGCTGCTGGGGTAGCCCTACTGGCCTGATGCATACGATGTGCTCGTATGCCCAACAGTGCAACAAAAAGGTCGAACAAATACCAAATCGCCTCCTCCGGCGATAACCCCATAACTCCCTGTATAATTGCACCAGATATACTGGTGCCCATGCAAAACAGGTGTGCTCCTCCACCATCTCCGGTAGCACCCCCATCAATGCCCGTGAGAGCGGCCTCCCTCGAATCCGGGAGGCGAAGCGGGTGACCCCTATCATCATCAACACGGCAAGCCGTGTCTCATGTCTGTGTGCGCGGTACATGTCCCCATATCCAATGCTCGCGCTATGATATGTAAGAAGCGCGGCTGCATCCCCAAAAACCTGCAGGATGCTATCCATGGCAGTCTCTGAATCCACCTGGAAAACGGCCTCTCCCTCGATCGGTAGCCGCAGGATGCGATACACATCCTCTAATGTGACGGTCATCTCCCCGGTCGGCAGATGGAACACATTGGCCGCCGGATCCCATCTCTCGATGAGGGCGACCATCAGGCTGTGATCTCTGTCGATCGCTCTGTATCTCTGGACCCCGCCAAGCCCCACCTCGCGCATGATGGCCCAATGCGCCGCAGATATGTGTGGCCTCATCCGACTCAATAGTGGAGGCATCCTATCACGCATCGTCAACTGCTGACGTGCCTGCAAAATCAGCCCACATCCTTAGACCCACTCGTTATAATAACATCTACTTTACCATCTACCCCCCTTTTTTTGTAACACCCAAAATCTAACCCCACCCCAACACGCTACCTTACCCACCCGAAACCCAACCTAAAAAACCCTAAACCCCATCCTAAATCCAACCCATACCCCGGGTCTCTACCTACCCAGCCCAACTCAACCCAACCCAACCAACCCACCCCACCAAGTCACCCTATCCACCTTGAAGCCCAACTCAACCCAACCCAACACAACCCACCCCACCAAGTCACCCTATCCACCTTCAAACCCTATCAACCCAACCCCACACAACCCACCCCACCAAGCCACCCTACCCACTTTCAAACCCTATCAACCCAACACACTAAACCCTCAACCCCTAACCCTATCCCCACCCACTCACCCAAACTCAACCCAACCCACTCACCCAAAACCCACCCAACCACCCAAAACCCAACCCAAACCCCACACCCCTAAAACCCTAAACCCCTAACCCTATCCCCTTCCCCACCCACAACCCAAAACAAACAAACCAAACCCACAACCCAAAACAAACAAACAAACCCAACCCAAAACCCAATCCCACACCCAAAACCCAATCCCACACCCAAAACCCAACCCAAAACAAACAAACCATCCCCAACCCAACCCCACACCCACCCCCAACCCAACCCAACCCCTACATAAACCCACAACCGGCGCCGGTCGATACATCACCGACGCCGGTCACAAACAATTGTACCCTTCCCTAAACTTTAGCGACCGATGCCGGTCGCTTAGTGACCGACATCGGTCACTGTTCTATCCCGGAGCCGAACCCCCGCGCGGCCCCCAAACTCATTTTTTTACCTATTTCTACCCATCTACCCACCCAAAAACCCTAAAAACTTACCCACCTACCCACCTTAGCCTATCTAACCTATCTACCCTCTCCCTTTCTCAAATTACCCCTATTTACTCATTCTTTCCTACAAAATACAAATTCCTACCCAAATCTCAAAAAACACCATAAATCAACCAAATCAACAAATTAAAGAGTTTAGAACCTACCGGTACGACGACACGTCGTCGTGGTGGGATGGGTGGTGGCGGTCCAGCTGGTCCAGCCCCTCCAGCTCCTCCTGCCTGTGCCATGGATCCAATCCTGATCTGCTGGGTCCCCGGTCAATCACCTGCTGCCTCCTCAACTATTCGGGCCCACTATCAACTCTCTCCGCCAATCAAATAGCTCCACCTCACTCAATACCCCTCCAAATCAACTCTCCACGTCAGACAAGTCAAAATTTGGATTACAAAAAACAAAAGTGACAATGACAGGCCGTATATTTCTTTTTATAGGTTTTTCGTCTTAAACCGATGTCGGTTTCCTTTTGCCCTAGGAAACCGGTATCGGTCCCTTAACCGATATCGGTCATGCTGAATCGACGTCGGTTTGATACCTCTTTTACCCCATTCTTTGCCGTTCCTTACTCCTTGCCTCTTTTTCACCAATATCGCCTCTGTCCACCTTTGTTGCACAGACACATTTGTTCCACTGTCCGGCCCAACCCAAGGCCTCGCCTACCCCAATTGGCCCGACCCAAGGCCTCAACCTACCTATTTGGCCCGACCAAGGCCTCGCCCTACTATTTGGCCCGACCCAAGGCCTCAACCTACCTGTTGGCCCGACCCAAGGCCTCGCCTACCTGTTTGGCCCGACCCAGGCCTCGGCCTACCTGTTGGCCCGACCCAAGGCCTCAACCTACCTATTTGGCCCGACCCAGGCCTCGCCCACTTATTTGGCTAACCCAAGGCCTCGCCCTACCTATTTTGGCCCGACCCAAGGCCTCGCCCTACCCACTTGGCCCGACCTAAGGCCTCAACCCTACCATTTGGCCCGACCCAGGCCTCGCCCTACCTATTTGGCCCGACCAACGCGTTTTATTTTATCCATCCATCCCGTACCTTGTGTTGATCGAGCTCACTTGTTCGTGTTTTAGCATGATTAGGGTCCTTGACTTGATCAGTCGACCAACTTTGCCTGAGACCTAGACCGTGACGCGTTTATCTCAACCAAACCAACCATTTGATGCTGCCGAACATGCCTAAACGTTCCTGTACCTTACCTGTTATATACCCTGGAGCTACTTCCTATGCCTTGGATACCAGGATTATATCACCCTTGTTTGGATAAACTATCGACCTTTGCCTATACATTGCTGGTTTGCTCGTCAAATCATGTACCCTAGTCGTACTATTGCATTTCAACATGCGTCTGCTTCCTTGGACCTACACCATCACCTTATCATCCTCTCTACCACATATACCCTTTATCAACCCTATCCCTGATTTCCCGTTCACTCAATCTGTGATAGATTTGAGGGGGATTACCTATATCTTTAACATGAGAAACCACTTCATATTATTGTCCGCGCAGCTTTACAAGACAAGCTACACGACAATAAGGGGCTAATGTAGACACCAAATTCGTGTCTCACGACCCCTTGTGACCCGCATCTCATTTCGCAACCTAACCTCATTACCTAAACCTTACACAAGTATTTATTAATTGCCTTGTAATTGATAAATCTACACCACCTTACCTACCACCTCACTTTGCCACTTCATCATGACCTAGCCCTAACCCTAAAACTAACCTAATTAGGACCCATGACTTGGTCTAGACTCACATCCATAACTAATGCCTCCTTACTCGCACCCAAAGCGGACCTTCTAGCCACTTGACCAAGCCCGCAACTGATCTCTCGGGAGAAAAGCAGGGAAGGTGGGCTATTTTACTAAAAATAGCCTACTTTTTCCTAACCGATGCCGGTTCCTACTCGACCGCCGTCGGTTACGCAACCGCCATCGGTTCCCTGTAAATGGGCTTCCCAAACCAAAACAACGGATCGGAATTTCATTTTGGAGATCAGTCGAAGGATTTTTAACCAAAGGAGAGTCCAAAGCGATCAGCAGAGTCCAGAACTTCACTCGACCAAGCAGAGACGAGTAAAGAAACCAGAAGAGTTGGCGTGAGGAGATCAACTTGCACCTTCATCAAAAAAACCAGTAAGTTATATCTTGCATGTCCTCCATTATAACATTTCTTGTGCTTTTGGAATTGTAATCTTCCCAAATCCGTTCCTGAACCCATTATCTAACGTACCATTGCCTCTAACCATCATTCCTTAGCTTCTAACCATCCCATTTCTCAATACTATCCAAAAACCAGCCATTACAAACACCACAACCAGCCCAGAAGATCCTACAGAACCAGCGGTATCGGTTATCGGTGACCGCCATCGGTTATATATAACCGCATCGGTTCCTTTGATCAAAACCAAGAAAAACAGCCTTTTCCATACCTAGTTCCACGAAACAATTTAATTAGTACTCTACTGATTATTCGTGTTAATTCATATTAGCGGGGGCTGACCACCTTCGAAAGGAAGTTTCATACTTCCAGGCCCAAGGCAGATTCCTCATTTATTATCTAATCAAAATCTTTTGGTCTTGTGTTCTTATTTGCGGGTAGTCCTTCCAAGACAAAAGGAGTTCTTCGCAGATCGGCTGATCTTTCTCTACGTGCACGCGCACATCATCTCGACATTCTACGGGTATTCCTCCTAACCCTAACCTTATCTCTTTCTATAAGAACGAAGCATTTCCGAGTGAAACACTAGTCCGAATTCCCTAGCCGTTAGCTTGCTATATCTAGTAAGGACAGTTGTTCGATGATGATAGGTGGAAGTGGAGTGGACTGAAATACTAGTGTGCGTAGGCCAGTGTCTATATCTAACTGACTTGTGGATTCGTTGGGCTGTGGGACCTGTGGATCACAACCATAGACTCTTGGTTGTTGCGGTCCTGTTATGGTCATACGCGAGATCAAGTTCTAATCCCTAGTATCCAGTAATCGTACGCCTTTTCAGCTTCTACGTTTAGAACCAACAGTTGTGCGATCTTCTCAGAATACCTTACAGGCGTTCTTGCAACCTGGATTCTTAAGCTGGTATCTATATCTACGAGGGTGTCTCCAGCGTCTGGCTGTGGAACTAAAGGATCACACCCGAATGTTTGTTCTCTTTCGAGCCCTTCTACAGTCATGTGGATATTTTCTAGGGTAATCTGTAGTTTGGCTGACTTGACCAAAACGCATGTGCTTGGTCGTCTTCTATGTTTAATCCTCTTAACTGTGAGCTGATCAGTTGTAGATCTGCGGTTGTTCGGAATACTTGTATCCTGAGATTTTGGTCTATGTCAACTATTGCTTTGGCTAGGTTTGGTTGAGGCACGATTGGCTCAAATATATATTCCCTGGGCTCTTGAGGTCCCGTGATTGTCATACGAAACAAAATGTAATCTAACTGTAATGAAATAAATTCTAACTACGTGAAATAAATCTAACTGCATATAACTTTATCCTTCTAAGAAATATTCTAACAATTCTAAGAAAAAAAACTATTTTAAGCGTATCTAGAAATAATAACTAAACAATAATTTAAAACAGACAAGATAACCGAGTGTGGTTATTTGCCTGTGCAATTTGTAGAATTATTCTAAATAAATAAGATAGCCTGTCTAATCTACCTGCAAGATTCTCGATCCTACCTCAGAAGTGAGGAATGAATCATAGTTTCTCAGAAACTATCAATCCCCACAGCTTCCCTGGCAATATCGAGAATAGAATGAAATGAAATAAAGCGATTAACTACTCTATTTGATATAAATCTGACTAGAACTTTGAAATTTAAAACCTGGACTTCGCAGAACAGTGGCGAATCCGATGGTGTATGTGATCTCGTCCCCTCAGTATGATCTTCTCGTTCTTTCGTGTTCACTTGGATCCAGAAAAGCGTGTAATGCTAGCACCGATAGGAGTAGATTTTGGGACAAGGACAACTCAGAATGCAGACCGAGAATGCGAGTAGGAGAGGGATAGCGCAAGAGTACAGAGCTTGGCTTATGCGATTCCTAGCGGGATTTTACTGCGAGTCATGCAACGTGAAGCGACCAGAACCTTTGACTATCCTATACGAAGAGCAAAACCTGCAACTTTAATGGCTTCCTAAGCTATTTTGTTCCAAAATAAAGACACTGCTTGCACAAGTTGGATATGTGGCTTACTAACAACTAAATAAAGCTAACCAGGTATACAATGAATTGAACTAAGAACTCTAAGTCACAGTAAAACAAATTTACAGCAAAGGAATTCGGAGGCAAGCTTCTAACCGGATTGGATGGAGCAACAAGACTACTCTCACACAAGATGGGTGCGTGGCTTACCAACAAATTTGAGCAATGCTAAACCAAGTATGAAGTAAACTATGCTTTATCAATCCTAAGCAAGCTAACCAAAATACTAAAAACGAGAAGACTCTAACAAGGAAAAATGGTGATCAAAACTCCACTCAAATTCTTCACACAAACTCACCAAAATTCAGACCATTTGCATGTACACACACCATGCATTTATAGGAATTCAAACACCCAAGAATCAAAACCAAATTGAACTCCTAAACAATAAACAAAGGAAAAACACTGTTCCAGGGGACCAAAAACATTAATGCATGCTCAAGTCGGCAAAGAAAAGCTGGTAAATTGTGATATTTCACGCGGGTCACGTCAAAAGAGCGTTCTGGAAAACGCGCACAGGACCGCCGCTCTGAGCAGGGTGGCGGTTACAGGACCGCCGCCCTGCAGGGCGGCGGTTTCGTCACTTAAGGTTCAGAGGCCGAGAAAGAGGGAAAAGAGGGGAAAACAAAGGGCGCGGGGGCTAAGCGAGGCATGCGGGATGTTAACGCATACTCCGAGGGCTTTTCCGGATCCCGAACACCTTGCGAGGAGACCTGTATCATCATTGGGGCATTTATTACACCGTTCCGCAGTACAGTACCTTACAATTTTGGGTACGTACATATTGCCCCCTCGGAGAAGCGTTTTAGCCATGAAGAGGCATAAAACGGTGGGTCCGAGTATGGCAGTCCCGAAATGGGGAGTTAGAAGTTATACCTTACACGTCCGTGTGTCGAAATGACGCCATCCAAAATTCCCGCCACCTGCAAAATGAAAAGAGAACTCAAGTGCAGATAGATACAATAATTTGGAAAACAAACACTAAAATAACAGGGAAAGAGGACGTACCATTTGTGCGGGGATAGGAACTTACCTCCGTCAGCGCTCCAAACCTGCGAAAAGGTCATTTTAAAACGAAATAGAACAATATATATATGAAAGTGGGCCCATTTTCCTATTCATTTGCGCGAGTTGATTTGATAGATTTTGAGCTCTGGGACCCACGGTGACGGTTTCTTGCGTGAATAGAGTCGAAACGTCTGGAGTGAGATAGCGATCATGCCCCCACGTGCGGAACGCCACCCCGCGAGATCACAGGTTGGTTTTCTTTAATTTTGCATTTTTCCCCCTTCAAATTTGAAATGGCAAATTCTTTGCAATGGGGGGGTATTTTTGAAAATGCTAGGTTCAAAAGGTCCACCTAGGGGGCGCTCTTGGGTAGGCTTTGTTTTTAGTTAAAAAGGTCGTTTTTGCTCATATTGGGCTTTTTAGGTTTAAAAACCCGCGCGGTTTTGGACCGCGACCGCCGCCCTGTTCAGGGCGGCGGTTACACGACCGCCGCCTTTAAGGCGGCGGTTACAAAACCGCCCCCTGCTCAGGGTGGCGGTTTTGCACAGAATGCAAAAGAACTTAACTTTTGAGATTGCACTTGTATTTTTATCATTTCTGTATGCTTTTATGACTCCCTCGGCATTGATTAGATACTAACTTGCTCTGTTTTGTGTGTTTTTGGGTGTATGCAGGCGAGGGAGGAGTACATTAGATGGAGTCGAGAGAGGGAGTGTGATTGGTTGCCCGGGGTGTTGGATGCCCTTTCTCAGGATGAGGAGGATACATTACAGAGGGCCTGGCATATTGCGTATATCGCGCGTGCCCCATGTCACGCCATCTAGTCACATCCTTTGTGACTTATTTTCTTATTGGGATGCAGATCGGAACACTTTCCGACTGCCAGGGGTCCGCGGTGAGTGGACGATTACTTTGGAGGATGTTTACCGTATCCTGGGGGTCCCGATCATCGGGAGGAGGCTCACACTGGAGACAGCTGGGTCCAGAGCACAGATTGCACAGTGGGCAGGCTACATGGGGGATGCAGCTATCTCCACGGGGCCGAAGAAGGGAGTGAGAGTCAGATCCATTCCTTCTTTGCCCATCCCCATATTTCGACAGGCTATCATGGGGATCCTTGCCTCGAGACTGATCGGGGACAAGGGAGGGGATACCTTATTATACTGCTGGGCCCCCATCATTGCACAGATAGAGGGGCATGGTCGGATATACGCCTGGGGCGCAGATATTTTGGGGACCACTTATCACGACTTATACAGGGTGGTCCGTTTACAGGGACAGTCTTTGAGCCACCCTACTCTAGTTATGAGTTGGGTGTATGAGCGCTTCATTCCCTATGGCAGAGGCGTGGAGGTGGCAGATCCCGGGGCTGTGAGGGCAGCCAGATGGTCAGACATGTCGGTGCTTAGAGCACCTCACCAGCCAGTAGCTTCCCTCACCACAGCAGATATGGAGGCCACACCGTACCAGCTCATGGCCGGCATTTGGGGAGAGGAGGCTCTCACATTGATCTCTTGCTCCACCACAGGGCAGCTTATTGACCGTGTGGGACGGGTGGAGGTACATCCTTTCGGCAGGGTTCCTCAGCAGTTCGGCCTCCCATATGTGGGCATGCTTCCTCCAGTGGCACCAGTCTATAGATCAGTCCGGGAGGCTAGAGGGGGGCCTAGAGGCCGTGGTTGGACAGTGGTCACTCCTGGTATTCCTATTGCAGCCAGGGGGATTGTTCGGGCCAGAGGGAGAGCTGGTGCGCCTCGGGCACCTTTACTTCAGATTACTGCGGGTCCTGCTCATAGTAGCGATGACCCTATAGATATTGACTCCGATTCTGAGGAGTCCACAGAGGGAGGGTCAGAGGAGCAGACGGATGACAGCGATCCTGAGTGGCATGACACTCAGGATATTATGCAGGCAGAGAGGGAGGAGCAGAGTGCAGAGAGAGAGACTCTAGTTTCAGAGGAGCCACTCTCTCAGGGCCGTGGTGGAGAGGACGAGTCTGTTGTGGGACGACATGTTGCCCCTGCCACAGGAGCAGCTCCACAGTCGGCAGCGGCATCTGCAGCGGGCGCTGGCCCTAGTGACCCATCTTGGAGGCCCGGTGACCCGAGTAAGTCATCCTCTCTCCCTTTCAGTGTTAGTTTGATTTAGGACTTGTTTTAACTGCTATCTCTCCTTATATTTGTATCTTGTATATTTTAGCCTCTTGCCTAGTTTCTAATTCGTCTTTCTTCTTTGTTTTGCAGAGACCGTCGACGAGTGGCGGGATCTAATCCGTAGGGTATGCACTGATTCTCTGATGATCCCTATGGATAAGACCCATGCGGAGCTATCTGTAGATGCCGGGGAGCCTTCAGCAGCCGGTAGGCATACTGACGTCTTCGCTCCTATTTGGCACGTGGCTAGGATGGTGTCGACTCTCCGTACAGAGTTGGCGGGCTATAGGACAGCCGAGCGTCTTATGAGGAGCCATTCTCGTGGTGAGACCGCGGCTGCTCCTCGAGACCCTGAGCCCTCCGTGCATTCAAAGCGCCGGCGTAGCCAGAGTCCTAGCGAGGCGCGCCCCGGAGGGGTCGCGTAGGGGTTGAGAGGCGACTTGGCCCTTGTACTTTGTACTATAGATTCTTTTGTATATCACGGGCTCTTTGAGCGTTTTGACCATGCCTAGAGCATGATGGCATTGTATATAAACATTGATTATTTATATATATGCATTCATTTTTGGATCAAAACTTTGTCACTTGTGTTTTCCCTTTCTGTTTCCAGCTTTCTCGTGTATACTACGATGTATGTTTTATATGCTTTCTAGGATGTATGCAATGGAGAACAGATGATGCAAATGTTTGCTTTCTTTTTGTGTTTCATGATGCTGATACATGATATTGTAGATATATTGTGATCTTAAATCTTAGCTTCTGTGAGCGATTTGGATACCTCATGATTATTTTGGCAAAGTGATGAAAATAACCAGTATGATGAATAGATTAACTTGCCCCACTCCTAACTCCACGCAACTAGTAAGATGCGAGGGCTCATCACCAAGAGCCAAGAAGGGCGCAAGTTATGAAATATGGTGAAATGATAGTGATGAAAGACAGACAAAGCTTTGGTGGAACCAAATTGAAAACTACAAGCTTACTCTACCTGAATGACTTCATAGTTTTGGATGCAACTTGCTTTGCGGTTTATCCAGACTTAGACCCGTAGATGGCCACATAGTAGACAAAATCTGGGTTTTAGGATTTTTAACTCTCTTGGAATTTTGAGCATCTGATTCATTCGTTTTTGACTCAAAGTTTGAATAGTTTGTTTATGACCTTTTAACGTTTGCATTGTCTAGAGGACCCCCTACACTTTGCCCCATGCTACTAGTAAGAAGCGTGGGTTTATCACCATGGGCAAGGCATAGGCGAGTAAGGGCATTTCCATCCTTTCCCAACCCTACGTCACTAGTAAGAGACGCAAGCTCATCACCGAAGGTTGGTGGGGCAAGGAAATGTGTAAAAATAAAATTTTCTGTTTAATCACTTTTTGACTTGTCTTTTTGAGTAAAATGTCAGTATATGCTTGTTTCCAAAGAGATGTGTATATGGGATAGATGTGACACCATGAAGCTTCTAGAATAGACCATAGGCAAGACACCTATCCTAAGAAGAAATCAAAGTGAGAACAAACTTGCAGATCTTGGTATGGTTACCGTTAGGACTTCGTCATGTTTGATTTTATTTGATAAAAGATTCCAAGATGACTTGATGATATCGAAGATGGAGAGGTATGATTAAAGAACTTTATGCCAGAAACATCACGAGTTTGTAATAAATTGCTTTGAGAATAGATTCCTTGATCACAATTTGTGTAAGAACAAGTGGACAAAATGATCCTAATCTATATGAAAGTGCAATGTAGATAGCTATATAGGTAGCGCTAGTTGCTTATGCGTAGAAACGCTTGAGGTGCAAGGAATTGACTGTTTCGCCAAACTCCTCACCTTCTAACGTACATAAGAGATAAGCACCATTTCCGTAGTCCTTCATGACTCGGTATGGGCCCAACCATTTGGGCCGGAATTTCCTTCCTTCGCCGGTCTTCTTATCGATCCGGCTGTCTAGTCTTAGAACTAGATCACCTTCATATATGTCGCGTTCATAGACCTTCTTGTTATACTGCTGGCACATTCGGTCAGCATAAGCTCTATGCCGCTGTTCAGCATCTAACCTAGTTTCATCTAGGCTTTCTAGTTGGGAGAGACGTGCTTCTCTATAAGCGTCTTCATCCGTAATCCTCTTGTAGTGAAATGCGGAGATCGGGTATTTCGACCTCAAGCGGGAGAACCGCCGCCCCAAATACTAGCGAGAAAGGAGTTGCTCCCGCTGGTGTTCTTATTGAGGTTTGGTGGGCCTGAGGCCGGATATAACTTCAAATGCCAATCCCGCTTTTTTTTTCTTTCACTATTTTAAGGAGAATGGCTTTTAGCGTTTTGTTTGTTGCTTGACTTTGCCCATTGGCTTGGGGATAATACAAGGAAGCCGTATGATGGCTTATTTTGAATTTACTGCACAATTCACGAACTTCTTCATTATTGAAAGAAGTTCCATTATCAGAGATAATGATTTGCGGGATACCGTACCTACAAATGATTTGATTCAAAATGAACTTAGCGATCACCGAGCCAGGTACGGTAGTAAGAGGCATGGCCTCCACCCATTTGGTAAAATATTCAGTGGCCGTAATTATAAAATTGTGGCCGTCTGTGGATGAGGGAGAGAATTTCCCTATTAAGTCTAGGCCCCATGTAGAAAAGGGCCATGGAGTAGCGATTGGTCAGCAGAGCTTGTCTTTGGCATGTGGATCTCGTGAGAGAATTCTTGGCACTTATGACACTTGCGTGCAAAATCTATCGCGTCATGTTCTAGAGTGGGCCGAAATAGCCCATTCGATGTATTTTTCGAGCAAAGTGGCATGGCCACCGAAGTGGCCTCCACATATACCGGTGGGATTCATGGAGAATCCTCTTGACTCTTCTCGTGTCGACACACCTTAAGAGCATTCCATCGAATGCTTTTCGATAGAGCACCTACTCTATAATGACATATTTGGCTACGATTATGCGTAATCACCTTCTTTGTTGCGGTGTCCGCATCCGGTACGTATGGTCCATGATATAATTAATGATATCGGTACCAAGGGCACTCGAAATAAGCAGTCGAGTTTCGATGTAGTATACGCATTCATCTGGAAAGTCTAAATCTACTAAATCGCCTCCGTCTAATGGGTTGTCAGCTAACCAATCTGCGATGATTTGTCCTTTAACTGACTTCTGGTTTACAAACGTTAATTCGAACTCTCCCATTAAGGTTATAAAACGTCCAACTTTTTTGGACAAGGACCCTTGTGTGAGAAAAGTCCGTAAATGGTCTGTCTTTACCATGACCTTTGTTTCTTGATTCAGCATGTAATGTCTTAGACGTTTAGTAGCAAAGACTATGGCAAGACATTCTCGCTCTGCTTGTGTATAGCGTGTTTCATAGTCGAGCAATGTTCGGCTAATGAAATAAATTACACGCTCTCTCTTGTCATCGTCTTCCTGGGCCAACATACAGGCCAGCGAGACATCGGTAGCCCGTGAGTATAGAATTAACGGGCGATCTAACTTAGGTGGCATTAGCGTGGGTGGTGATAACAGAAATGCTTAACTCGCTGAAAGCTTCGTTGTAATCTTCAGTCCAATCAATGCTATAGTCCTTCTTGAGTAAATTGTTGATTGGATGAACGATGAAGCTTAGATCCGGGATAAATCTTCGGATTGCACCTACCTTTCCGAGAAATGATCTCGATTCCGCATTCACTCGAGGGTGGGACCATTTCGAGGACAAACAATTTTGGTTGGATCAACATCGATCCTCGTGATGATATGATGTAACCTAGGAGCTTTCCTCCCGTTACACCAAATACGCATTTCTCTGGGTTTAGCGTGACTCCGTATTCTATTAGTCGTGAAAAAATGATGTGGAGTACTTCGGGATGGTCACAACGCTTCTTGGCCTTAGCCAACAAGTCATCTACGTAGGATTCCACGAGTTTATGAATTAAATCATGAAATATGTATGTCATGGCCCGCCGTACGTAAGCACCGGCGTTCTTGAGACCGAAAGGCATGACAACATAGCAATAGGTTCCCCAAGGAGTTATGAACGTGATTTTAGCTTGATCTTGCTCGAATATTCTGATTTGGTTGTATCCCGAGAATCCATCCATGAGAGACAAGAGTTCAAAACCAGCTATTGCATCAACAATAACGCTATGGATGGTAATGGGAAATCGCCTTTTAGGACACGCTTTGTTGATGTCTTGAAATCTATGCAGATGCGTATCTTTCCATTCTTTTTTAGAACGGGAACGATATTAGATACCCATTGGGAGTAGTCAACTGGCTTGATGAATCCTACCTGAAGGAGTTTTATTACCTCCTCTTTTACCATGAGAGCTACTTTGGGCTTCATGGGTCTTGATTTTTGTTTAATGGGCTTTGCATCTGACCTAGTGACGAGGTTGTGTACCGCAATGTGGGGTGCGACTCCTGTCATCTCTTTGTAATTAAATGCAAATGCCTTTTGATGTTCTTTGAGAACCTGAGTATGTATTTCTACTTCTTCTGGGGTTAATGAAGAACCTAGTTTCAATATCCTTGGTTCATTCTCTGTCCCAATGTTGACATCGATTGTTTCTTCGATTAAAGAGGCGTTACCCTCTTCGAACTCAGGTGGTGCTGGAGGTAAATCTATATCATCCCCATTTTCTATTGCGTATATGCTAGGTTCCCTTTGTGAGGGAAGACCCGTTACGGGATTTCCGAAGTAGGAAGATGAATGCGGAATCAGAGATAAATCTAGCGTGTGATAGGAGAGATGTAGTGCTGCATAGGCATTTAAGTAATCCAAAGTAGCCGCATCATTTCCAACATGGTCTAGGACGGTAGATTCACTTCTGTTTGAAAGAGGATTTGTCATTGTTTTTATCAATGGTTCGTTACGAATGGATACTGTGAAGTGAGTATCTTCTAGCTCATTGCTTGGAGTGAAGCGTGATGCTGAGGTTGCTATTGAATCGGCGAGAAGATTTTTCTCTCGCGGGATTGCTTCAATGGATATGAAGTTAAACGCCTTGCTTAAATCTAATACAGCGTTTTTGTAGAGTTGTAAATGTTCGGCTTTAGTTTCATATATTTCAGAAACTTGGTTTGTTACTAATTGTGAGTCTCCGAGGACTCTGATGTTATCAATACCAATTCTTTTGGCTAAGGTAAGGCCAAGGAGGAGAGCTTCGTACTCAGCGCCGTTATTTGTGCATTCAAAGTTTAACTTAAAAGAGAATGGGAGGACCTTCTCCTCGGGCGAGGTAAGAATTATACCTGCCCCCGCTCCATAACGGCATTTAGCTCCATCGAAATGGAGAGTCCAATACTTAGCCGGAGTATAGATGTAGGGGTATCTGCTGCGTTTGCACACTCTACTTCTACCATACAGAGATCTTCTGCTGGCAAGGAACCAACACCTAGGGAAAATCCCATGCCTACTGAATCGAATGGTAAGAACATTGGTGAATCTTGTTCTATCAACTCAACGATCTTCGCAGTAGTCCCTAATGATACTGTTTCTTTAGTTTTACCTTTAGGGGTTGGAGTTGTTTTGGCTATGCTGGTAGTTTCAAGATCCATTGTAGGTATCAAATTTTCCTCCGCTTTAGGTCGAGGGTTTATTAAGTTGGTTTGTTGGCAGCTCAAATTTTGAGTGCACCCCTGGTCTTTTCTTTAAATTAGCTAGGTGCAAATCGAAAGGTTTTGGGTCGCCTTTGGCTACAAATACCTTTCCCAGATGCAAGAATCTTACTTCCTGAAATAGCGTGGAAGGGATTGCCTTCATTCGATGTATCCAAGGTCGGCCGAGGATCATATTATAGTTAGTTTCCCGATCTATAATATAAAATTCAGTCAAGATGGTTTTGGGCCCTAAGGTGACCGGCAGTATTATAGTTCCTATTGAAGTGGCTTTAAGGCTATCATAGCCTCTCAAGGTATTTCGTGTAGTAGAATAGTTCGTTTCTCCATATCCAAGTTTTTGGAGGAAAGAGAAAGGGACTATGTTAACTGCGGCCCCGTCGTCAACCATTGCCCATTTTACATAGTTATTATAAACCCACACCTGTAAGTGTAAGGCTGGGTCACCTCGGCGTGCGATCTCAGCATCCGTGGGCATTTTACTTATTTCGAAAATGAATTCGACATCCTTGTCCGGCTGCCCCGAAGGGTGGATGTCAAAATCTACATGATTTACTTGTGTTTCAGGAGGTGGAGTGATGTTAATTAGATGGCCTAGACCTAATGCTTCTAAAAGAGCAGCTCTGTGAGGGGGAGAGTTCTTTAGCAAGTCCAAGAATGAAATGTGTGAAAAGGTCTTTGTTAGGTCACTAATTAAATCATAGGCACCGATGGGTTTTTCAATTATTTGCTGACTCCTATCTGTCTCTGGCAGATGACTTGGGCTCGGTTGAGAGAAATACTCTCGTGTTCTTGTTATAGCTTCGATAGGTAGTTCAGCGTCTAATTCTACCAAACTAACTATCTTAGGTCTTGGTTGAGCTCCCAACTGTGGCGCAACTGATGGATTTAATGAAGTCGAAGCTTCATGATCATTGTTTCCCATTATTGCACCTTTGTTTGTTCCGGTTGGATTCAGCCTATTGCTATCATGATTTGGGAGCGGATCATTAAAGATCCTGAGGGGAGCATTCTGAGGGGAAACTGCCCCTGCGAGAGCATTTGGTGATGATGAGACGGGATCTGCCAAAAACAAGTCTATGAAGAACTGTCTTTGTTCTTCTGGCAAACGTTGCATAAATTTATTGTAGTCACGGCACGTTCTAGTGTCGTGACCATAAATTTTATGGAAACCACAATAAGAATTGGGGTTATAATTCCCGTTTTGTTGGTTAGGTGTGTATTGTGGCCTAAAATTCCGATCAAATCAAGCTGTTGCCTATTAGGACCAAAGTTTTGGAATTGTTGTTTTTGGTTTTGACTTTGGTTTTGATAACCAAATGAGTTTTGGCTTGGCCCTTGTATGGGATTCGCCGTTGTTGTTGTTGTTGTTGTGATGGTTAAAATCCACCGTATTGACCGCAAAGGTAAAGTTGTTGTTTATTGGGTTGTTTGTTTGTGACGGAGTATTAACGACATTTACCCTCTTGGGTTGGTCGGTTACCCCATCCGTTGTTACCCCACGATTTTTGTTAAGGATTTTGGGTCCTTTGATTGACATTTGTGGTAGTTGTAGTATTTTGAGTGGAGGTGATTAACCTCCCATTTGCTCCGTAAGTCTTACGACCACTATCTATTCTTTGCTTGATCAATTCGCAGAGCGCTTTCAAGTACCTCATCATAAGTCCTTAGTGGGAACTTCTGACTTCTTCCTTCACTTCTCTCACCGAGAGAATGAAGGAATAAATCGCATAGTTCCATCTGGATCCATGTTTGGAGCACTTCTGATGAATAAAGAACTGTACGCCACCTCTGGATGAAATGAGCGACAGATTCATTGTGTTCTTGTTTGATATGCAAGAATTCCCTGATTCCTGTTCTCAGTAGTTTGTTCATGTCGAAGGCTTTGATGAACTCTGACACGAGTTGTTTAAATGAATGTATGGAAGCCTCAGGTATTCTATAATACCAATCGAGAGCGATGCCTTCCAAGGTTTTGGGAAATATTTTAGCAACAACCCCATCCCAAGGGAGTAATTCTCGTATGGCTGTAGCGTAAGCTTTGATGTGCGCATTTGGATCTCCCTCGCCCTTGAACTTGGGCAAATCAGGGAGAGGTCTTGGAAGCATGACGCTTCGTATGGTGAAATCTAAGGGTTCCTTTAGATATTCTGAATATGTCCCTATTGCATAGCTTTCGACCATTGATGGTGGTTGCTGAGGGAGCAATGGTGGGATAGGTTGTTGATATGGTGCAGCATATGCGTTGGCAGGGGCATAGGGAGGTCCCTGCGTTGGAGCAAACATGCCGGGAGAGGAGAACATATCTCCTTGTGGGGATTTAGAGTACATGTTTAAATAGGACGGGGTATTGTCAAGGAATGGGTTGTTTGACACTAGACCTGAAGGAATAGTGTTAGAGATGGTGGGCCTTGTTGGCGTTTGTTGAGGAAATTGAGGAGGCATGCCTAACGTGCCTACTCCTGTGAGGAGATCTACTTGGCCAGAGTGGTATGGAGGATTGGAACTCCCCGTTTGCATGAACGGAGAATTTTGATTTGCTTGAGCAAGTTCTAACCCTCTCACTCTTTCTACTAACGTTGAAATGACTTCATTTGGTGAAGTCACGGTACTTTTCCTGAGTGGCGTTTGTTGTGTACCCTGGTGTTGTATAGGCATGTGATAGCCTGTCATGAACTGATTGCTATCTTGCCAAGTTTCTCCAAGAATATTTCCTGTAGAGGTATTTTCTTGAAAATGGGTCTCGGGTTGTACTTGTAAACCTCCTATAGGTGGGTACATACCCCGGGAGCGTTGTTCACTCCTAGGATAAGGTATTGATTGTCCATCGTCTAAGACCAGGTATGGATCTGATTGTCTACTAATATGTGGTCTGAGTAACATTTGAGGAGATGAACCAGATTCTCCTGTAAACGTCATATTGTTGGAACCTGAAGGTTCTGTTTGTTGGGTTCGAGGGGGTTGATCTAACTCCTCGGTTTGAAGAGACAAACTATATCTGGTTCTTGGGGTTTGAGTTGACAACTGATTAGTTGAATAGTTGTCACCCCATACTGAGAGCGAGGGTGATGATTCCCTATTCTGTTGGGCGTAGTATGCCTCAAGACCCAGGAGGGGTCTGCCATATGCGTCGAATCCCGACATATTCGGGGGGTATATGAATACCCGCAGAATAATGGGAAAGAGCGAAGGTGAAAGAGAGAAGATGAAACTTCTCAAAGAGAAGGTGAAATAATTGTTTGATTCACGTCGGGTTCACCAATTTTGTACGTCGAAAAGTGACAGGCGAGCGTGAGAATCAACAAGTAACTCTTCCGCGTACCCGACCTCCCGAGGTCGTGCCGAGACAGCCGGTGGGGGTAGAATATGCAGACAAACTAGTTAGGCAATCTAATGTCTTCGACACGCACTAGTGGAATTTGTGAATCTAAGGCTAAGAAGGCCCTTCTAACTTGGACTGGTGTGATAGATCGATCAGCGAGGATGACTGCTCGAAGGCTCCAATCAATATCGAGCTCTGGCGTGATTCGATCTATGGGTTGCGGAATACGTGGAAAATGACCTGGGATTGTTTCGTGTATATCTCCTGATAAGGTCATATGGCGGATATAGTTGATTCTATGGACGATTTTCTGGCCTAGTCCAGAATTCCCTAGCTTCGTTAGCCGCTATATCTAGTAAGGACAGTTGTTCGACGATGATAGGTGGAAGTGGAGTGGACTGAAATACTAGTGTGCGTAGGCCAGTGTCTATATCTAACTGACTTGTGGATTCGTTGGGCTGTGGGACCTGTGGATCACAACCATAGACTCTTGGTTGTTGTGGTCCTGTTATGGTCATACGCGAGATCAAGTTCTAATCCCTAGTATCCAGTAATCGTACGCCTTTTCAGCTTCTACGTTTAGAACCAACAGTTGTGCGATCTTCTCAGAATACCTTACAGTGTTCTTGCAACCTGGATTCTTAAGCTGGTATCTATATCTACGAGGGTGTCTCCAAATGCGTCATCTGTCAGAACTAAAGGATCACACCCGAATGTTTGTTCTCTTTCGAGCCCTTCTACAGTCATGTGGATATTTTCTAGGGTAATCTGTAGTTTGGCTGACTTGACCAAAACGCATGTGCTTGGTCATCTTCTATGTTTAATCCTCTTAACTGTGAGCTGATCAGTTATAGATCTGCGGTTGTTCGGAATACTTGTATCCTGAGATTTTGGTCTATGTCAACTATTGTTGTGGCTAGGTTTGGTTGAGGCACGATTGGCTCAAATATATATTCCCTGGGCTCTTGAGGTCCCGTGATTGTCATACGAAACAAAATGTAATCTAACTGTAATGAAATAAATTCTAACTACGTGAAATAAATCTAACATATATAACCTTTATCTTTCTAAGAAATATTCTAACAATTCTAAGAAAAACAAACTATTTTAAGCGTATCTAGAAATAATAACTAAACAATAATTTAAAACAGACAAGATAACCGAGTGTGGTTATTTGCCTGTGCAATTTGTAGAATTATTCTAAATAAATAAGATAGCCTGTCTAATCTACCTGCAAGATTCTCGATCCTACCTCAGAAGTGAGGAGTGAATCATAGTTTCTCAGAAACTATCAATCCCCACAGCTTCCCTGGCAATATCGAGAATAGAATGAAATGAAATAAAGCGATTAACTACTCTATTTGATATAAATCTGACTAGAACTTTGAAATTTAAAACCTGGACTTCGCAGAACAGTGGCGAATCCGATGGTGTATGTGATCTCGTCCCTCAGTATGATCTTCTCGTTCTTTCATGTTCACTTGATCCGTAAAAAGCGTGTAATGCTAGCACCGATAGGAGTAGATTTTGGGACAAGGACAACTCAGAATGCAGACCGAGAATGCGAGTAGGAGAGGGATAGCGCAAGAGTACAGAGCTTGGCTTATGCGATTCCTAGCGGGATTTTACTGCGAGTCATGCAACGTGAAGCGACCAGAACCTTTGACTATCCTATACGAAGAGCAAAACCTGCAACTTTAATGGCTTCCTAAGCTATTTTGTTCCAAAATAAAGACACTGCTTGCACAAGTTGGATATGTGGCTTACTAACAACTGAATAAAGCTAACCAGGTATACAATGAATTGAACTAAGAACTCTAAGCACAAAAAACAAATTTACAGCAAAAGGAATTCAGAGGCAAGCTTCTAACCGGATTGGATGGAGCAACAGCACTGCCTGCACAAGATGGGTCTGTGGCTTACCAACAGCTGAGCAATGCTAAACCAAGTATGAAGTAAACTATGCTATCAATCCTAAGCAAGCTAACCAAAATACTAAAAACCAGAAGACTCTAACAAGGAAAAATGGTGATCAAAACTCCAGCTCAAATTCTTCACACAAACTCAGCCAAAATTCAGACCATTTGCATGTACACACACCATGCATTTATAGGAATTCAAACACCCAAGAATCAAAACCAAATTGAACTCCTAAACAATAAACAAAGGAAAAACACTGTTCCAGGGGACCAAAAACATTAATGCATGCTCAAGTCGGCAAAGAAAAGCTGGTAAATCGTGATATTTCATGCGGGTCACGTCAAAAGAGTGTTCTGGAAAAACGCAGCAGGACCGCCGCTGCGGCGGGCGGCGGTTCTGAGACCACCGCCCTGTTCAGGGTGGCGGTCACGAGACCGCCGCCCTGCAGGGTGGCGGTTTCGTCATTGAAGGTTCAGAGGCCAAGAAAGAGAGAAAAGAGGGGAAAACAAAGGGCGCGGGGGCTAAGCGAGGCATGCGGGATGTTAACGCATACTCCGAGGGCTTTTCGGATCCCGAACACCTTACGAGGAGACCTGTATCATCATTGGGGCATTTATTACACCGTTCCGCATTACAAGACCTTCCTTACAATTTTGGGTACGTACGGATACCTCAAAAACTATAATTCAACTATCTCCGGGCAAGAGTACGTTGAAATTGAATATTCTAGAATATAACTATTTAGAACACCACAAAACCACGTATCCACCGCGTGAGTCCAGATCAGATCAACATCATAAAGGGCCTGAAATTCTTCCTATGTCCAGACAAGTGCGTGATACCTCCAATTCCACTAAGATGCATAGGCAGTAAGCCACTCATATAATTCTATTGGAAAGATAGCAAAAAGATCTCATATAAGTTGTCATACATATTCTGTTCTACCCAAGTGTGTATGTTAAACTCAAATCCACTCTTCGAACAAGTGTCGTGCGTATTCTTCCTCCGATTGTCTATCCATTCCTCAATACTTTCTAGAGTTAACTGGTATGTCTTCATCGCAAACCATCCTAAAAACAACTGAAAAAGAGGTCCTGGCAACGAAACCAATGATGCAGCCTAGAATTTACCAGATAACACCCTAGTCGCATTGGCACATCACTCAGCCTTGACTAAGCGCTCACCCAAAGTGCGCAAAGGTACCAGGTCCCTCTTTAGGGTTGTTATAGCAGGATGTTAGCACGATGAAGGAAGAAACATTTAGATTCATAACTAATCCATCATTCTATAATGCATGTTGCCCTCATATCTATGAAAGAACAAGTTTAAACAGTAATCATGATTGAATCAATAACATGCACTACTCAATTACACACAAAATTACACTTAGATTCAGCCAATATCTTCCATCTTTATTAAATACAGAAGCTCCTTACAGTATTATCAATCTATACCAATGCGCGTATGGATTTGATACAATAATTCAGACATATGCGTATATCCTCATTAAACACACACACTCATCACACTCTCTTCTTTTACTATGTACCTAACATCATATATATAGGGTGGGAACTTGCCCTTCACCACTTATCTATTCCAAAAATAGGCCGCATGCTATTAATAGCCACACACCATTTCCAAGCATAACCATACATGCAAGGGTGCTATCTATAGACCTCTTGCGTTAAGCTCAAGTGTTTAATTCTATTCTCAACTCATCTTCATGCACAACGCTTTATATGATCCTCCAAAGATAGACAATGCATGGCACGCATGTCTCTGCATCATTGGTGTGTTCCACACGCCATCTTCTAAAAATAGGTCTTTGTGCTCAAAATCAGCTAAGTCCTGAAGGTGAACTTGCCTTCCACGTGTGGGTCCTTCCTGTCCTTCCACGCCTTTGATCTTGGCCTTCTATCCCACGCGAACTCCTTGTGTGATCTTTTACAAGTATTCTTTTATCAACATCGGCACCTACTCTAGTGTGCCTTTAGCATCAGAATCTCCCACATCACCTCTTGATATTCCTATGATCACTCGCAATGGCAAATTACAACCACTTAATACATTGTTGCCATCTTCCACCATTTCTTCACATGATATCATCTCTCTCATGTATGTCATATGTCAATTACAATCTCAAGTTCAATCCCTCACTTTAGAAAGTAGGGATTACTATGCTTCTATTGACAATAATTCATTACATGGTAATCTTGTCCCTAAGAAGATTCATAATTCTGCATTCCCTCATAACTTTATCATGCCTACTTTCACATGTTTTGATGGTACTGGTGACCCTCATGCTCATCTTCTACATTATCATATGGTTATGGCCTCTTATTCTAATGATCGCTTATTGCTTAAGGCCTTTCGCTATAGTCTTATTAATGAGGCATACAGTGGTACACTCATCTCCCCTTTGGCTCCATCAATACTTTCTATGACATGGAAGATGCTTTCCTCTGTCAATTTATAATCAGCAATGGCCCTACAGTTACTTATGACCACTTACCTACTTTACATCAAGGCTCATCTGAACCTATCAAGCATTATATTTTACGATTCAATGTTTGTGTGCATCAGCTAGTATTCCAACCTATATACCTTGAGAAGCAATTCATTTTTTGTTGTGGCCTAAATCCTCCACTCAAGAAAAAATTGGGGTATGATATATGTGAGTCATTCATTCTTATATGTTATAAAGTCATTGACCTAAAAAAAGATCTTCTCTCAAAACACATCATAGATCCTCCACACATCTCTATGACTATTACCTCATTTAGTTCTCCACCAGTGCCTCCAGTTGAGCATCCTACATAGTCTCCACCTTTCCCTTATAAGTAAAGAAAACAAGCTCAACCCACTCCACTATAAAAACATACTTCTTCTCTGAATCCACGACAGGCTACTCCTCTTACCACTTCACCTAGGTCGCGTGAACCTTTATTTCTCTCATCACGCTCGACCACATGATGTGCTTGCATGTTTTACTTACTGAGTGATTAATTTTCCTACCCTCCAACCAACATCATCTGTAACATCGATTATAGCATCAATGTGACCAACCTTATTGTAATTATCATCACGTAAATGGCCATAAGGACAATGAATGTCTTTCCCTTCATGATAGATAGCAACAACTAGAGAATAAGGGCTTCATCTCCTTTGGCTCTCGATCACGTAAGTGATCCATCTCTCCTCTACCTCGTCAGATAGTTTCTACTATAATTGAGTCATCTCCTACATCTAGTGCCCATGCCATGGTACATTGACCGCAGCTTTGTTGTTCATCCGCGCTCTCCATCACGTTCATACACTTTGCTACATCATCGCATCCATTGCATCCATTTCATTAATCTCATTCATCACATTCACGTTATCCACCACATCACATTGCTCCTTCACATTGGTTTCCACAACACTCCACTCCTATGCATCCCACCGCAAATCCATATGATATTCGATTTGGTTTGTACACTCATATTGCTTCCATCCCTTTGCCTTGCCTTGGTCTTTAGTAGGTGATTATTATCACCTTACCCCGATGATGCACTTGTGTTCTTACGATTCTTACATGATTGTTAAGGGTTTTTATTTAAGAACCTTTCATCACATGCTACGTCATTCACCTAAACATGACCAATCATTTCTCGATGACGCACTCTTGGTTTTCGTGGTCCATTCTTATTTGTTGAGGGATCTTAACTACATGAGCTTAAACATCCATATCTTTGGGGCATCACTACTCCCCCATCCTATTAACATATTACCATTACATTACATTATCCCAATGCACATTCATCATAGTATGTTAGTATGATCATCATACATCATCTCTTTTTTACACTCATCATCATGTTAGCTACATCTTATAAAGTCCATTTAATAAACCTTTCACTTAGATCATTATTCACATTCGTTATCACATCATATTTGATACTATTACACACATGTTACATCAATTAACATTAACAACACTAACCAAAAACATCACATACATTTAACCAATAATCGCAAAATCATACAACATTGATACAACACAAAATAAGCTCATCATATATAAGTAACATGTTTCCATACATAGCGAATACAATCATCACTGGGGGTAAGTCCCCTACATCATATATAATAAGGCCCGTCAACCTCATCATCGTTATCACTCTCGGTACTATGAGGCATCTCACGACTAACTCGGCGTCGTTGCTCGCAACCTTGATACCTCTCGACTTGCTTACGTAATAAGGTGTTCTCTCGTAGACTACTCTAAGAAATGGCATTACAAATCCACGTATTGAAAAAAGACTAATGTTCTGAGTGGAATTATATTATTGAGATGATAATATAATATTGTAATAGTTAGATTATTTTGTGAGAGTGAATTGTGAGAACAACACACATAGATAAAGTTGTGTGAGATAATAAAGGGATGTTGGAGAGATATTAGGAGATGAGGTTGAGATTATGTAGGGATTGAAGATCATGTTTGACTCCACCATTGTAGGGGTTAATTTATCTATATATGTAACTCATCAATCATGAATAAAATATCCCGATTGAACTATGTAACATCCGAGTTTTATTGTTTAGTATAGTGTTACATTTGTGCAAAGTAGAGACCAAATTAATATTTGGTATCAAAGCAGGTTTGCTCCAATGAGAGTATTGAAGCCTTCGTATGAGTTTCATTCATATATCCCTACTCTCGGTAATCTCCTCTCTATTCGAAGACTCGTGTGTATTTATATATGGGAAGTTGGTGGCTGGTCCATGCATTTGTGATGATCCATATTTCTATGTCTTATGTGGACATCATTAGCTCGATCTGTATTATTTTGAAGCTTGCTTTCTGAGGATATTATAAGTTGTTTCAATCCCTATGTGATTGGTTGCGAACTTCATACACATTTGTTTCTAGTGCTTTAACGTTACATTGGACATGCATCAAGTCCAGGTGGATCCTCCAAAACTCACACCGATCTAGCACACATATTGCCCCCGGAATTGAAGTCAAGATTTGATTGTTTAAGTTTTTATTGTTTTGTTCTATTATAATTTATAAAAATTGTTAATGTTTAATAAGTCTATATAATAGACATGTCTTACTTGGTCTAGTCACTTTTAAGTGTCTAAAAATAAAAATGGGTCAATTCTAGTTGTCACCATTCATCCTCATTATACCCTACATTAGGAAGTTTAAATATGAGTAAAAGTAATTTTATACATGTCATTTTAAAAGTTTAGAGTTTGAGTTATTAAAATATTTTAAAGTGTCTTAGGTATTTAATATTTTCTTTAGTTTTAGAAGTATTTTGTTTAAAAATTCCATTCATCTTTAATTAGAAATAAGTATGTAATCAAGTTTATTTTTATTCATAAAAGTAATCCAATAATATTATTTTTCTTTAGATTTAAAATGTGTAAGTCTTGTCTTTATTAAATCAATGTTTATCAAAGATCTATTCATGTCATTCTAATATTTTTAGTCATTGTACTCTTTATTGTATTGTAAAAGAGTCAAGTATCATCATTTTGTGTCATCATAAATAGTCAAATTAAAATATTATAAAAATAAAAAAGAATTACCTCACTTTTAGTTGGATGCATTATCGGCGGAATCCGACGTCCCAAATTATGGGTGGGACATCTATTTGAGATTAATGATCAAATTTAGCTGAGTTAGCAAGATACATATGGAGGATGGAGGCAACGGAGGAAGGAGGCGATCGGTGCCTCTTGTCGATCACCAACGACGGGGCCACATTCTGCTATGGTGACATATTTTTCGATTGTGTGTTTGCTTTGATATTTCCAAAATAAGAACATATGTTTGTGCCTGTTCACTTTGAACGTGTGATAATTACTAATGTAAACTCTTGAACGTGTTGTGATATGGCATGAAAGGTGCAGAATAGTGAAATAGTTGTATAGGAGGGCAACTAACTGCAGAAATCCTCTGACTGCAAAGATCCTCTTACTGTCATACTTCTTTATGAAGATGATCGGCTAGTGAAATGACCTCATTTCATTCACATGGAATAAATGTGGGATGTGTTCTTTGCATAGTAGTGGTCATGTGCAACAAGATCCAAACAACAAGATTCAGACAGTAGTATGTAGACCTAAAAGTATGCGGTGGCATACGATTCTAGTTTCAGTTCCACTTTACCCCATGTTCACACTAAGGGGGTGAATGTTAGGAATTAATATGTTATTGTGAACATTAGTCATTTATGAGTGGAATTATATTATCTCGATGATAATATAATATTGTAATATTTAGATTATTTTAGGAGAACAACTCACATAGATAAAGTTATGTGAGATAATAAAGGGATGATAGAGAGATATTAGGAGATGGGGTTGAGATTATGTAGGGATTGAAGATCATGTTTGAATTTTTGTGAAATGAAAGGTTTGTTTAAAGCTATGAACATGGGGTAAGAATCTCTAAAGAAACCCCAAAATCTTTAGAACAAACAACTCAATGACCATCAGATTAGAGATAAGCAAGAGCTACCTATTTGCATACATACATAAATCTTGAAACAAACAATCAACCTTTAAACATGATTATATTAGTTCTCTACTCCATGAAAGCTATCTATAAATGAACCTATTAAAGCTTTAACAATCAGTTATGTGTTTATTGATGTCTCAAAAGCTTAAGAATGGAAGCTCACCATTAATGGCTTCTCCATTTACCTAAAGCTTTGAAAGATTTAGCAAATAACAAGTAAATAGCTCAAATATGAAATGAAATGACTCTAAAATGACTAAAGCATAACCTAAATCAGAAATGAGATGAGAGAGAGAGTTCTTATGAAAAGGTGGGAGGGGTACCCTTCTATTTATAGTTTTTGGTTTGGAAGAAAAAGTGTTTTGGATGAATGTGGGACTAAAAAGGCAATTTTCAAAAAGCGCATTGGGAGGTGTGAACTGGATTTGGAAGGCCAAGTGGCTATTTTGAAAAGGTGAGATATTTGTCTTAAAAGTCAATAAGAGGGTTAATTAACCTAAACAAGGTTAATTAAAGGGAAAACAAGCTTATAGAAGCTGGTTAGAGAGGGATTAGCATATTTAGGGGGTTTAGAAGAGGTTAGAAAGGGTGATTTACTAGCGTAGTGTAGTAAATTAACATGAGACTAGGATAGTTAGTATGATCTTAGTAATAAGATCATGTAGACCAAATTATAGGTGTCTACATTTGCCCCTCTTTGAGGTGACGTGCGTGATGTCACTTCAAAGAAAGTAGACAAGCATAAACAACTAGAAATTTTTGAAGGGGTAGAAGAAAAATTAGTAGGATGAAGGATGCCCCCTCAAGTGTCGATAGAGTGATGGAAGAACGCAATCAAGGATCGAAAAAGAGGATAGCGAGAAAGAACATATAGAAGAGAAAATAACAAGGAAAAGGACTTTGATCTATCCACAAGGCATCATTATATAAACATTTCTTAATCATCATATTGCTAGTAATATTCATCATCAATATTTATAAAAATATAAGCATATGACAAAAGCATAAAATGACATGAAAAGCCAAGATACAAACAACCATCCATTGCTAAAAACGGCCAGCTCCATGTAACATACACGAATGCAATGCAATACGAGAAGTAAACAAACTCACTTAACAGGGAAATAAGTACAATCACACACACTCAAACCAACAACGTTTAAGACGGTTGCACAAATATTTTGTTATCGAGTTGCAATCCCAAATGTTTTGATAAATGAAAAGGGTTTAAAATGATTCCCCAAGCAAATTTGTAAGGGAAAGATGGAGGACACTTTGGTCCAATGGAAAAGCAATGTGCACAATGAAAACAGGATGTCGAAATTGATAGTGCCCCGGGTATAGATGAAGTAAGAAGCGCAAATTATATAAATGGGTTGGAAATTCGGATGATCCAAGATTCATTATTTCAATACGTGTGGAAATGCCAACAAGATATAAGATGAACACCATGCAAAAGACATGATTTTAGTTTGTAAATGTGTTGATTACCAATTTTAGTTCATTTTCAAAATTTTCACAATTTTTTAGATTTTGGATGATTTTATAATTTTATAATTTTTGATCGGTCAGAAGAATTTAAGAGATGAAAGATCTCCTAAAAGCATGTGAAAATTCCATATGAGGCGAAAGAAAAGGGCATCGGATTGCATTAAAATGCCCCGACGAGAAGAAGAAGAGCAGGCCAAAAATAATTATTCAAGAAAATAATTATAGCAATGGGTAAAATAGAAGAAAAATTATAGAAAACAATGATCTACGGAATACCCGTAAATACCCCTACAAGGCAAAGAAATGACCGCAAGGTAGCACTTAGTGCTCCAACGTAGCGAAAATTAATAAAAATAATTATTTAAATATAAAAATTATCATTTCGGTGAGCGAGAAAAGCATTAAAGTGACCACAATGGAGGAAACATGCCCCGGGGCATCACGGCGACCTAATATACCCACCGGGGGGGTAAATCAACCACGACTACCAGTTCATTTGTAGTAAAGCTCTTGCCAATTTTCACCGCGAGTGATTGTCGAGCATTGGAGTGAAATGGAGAGGCTAACGAGCGGGAGGAGACGAGTGAATCACATCTAAGAGTACCTTCGGGACTCTAGGGATGGACCTTTCGTGAGTGCCCAATCCCTACTTTGTCCTTTTAGCATTTAATGTCATTTTTAGTCGCTTTAGGCGTAGATTAGGGTAAATTTGACATATGTGTGTGTGCACATGTGTCAAAAATATGTGTGCGTGTATGCGTCCTGTCAAAAATGGGTACATGCACATGTATCCACCGAAGGGGATGAATATGCATCAGGAGGGGGAAAATAGGGACGCGCACGCATGCACTTTGAAGGGCAAGTGCATGCGTTAAATCTGGACATGTATGCATCCTAGGAAGGTAGGATAATTAGATAAGAAAGGGGGTGGGCGTACACATCGAGATGGAGGCATAGGCGTCAAAGTGGAGGCGCATACGTGTCGAGGCAGAGGCACGCATGTGTCAAAGTAGGCGTGCATGTGCCAAGGGAAAGTGTATAATTTACCCTTGCCAACAATTAGCCAAGTATAGATGAAAATAGACTAGGTTGTTGTAGAAGAAAGTGAAAAATTAGTATGTTAGATGAAAGAAAGAAGAATTTTACCAGAAAACTAGGTAGAAGTAGATAGAAATGTAACCCTAACGCATGCGGTGTTTGTTTGTTTGTGCACACGAGATACTACTGTCCTTCACACCCAAGAGAGATATGGACGTCTTGCTGCAATAGAGGCACAATTTGATGAGGAGGATTGGAAGATACTGGATATTCTTTTATACATTACAGGGCTAGCTTACGTGGTCAACATGCCACATTACTCTAGATCATGGCCTCCCGACATGACCTTAGTTGAGAGATGACAAAGTGAGAATCAATGTTTTCAGCTTCCTACTGGTGAAATCACTATCACACTAGAGGACGTATGGCGCATTATGCGGGTCCCCATCCAGGGTAAGCTAATTCATACTCAGACATCATCCCGATATCGATCGTGCATTCTAGAGCTATTCGAGTTCCATCTATACTACGTCGCGGGATGACAGTCGAGTTATCTCGGTGCATAGAGGATCCCGAGCTTGATTGGGTTGTGTTTTACCTAATGGCTTTTGTCAGTGGAGTTTTACTCCTGAAAAAATTGGAGCTTCATTTACTTGACCTCATTGGAGTAATACGTAGATTGATCGATGGTGAGACCTATTGTTGGGGCCAATCTATCTTGGTGCACTTATACTGGGATTTATATTTAATCACATACTACCATCAGAAGATGGTAGGACCTACCAGGATAATACAAATTTGGGCATGGGACCATATTGCAATTGGTCGGCCTATAGGTGTAATGAGATTTCAAGCTCAAGAGGAGCCTTCTGCTATGGGCTGGGTTCGATTAGGGGTGACGTGCGGCCGCATGGGAGATTCAGACCATTACGTCGAGAGCTAGATGAGCTATAGCAGTCGTAGTAGTATGGAGGCTATACTGAGACATTTTCGGTGGCCTCGGGAAGGCTTAGAGCTCAACACATCGATAGTTGAGTGTTTCATGCTGGAAACCACAACTATATGTGGGAGATTTGTAGGGTGGATTAGTGCCAGAGAGTTTGGTATTACACAGACATACCATGTGCTGCATGTGGTATGCTCGCAGGGCAGAGTACTTTGATATGGGGCCACAAATTACTAGGTACAAAGCATTGACCATATTTTTACGGGGGTGCCAACTATGTGGGTACCCTTGAGATGGGTTCGAGATCCGAAGTGTACTCAGTATGCTCCATGGTACCACGCAGTGATACCACGTCAATTGACAATTCCGAGATTTGCCTACGATGTAGGAGTGAGGGCACCCCGAGTGGGGCCTCCTAGTGGTGATGAGGGTAGAGGTGATGGTGGTGATGATGATGATGATGATGATGATGACAATGACGATGATCCTTTTGGACCAACGTCATGATGGGGTGGGGGACAGGCTCCTCCACTACAATAGCCACGAGATATGGGCCCAGGATTGGCGAGAGAGGAGGAACCACTGAGCTCTAGATATAGAGTTTCCTCTAGTAGGAATTCTAGCGGAGATATATACCTTGTTACGGTAGGTGTTTCCATAGCAGGGTCCACCACCTCATGCTCCAGGGGTGGTAGAGATGATGGACAACTAGCTTCACTTTAGTAACAACTACTGAGGCACCGATAGCATTGATTTAACTACATGTAGCGGGTGAGAGAGACCAAGTAAGGGGATAGTTCACAGTCTTCTACGGCTTAGAGAGATCAGCGAGAGCCCAGGATGCTCATGGTGGGGATGGTGGAGCAAGGTAGCACCAAATCGGGTAGCTAGCGGTGCGGGGGTGCTCAAATATTGAGCCTCTTACATCAGTGTAGACACATGCTCGAGTGTTCTTGCTCATCGGGACCATGCTCGAGCCCAGGTGTAAGGTTACATCATTCGGAGGGATCGAGGCACAAACCCAGGCTCTGACCATTACTACGAGATAGAGATCGCGAGGTTTTCGCTACAAGACATGCCCATGTTGATACGGGCCGACTGACAGGAGAGTGAGATGCTACCGTATAGGTAGCCACTAATTTTGGAGATACCAAGATGATTCAAGATATTATGAGAGCTTGTGGTGAGGCCTTGTATTACAATGTCACCTACTACATAGTAGTTCCGGTAGGGAAGTGAGTCATACCCTTTGATCGCTTAGATGTGAAAAGGACAGGTCCAAATCATGAAGATCGGGGCAATCAACTAGATTAGTTCGGCAACCCGGTGACAACATGGTGGTATACTAGGAGTTGAGCCATCACAACCACCACCTTTTCATCCTCCAGGTCATATACTAGGCAGCCTCGGAGAGGCGAGAGTCATGGTTGACTCTCCTTTTTGTATAGACATATGTATGTATACATGCCTCTTATGAAGGCTGATTTTGATCGATGTATGTATTGATGTATCATGTTTTGATTATGCCTCTTGATGAAGGCTCATTTTGATCAATGTATGTATTGATGTATCATGTTTTGATTATGCCTCTTGATGAAGGCTCAATTTTGATTCATGCCCTTTAGATGGCAGATTTGTATCGATGATGTATATCTTATTTTGAGATAGACATTTATACATGTATATATGGACATTCATGGTTTATATTTGTCATGTTTTTATATGCTCTTATGATGATGATTCATGTTTATAGATGTATGAGTGTATCATGATGATGTATGATTCTCATTTCCTATGTATATTTCATGTTGATTAGCGATGTTGTACCACATGTTTTTATATTGATGATATATCTTCATATGATATCATATGTTTTTGGTTATGAGACATTCTGGTTTTATGCTAGCATTTGTGATGATACTGGATGATATTGGTGCGGGGGGTAGATTTTTTATCATGCGCAACCCCTCTTACCCCCATTGATGATACGATATGTGATGATTAACTTAATATACATGTATGATGTAAAACTTAGCATTTTTATATATATAATGTATTAGATGATGTTATATGTGATGAATGATAGATGATAGATGTGATAACAAATGATGTGTAGTAAACAAACACACAAGCAAAAGTTAACAAAACTAAACAAATATATACCTATAAAAACACACAAAAAGAAAATGCAACTAGACATGAATTCATGCAAATCCTAACAACAAATTAAATTGGTATTTAATCTAAGTAAATAAAATGAATCCTAATAGATGCATATAACAGATTATGAAAACATAACAATATCTTACAAGTATGAAAGCTAAAAATGAACTCAATGCAACACACAATTAAATCAAACAAGATCCAATCCAAGGTAAGCAAATGAACCATTTTTTAAATCATACAACATGAAAAGATACTTACAATCAAAACTATACAAACCGACAACTAAAAGTAATTAAATCACTACCTTATTTTTGCAAGACAACATTGATATATTTTCTACTGTTTTTGGGTTATCTTGAAAGATAAGTTTTCAAGGCTACTGTTCACATTGTTTCCAAGGTTTCCTAAGACAATGTTATGAATTTGGTGTAGCTTCGTTCCAAGGTATTTTTGAATGTTTAGACTTTTACGTATATATTTTCTAAATGTTTTTGTATTTTCTAAGGTCATGTTCCGAAAGTGGTACAAGAACAAAGAAGCGCGGATGCCCCCAGTGTGATGTGGGAATGTACAAAGGTAGAATGCCACATGGATATGTATGAGAAATTGAAATGTGAAGGTGCCCCCAAATGGGAATATGCAATGGAACATCCTTCATGCGAGATATCTGAAGAACAAATAAGCCGAGATCACGGCCTTGTAAGGCATGGACTTGGCAAGGTTCCTAGACCTAGCAAAGGAAACTAATCCTAGAAAGTGGTGAGAGTTACCCATCCAGATGTAAGGGTAGCTTGTGGTGACGAATCCTCCTTGAGCACTAGAAACCGGTTTTCACCCAAATACACCCACCACATTACATTTGTGTGGTTTTCACATGTGGACAACCTATTTTTTTCTTTACTGTTTTATTGATTTTCTCATTTTTTGCTTGTTTTTTCTTTTTTTTTCCACTTGTTAGTTCTTATCTAATATCTCGCATCATGCTTAAGTATAGAACCACTTGAGATACATGGTGTTCATAAGCTCGGAAGCTCTTCATCATTTGAGTATGCCTTTATAAGCTCCTAATCCATATTTAGCGATGACCACATAAGGCCCTAGCCAATTAGCCTCAAATTTACCTTTCTTTTCTCTATCCTTGAAAATGTTATTCGATCTTCTTTCGAACAAGATCTCATACATGGAATTCATGACGAATGATATATTTATTATATCCTCTTGATACGATGTTCTGATAGACCTTTAGGTGATTAAGTGCTCTTATACGCTTTTCATCCAACACTCTAGCTCTGCTAGTCGAGCTACTCTATAGTCTTCGTCCTTATCAAGATAGTCCGAAGAGATATTCTTAGGGAGGGAAGCTCCACTTCCAAGGGTATGATGGCTTTAGTGCCATAGACTAGTGAATATGGGGTTACACCAGTAGGAGTGCGGATGGAGGTTCAATAGGCCCAGAGGGCGGGATGTATCTGTAAGTGCCAATTATAGCCAGTCTTACTTACCATCTTCTCCATGATTCATACAAGATTTTTATTGGTATCCTCGACTTGTCCATTACCTTGGGGGTAATAGGGGTAGACCACTTGAGCTAAATATGGAAGCGTTGACACAATGTTTTAACTATTTTGTTCTTGAATGACTTACCATTATCTGTGACAATGGCGGAAGGGATACCATAACAACAAATGAGATGATTCATGATGAATTTGGATATTTGTGCACCAGTGACATAAGTAAGAGGCACAACCTCTACCCATTTATTAAAATACTTGGTGGTGGTGATAATGTGGGTGTGGCCATCTGAAGAAGAAGGATGGAGCTTCCCTATGAGGTCCAGGCCACATTTAGAAAATGGCCAAGGCATGGCGATAGGTTGTAAAGCATGTGCTAGTGCATGCATCAAGTTGTTTTACTTTTGGCATAGCTCACATTTCTTTACAAAATTACAATAATTTTCTTCCATGGTGGGCGGTAATAACCCGCCCTTAAGAGCTAAAAGGAACGATAACCGGATCGTACTGCCAAGAACATAGATGCTAATCAAACACCACGATCAATAAGATGAAAGTAATTCACCAGAATAACTTTACATAAACCTTTGCAAACAAATGAGCAGTAATATCATATATTATTATGGAACTCAATGAAATATAATGAGAATGGGCCTTGCTTATATAGGCAAGGAATAACAATCTAAGAACCAGTCAAGGTCGTAGATCAAGCCATAAATCATGGAAAGAACTAGTCATCAAAGAACTAGTTAAGTCCATAGATTTATGAGAGAACTAGACATCAAGGATCTAGTCAATACCATAGATCAAGGAAAGAACTATACCTAACAACTAGATAATATCCCCCTAATATCTAAATAAATAAAAGAAATATCCACACACATAAGTGGGTGAGGATAAATAAAATAAAAGTAAATAAAGTACCTAGGTGAACATGAGCTAAGGTAAATACCTACTCTAACACCCCCTCAGTGAAGCTACGGGCCAAAATAGAAGTGGCATGTCCACGATGAGTCCCAATGAACTAGGCACGATGAGGTACTCATGTACAATATATCCATGAAGAAATCTCGAACCAAAAGAAGGAAATAATCTTGTTAGAAGGAAGAGAAAGAAGAAGAAGAAGAAGGAAGATGTTCTCATGAACACCCCCAAGAACAACTTCTAAAACCCCAAGCATTCCACGCAACTCAAGGTAGCAAGGTGATGCAAAAGGCTTCGTAAAGATGTCTGCAACCTACTGCTGAGTCGGAATGTACTCCAAGAAAATAACTCCATCCTAAATGTGTTGATGAATGAAGTGGATGTGTATCTCAATATGCTTGGTCCACTGGTGCTCAACTAGGTTGCGAGAAATGTGAATTACACTTTGGTTGTCACACCAAAGTACAGTCGATGAATCCTGTGGGAATCCAAACTCATCAATAATTGTCGAAGCCAAAGAATTTGTTGACTTGTTGTAATTATTGCCCTGTACTCTACCTCTAAAGATGAAAGTGCAATAGCTTTGTTGCTTTTTACACACCCAAGCAACTAGAGAAGAACCAAGATAGAAAAGATAGGTAGAAGTGGAACGCTTGTCATCAATAGAACCTACCCAATTTGAATTTGTATACCCAACCAATTGAGTAGAACCCCTAGTGTAGTGTAGGCCAAAGTGGGAAGTGTCGTGCAAATAGCGCAAAATCCTTTTAGTAGCATGCTAGTGACTACTATGAGGAGAATGTGCAAACGAGATATAAGCCCTACTGCAAATGAAATATCAAGGTGAGTATGGGTCAAGTACATGAGACTCCTAACCAACTGCCTATACAATGTAGGATCATAAAGTGGTGTGGTACATGTGGAAGTAAAAGTAACTCCATACTGAAAAGGAGATGGACTTGGCTTGCAATCAACCATATCAAAGCACCTAAGAAGATCATGGGTGTATTTTTACTGACTCAAATGAATCCCTGAATCTGTCTGAGAAATCTGCAAACCAAGGAAATAATGCAATAGCCCAAGATTTGTCATGTCAAACTATGTAGAAAGAGCCCTCTGAATACTTTGAATATGGGAAGAAGAGTTGTCAGTAAGTAACAAGATCATCAACATACAAGACAAGTATCACAATATCCTCACCAACATGTTGGAGATACACTTTGTATGATTGGAGTGGCAATGAACAAAACCATTAGATAGAAGAAAAGAATCCATCTTCTCATACCAATCCCGAGGGGCTTGTTTGAGACCGTAGAGAGACCTTCGGAGCCTATAAATAAGAGAAGAATCCTGAACAAATCTAGCCAACTGCTCCATGTATATTTCCTCTTGTAGATCTCCATGTAAGAAGGCACTCTTCATGTCCATCTGGTACACGTGCCACCCCTAGTGATGCAAAGCAATAGCAAGAACAAGGTGTACATAATCCATCTTGGAAACGGGTGTAAAAGTCTATGAGTAATAAATACCTTTAACTTGTGAAAAATCCTTTGCAACAAGATGAGCCTTATACTTGTCAATGGACCCATCAGCTGTGTATTTTGTTCGGTATACCCACTTACACCTAACCATCTTTCTTCCTTTAGGAAGAGATACCAAATCCCAAGTATGATTCTTCATCAAAGAAGAATACTCAACTGTCATCGCATCATCCCACTCCTGTATCCCACGAGCCTTTGAAAAGACTGTGGATCCTCGAAACTACCTGACAAAAAATTCCAGAACCTATAGAATGTGTGTGATGATGCTTAGTGGGTGGAAGATCCTCTGTGAAAGGTGTTGCCTCAGAAACTGTAGTACGATCCCACTTAGGCATAGTGACAAAATCAGTGGGAATAGGATCCTCAACGACATTGATAACCTCCTCATCAACCTCCTCAAAGGAAGGATCCTCAAGATGAAATGAAGAAGAAGGATGCATGGAAGAAGATGAAGAATCATGAGGAGTCAAGCGCTCATCAAACTAATCATGTGTTCAAAAAAGAACGTCATGAGTATCAGAATCTAAAAGACAATAATCTCTCATGTCCTCACAATACCCTACAAAGATCAAGGGTTTAATCTTCTTATCCAAAGCTTTCCTTTTCTTATTTGGCATAAAGGCCCAAGCATGGCTCCTAAAGACTCAAAAAATGAGACATCAGGCTTAGTGTTGGACCAAGCTTCCTTTGGAGTCAAATTCTCAAGTTCTCTATGTGGTGTGCGATTCTAAATGTAGTTAGCACAATTAACTACTTCTACCCAGTAGATAAGAGGTAAATATCTATAATGCATCATACAGATTAGCCATTTCCTTTAAAGTTTTATTCTTCCTTTCTGTTAAGTCATTCTGTTGTGGAGTATGAGGAACATAATGTTGGTGAATAATGCCTTGAGTTGCCAAAAAGTTAGAAAACTCATTGCTGAAGTACTCCCCCTCATTATCAGTATGAAGGTTCTTTATGCTACTAGAATATTGTTTCTCGACCAAAGCCTTGAAGACTTTGAAGTGTGAAAAAACATCACTTTTGTACTTGATAAAATAAACCCAAGTACGCCTCAAGAAATTATCAATAAACGTAAGTGCATACTTAGCTCCATTGAAAGATGGGGTAGGAAAAACCATCAAGTCACTATGCACAAGCTCAAGTGGTGAAGAAGCTCTCTTAGACAAATTCTTAGGAAAAGGATCTTGGTGTTATTTCCCTAATTCACAACCATGACAAACTCCCTCAAGACAAGAAACTCTAGGAAGACCATCTACCATACCATGAGTGCTCAACTCCTTCAAATATATGTAATTGAGATGTCCAAATCTTTCATGCCAAAGCTTACTCTCTGAATTTGCATGAGAAACCAATCTTGTCCCTATAGAAGAAGTGTCATCAAAACCCTCAAAGTGATATAGTCTATAACTATGATCAACAATACCCTGAGCAACCAGTGAATGAGGCTCCAATAAAGTTTGTACTTCTGCTCCATGTGGTGTAAAAGTCATTGTTTTTCTTTACCAAAATGACAAATTTGATATACAGAAAGAAAATTTGTAGTGATGTTAGGAACATATAGTGCATCTTGGATACTACCACCATCAAGTTATTTATCACCTTTTCCTTTAACAAAAAGGAAGGAAGAATCTCCCACCTCAATTTTCAAGTAGAACTCAAACCTAGAGAAATAAAAGACTCCTTGGAAGAAGTCATGTGATGAGAAGCACCAGAATCTATAACCCAACTGTCTGCAAGTGGTGACTGAGATCTCCCAACAACATTAAGTGTTTTTCCATGCTAATTAGAAGGAGGTGGCATGGAGATAGAAATTTTTTATTTCTTGACTACATCCTCTAAGGCTTGCATTCGCTTATAACACCTATGTTCTTCATGATTACTACCCCCACAAAAAGAGCATGAACAGACTAGACTTATTCTTGGATTTAGAAGACTCCTTGGGTTTTGAGTTGTTTTCTTTGGGTTTAGGAGCATTTTGAGATGGAGAAGGTGTGGATTTGGTTTTCCCTTGCCCTTAGGATTAGATGCAACTAATGCCTTTTGAGAGGTGGAAGACTCAAGGTGAGACAATTTAGATTCTTCCTAGGTAAGTCTTTCACAAAATGTTTCTAAGTTAGGCATTCTGAATGTGTCACCTAAGGCATCCATGCTAGAGTAAAAGGTAGAAGCAAAAATTTGGAATGGTCCTCTCAACTTGGATATAATCAAGTAAACACACTCTTCATCTTTCTTATCTCTTCCACTCCCTTTCAACTATGTCAACAAATGCTTGAACTTGATAAGATAGTCTAAAATTGTTGGAAAATATTCAGGATTAAGAGAGGTGATCTCAATGGCTCTCATATGATCCACCTTACTAAATAAATCCTCCAATTTCTCCCAAATTTTGAAAGGAGAGTCACATTTTCCAAATGAAACAAAATATTGTCACTTACATAAGTTCCTATCAAACCCATACACTCATCAAATTTGCCGTTTACTTGAAATTTCTCGTATTATCTAGTGAACACCGGTTGTTCAAAAGACGTTAAAGCCCATAATCCTTTCCGCTTAATTATTTTTTCCATTCTTGGTTTCCATGTGTGGTAATTATGTGTTGTTAATGGCTCAACATGATCTAATGCAAAAGTAGACGCCATCCTAAAAAAATCACCAAAAGAAATGCAAGAACCAAGCAATACAACAAGACCCCCAAACAATGCAACAAGAGCCCCCCAGATTTTGGCACTTTATAATGAGTGCATGTTACAATATGGCACTTTATAATTATAGTGAAATTCTCAAAATAAATATTTCCAATGGAAAGATCACAAAAAAACAAGCACTTTTACAAAAATGACACTCAAAACCGAGTTACCGATCAAAAGTTACAAGCTTTTCAATATTATGCTCTACTATTTATTTTAATTGCCACTAAAACATTATAAAATGATCTTGCCTTCACCACACAAATAAAATGAAAGGGGGCTGGAGTTAAGCACCTACTAATAGGAATCACAAGCTTTAAGCCCGCATATGACCAGGGGCTAAGAATTTCAATGAGTGCCATTACATTGCACGCTTCCCAAAAATGCTCCGCCGTAGAAGAAAATTAAAGAATGTGGATCTCGAAAAAACCAACAAAACCCAAAAATTGATTTCCTTCGTTTCTTTGTTGTTAGGTGTGAATCCCAAGGCGAAAGCAGTACATTTCTCTGTTAAAAACCAAAAAAATGACTGCCTCCATAAATGGCCAATTTTACAGTCGATCTTAGGGTTTTCTCACCTTCTGGATGCAACAGTCACCTCTATTTTACATAAAAATTCACACGAAAAAAAAATACGAGACAAATCCCAAATATATGAATATACAAAAATGCTTGCAAAATGAAACTTACATGTGGATGTCGGTAGTAATCTCCTCCTCGGATACCACAAAAGGAACGATAACCAGATCGTATCAAGCCAAGAACACATGCTAATCAAACACCACGATCAATAAGATGAAAGTAATTCACCATAATACCTTTACACAAACCTTTGCAAACAAATGAGCAGTAATATCATATATTATTATGTAACTCAATGAAATACAATGAGAATGACCCTTGCTTATATAGGTAATGAATAACAATCTAAGAACCAGTCAAGGTCATAGATCAAGCCATAAATCATGGATAGAACTAGTCATCAAAGAACTAGTTAAGTCCATAGATTTATGAGAGAAATAGACATCAAGGATCTAGTCAATACCATAGATCAAGGAAAGAGCTATATCTAACAACTAGATAATATCCCCCTAATATCTAAATAAATAAAAATAAATATTCACACACATAAGTGGGTGAGGATAAATACAATAAAGGTAAATAAAGTACCTAGGTGAACATGAGCTAAGGTAAATACCTACTCTAACAAGAGCTTATTAGCCAAGACCATGCCACTAGTGTGTTCCACAAATACCACCATGTACTTCTTTAATAGTGTGGACCGAGTCAGTAACATCCAAACAATAGAAGCAAATTCCCGTCATAGCCATGACAATAAAAAGAGTACCTCCTAGGAGGGTATAACGGGCTATGCGGAAAATAAGGGCTTTCTTCTTAGAATGGGTAATGTCCAGGGGAAATGTGTCATCTTGTAGGTATCTAAATATAGGGTCATACCAGGGAGAGAGGACCAATAATTTCACATGCCAAACACGAATCTAGCATATCATATGTGGGTACTCGTAAATGCTCTATAAAGAAGGGAATTTTACTTTCCTAAGGTGGAATGCGTAAGAGAGATCTAATTATAACCATAGTATCTATTGATCTATTGTGTGATATTGGCTTTGTTCAAAAATAATCAGTGTAAAATATTCCTTCAAGGTTTCAACCAATTTCTTGTGTGGAATAAGCTTTTCATCTTTTACCTCATACTCATCATTAACTTGTTTAATAATAAGTTGAGAGTCCCCAATGACTCGTAGTTGTCTGATATTCCAAGTAATAGCCAATTTGAGTCCAACAATGAGTGCCTCATATTCTGCAATGTTATTAGTGCACGGGAATCCCAAACAGAATGCTCTTGGAATAACCTCACATGTGGGAGTGATGAGCACCACTCCTACTCCTTATCCGTGGAAGGTGGATGATCCATCGAAATGGATTGGCCACTCTACAGACTCTTCAACATACATCATAGATGCATCTGGAAAAGCCAAACATAAAGGTTCCATCCCTGGTAGAGGAGCTTCTACCAACCGACCAACCAATACTTTTCCTTTCAACGACTTCCAGTTTACAAACTCAATATCAAATTCACTTAGGAGAATGATCCAATTAGCCATTCGTCTTGTAAGAGTGGGTTTAGATAAAAGGTATTTGAGAGGGTCAACTTTGGATATTAGCTTGGTCTTATTGTTAAGGAGATAGTTGAGTAGTTTCTGAAAGGTAAAGACGACTGCCATGCAAGCCTTTTCAATATGTGGGTAATTTAGTTCATAGGTAATCAAGGTGCGACTAAGGTAATAAATTTCCCTTTCTCTATGGTCTCGGTCATATTGGGCACTCAGTGCACCAATAACAAACTGGGTAGTTGAAATGTATGATAGGAGAGGTTCACCTGGTGTAAGTGGCATGAGTATGGGTGGGTTGACAAGGTATTGTTTAAGTAGTGCAAATGTCTTTTGTGATCACACGTTCCCGAATGAATGCAACATCCTTCTTGAGGAGATGTGTAAATGGATGACACTTATCCGCAAGCTATGAAATGAAATGATAGATTGCCTAAATCTTTCCTTGTAAACTTCTTAGTTGTTTGAGATTTGTAGGTGGAGGCATTTCTGTGATAGCTATAACCTTTGCAGGATCCACCTCTATTCCTCTCTATGAAACGATGAAACCTAGGAGCTTTCCTGACAAAACGCCAAAGACACACTTCTTAGGGTTCAAGCGTACTTTGTAATCTCGAAGATGCTGAAAAATACATCTCAACACTTCAAGGTGTTCTCCTCTACTTTTGGATTTTGCTAAGATATCATCAACATAATCTTCCATGATGTCATTCATCATGTCATGGAAAATGACTATCATTGCACGCTGATATGTGGCCCTGGCATTATTGAGTCCGAAAGGCATGACCTTGTAGTAAAATATCCCCCAAGGGGTGATGAAAGTTGTCTTATGTTGATCTTCCTCTGTAATTTAGATCTGGTTATAGCCTGAAAAACCATCCATTAAGGATAACATTTCATAACCAACAGGTAGAATTGACAATCATATCAATATTAGGCAAGGGGAAGTCATCTTTGGGACATGCTTTATTGATGTCACAAAAAGTCGGTGTAGATTCTTATGCCAACAGGCTTCTTCTGAACAAGGACCATTTTAGATATCCAATCTTAATAGTCAATGGGTTCAATGAAATCATGAGCTAATAACTTTTCTAGTTCTTTTTTGACAAGTAGTGCAATTTTAGGGTGCATCTTTCTCAACTTATTCTTGATGGGTTTTACGTCTGGGTGACTAATGAGGTTGTGTACGACCAAGTCTGGGTACAAACTAGGCATAGCTGCGTATGACCATGCAAATATATTTGCATATTCTCTCAATAGCTCCACAAAAACTTTTGTTCTTGAGTTGAGAGTGAAGCTCCCAACTTTATCATTCTAGGTTCCTCTTCTGAGCCAATGTTAACACTAATCGTTTCTTCAACAAGCATTTTAGAAGCATCTTCCATCTGTAGGATCAAGAGGAAGAGTAAGATCAACCTCCTTAGGTGGCTCATCATCATCTTTGAATGGATATACCATTTCGTCTATAGGTTCTTCATTTTTTTATCTACTAGTGCCTCAAAAAATTGTCACTATGAGACTTGCATTTGTTCTTTCCACAAGGCTTCTCTAAAGCATTCTTACTCTTGCTTATAACCTTCCTATTCAAGCATCCACACATCTCTGCCTCTTCTCCAAAGTATGCACAAGCATCTAGTTGAATCAAAAATCCTTTCTTGTGATCCCCAATTAGAATAAAATCCTTGAGTCCCATGAATTCTGTGAATGCCTCGTGTTCTCAAAGAAATTGATTGGCACGTGAAATTGTTGATCCCAATCTACAAGTTCGGGATATACAAGGGTTACTTGGCAATTGGTTTAAGGATTGGACTGGATAAGGTAAAAATAGCTGAATTAGGAATAGGTTAGTGGAGGCAAGATCCTCGTAGAGGCTACATTGGGAATCTACGTCACTATCTGAATGAGATGAGTTGTCCTCATGTTCGAAAGAGGTGGCATCAATCTCAAAGGGTGGATCGTCATGAGGTCTTATTCCAAGACCATGTTTATTAGATTTGAAATGAGGGATATGAATGGGTTCTAATCATCCTTGCGCATTGATACCACATCTAAACCCATTGTAACCCATGACGTACATCATATGGTGGCCTTTGATATACTGCGGGGCCTAATGGCATGAAGCCATGGTACCCTTAGGTACTCTACTAGTGGGATCTTCTAACATCTTTTCTTTGAATAGTAGACCACTAAGGATGAATTTCTCCAGCGATTTAGGGCACTTATCTCGAATGCTCTTAAACTGAAGTAAGGTTTACCACGTGTCCTGGGAGACACTGATAGATCTGATATTAATAAGGCTTGTTGAAGAGTGAATTGCTCACCTAGGCCATATTTTTCCGACGTTGCCTCCCATGATGTGAAAGGGTTAACCAACGAAGGAAAGTTTTGATTACAAGGAGTGAGTGAATCTAGATCCACATGTTCCTTGATAGCTTTTGTTTGTAAGGAGATAACAATATCTGTAGAAGGGCATTCATAAGCTACACAAGAAAAACTGTGCAATGCTCTACAATGCGTGAATGGTTCTGGATCACCCTGAATGGTAACTATTTATCCTTCATGGCACATCTTGATACATTGATGGAAAGTTGAAGGAATGGCCTCATATGGCATGGATCCATGGGTACCCCAAGAGCATGTTGTATGGAAGATCCAAGTCAAGGACATGGAATGTTGTATCATGACAAGGCAGACCTACCTCCATCGGAACTACAATAGTACTGTCGACTCTCACCCTCATTATCATAAGTTGTGATTATAATAGTTTTAGCCCCTATATCTATTTCTGAGTGGCCTAGCTGCTTAACTAGCTTCAAAGTACAAATATTTAAACTGGATCCATTGTCCACAAGTACTCTCTTGATCTTACGATAGAGTAACAACTACTTCTAGGTATAGGGGTAATTTATGTTCTGGGTCATTACGCGGGATTGCAGCATGATCAAAAGTGATATGATCATTGGAGTCAAGGTGTGCAATCATGGCTTGAAGGTGCGTGGGATATACATCTATGGAGACTCCCAAACTTTGTAGCATTTTATACAATATGTTTTTATGGGCAGTAGATATTTTGAGGAGATCTAAAATTGATATCCTAGCGGGTGTCTTCTCTAACTGTTCTATCAAATTGTACTAACCTTCCTGAGGGATAGGTAGGGGATCTAGTATGATCAAATGAGTGCATCACGTCCCTACTTGCACAACATTTTCTAAGATCCTAATAGTATTGACCCATTCATCAGATGAACAGATACATCCTATGAGGGAGTCAAAGGACTGTCATTAGTTGGATAAATATAAACAACAATCCTATAGTCATTGGAAGTTTGTTCGTGATCTGGCTTCTTGTTCTTCTTATTTACATGGTTAGGAAAGGGCTCTTTGAAGATACCCATTTTCTCATTTGGACCTTGTCTGAGTCAGGGGGAGAATCTACAGTGATCTTGCCCTCTTCGATGAGGTCTTGTATATAATGGCGTAATCTTAGGCATCTATCTGTTTCGTGTCCTTTAACACGATGAAAATCATAGTACTCATGTTCTTTGAACCAACCGGGTTTTAGAGCATCCTCTGGGTATGGTATTGTCGTGGTCAAGTATTGTACTATGTTCACAACATCTAATTGTTTAAGTATGGCTAACAATGATTCAGTTAGAGGCGTAAACATGCATTTGGTGGGTGCTTTTAGCGAGGCCCTTGTGAGAGCTTCAAAAGCGGACCAATATGTATGGTTTGGACTCTTTGGAGTCTATAATGTTGTCATGCCAACGACATGTTTGTTTTTGTTGAAGAATTTTGGTTTATCTAAGGGTTTTTCTTCATGTTTGTCCTTAACGACTGGTTTAAGTGTACCTTTCACGATGAGAGCCTTTTCGATTTGACTACCATTCTCTATTACTTCTTCGAAGTTAGAGACACAGTGCATTTGTAAATGAAAGGCTATCTCTAGGTTTAGGTTAGGAATGAATACGCTTATTAGTTTTTTTTCGGCAAGGCACATGGGAAACGGCTTGCTAACCCACGCCATTATTGTAAGAATCTCACAAAGGTCTTGATGGGCTTCTGCTTTATGTTGTAAAGGTCATTCATTGTGATATTATTATCCATGTTGAAGGAATAATGTCGAACAAATTTTTATGCTAGTGCGGGCCATGTTGTAATGGACCCCTTGGGTATACTAAAGAACCATTCTAATGCTAGTGTGCCTAAGCTGCGAGGGAAGAGTCATATTAAGAAATTGTCGTTGTACGTGACCTCTTGACAAGCCATATAAAATTCCTTGATGTGATCACGAGGATAACCTTTGATTTTATATTTATTGAACTTAGGAATTACTAAATTATTTTCAGAAGGGTTGTCACAACATGTCCTTATCAAAGGGGTAAGGGCATAGTTCTTCATATAGGTACTTCCTATTGTGTCCTATGTTTCCTTCCTATAGTGTAGTTAGTGTGTCCATTGATTGTAACTCTTGTTGAACGAGTTGTTCTTTGGTAGGTGATATCGATCTATTTACCTTAGCCACTTTAAAAGTTGTGTCAATATATGGATCAAAGTGGAACTCGCTAGATTTGTTTTTGAGTTTGTCTTTATGCACATTTCTACTTGAAGAGCCTAAGTTTGCTAATTTTTGACTTAGTTTCAATATTTGCTTTTGAAGGATATCTTCTTCAACTAAAGGATCATCTTCTTCATCAAACTTAGGAGGCGGTGAGGCTTTACATTTATGCTCAATCTTTACTTTACGTGAAGCCTTGTAATAAGGGCTCCATGAATCGCCAATTAGTTTTGATGGATCTCCTTCAACAGTGTTGTGATGTTGTTCGGAAGTAGAAGCATATCCTACGTCAAAGGGGTTATCCATGTCTAAGAGGAATTTTCGTTCTTCCATTTTATGATTAATGATCTTAGTCTCCACTTCGCATTCTTGTGGAAGCTTAGCCCCTAATTCTAAGACTCTTACGAGTACTTGATCTCTGTTATAATAAAGGAGCTCATCAAATCGACCTAGGTCTAATTGATGTTATTCTTCAGAAGAATCAAATTCTTCTCTGCTATGATCAATCAACGGCTCTGTATCTTTAACTTTGTGAAAAGAGAGGTGCTAAGTTGTTGTCACTAAATGGGAAGGATTCAAAAGGATTTTCTCTAAATCACGCTCGTTTGGTTTAGATGCCATTTTCGTGATTCTAGGCATAACTAGTCAAAGTGATACTAGGTTTTGTCTAAATATCGTCAAATTTGTATGAAACCTAGGCGTATGTTGTGTAAGTCATTTGATGGTCAAAATATCCTAGTGTGTTCTAGATGTAATGCTATGCATTCATTTTATCATTCAAAGAACACTCATGTGGACGTTAAATCAAACAATCACTAACATTGTCATCTTAGCAAGACTATACCCTAAACTATGATTCCCGTAAAGGGTTCAATGCAAATAGTGACAACATCGTATTAATAAGTAGGTCAAGTTAGGATACCAACAAGGCCTAAATATCAAAGTGATATTGACGCAATCCCTCCACGAGATATACTTGAGACTAGTTTAAATGCCGATGAAACCTAAGTTTTCTGAAAAATGAAAGTTGCGAATGTGTATAGCGTAACAACACTATCTTGATACATTAACCGAGCAAGTGAGGCGTTAGTATCAAGGTGATTTTATCGTGGTATATACAAGGTAATATCAACACTATCAAAAGACTCAGATGACGTTTGGACTGAAACTAAGTATGAGTATAGCAAGAAGTTCTTAGTTGTGAGAGAGTGTAACCCTACATAAAGGTATTTATAATGAGTTCTCGCAAAATTGAAAACACGATGTAAGTACCAAAAATGTAGGGCTAGAATGAGAACAAAAATAGCAACTTAAGGAGAAATAATGATGAACCGAAATCATAGCAATGAAGATGATCTTGAAATTAAGGTCAAAGGACTACAAAGGCACGAAAGCGTACTTGTGCACTTTAGACATTTAACAACCCAACCGCAAACATGGATGGGTGTAAATGGACAAAAAAGTGGCTAATATTGTCTTTGATAAGACTCACAGTATGCTTCATTCTCACCCCAAATGGGCAAAGTGAGAATGAAAGGGTATAGATTAAAAGGATGAAAATAAACTAAGCACCACTTGGGCGGATCTTTGCCTCGTCAAAGGTGAGAAAACAATTACACTAAGTGACGTGTCATTTAATTTTGTGATGAAAGACACTTAGATCTAACTCACGCGGACTCTTTACCTTGTTCGAAAAACAAGGTTCGAGACTCAAGTCAGATTGTCACTTTGTGATGGCTCAACACGACAAAGACTAGTAAAGTGGGCTCTAAGACAAAATGACTTTCCTAATAAGATCACTCAACTAGGTGTCAACAGTTTTTCTAAATGTGAGTGCAATTTACCCAAAGATTCACACTGGCTGATTTGGGAGTATCTCGTCTTTACTTTACCCCCTTCAAATACGATGAGAAATAAATGTGTTCACGCGTATTCTCTCTAGGGTCGCGATACAAAGAACTTTGACTCTAACTTGCAGTGTAAAATCTAGTCAAGTGGGTAAGCGAAGCACTTCCTTTTTCATCCACGAGGTTACTCAGTGGTGGATTACTTTAGGGTTCCTAGAACCATCCCCATTGTTGTAGCCTAAGGCATTATGCCAAAGGGGTTATGTTCTAGTTGATCGGATAGGGACATATCCTTTTCTAAAACCTACAATATAGTGTGATGTGGAGTGGTGTGTTTTTTTATCTTGCTTATGCTTAATGTGGTTTAAGTAGCACATCATTTGACAACCTGCATGAAAACACGAATTAGCGGTTTTTGTTTTTGCAATTCCTTTTTTACAAACGTTAGGCCCCTGCATGTAAAGAGTGAGTAATTTTCCACAACAGATAATGATATCAAGAAAGAGAGTTTGCATGTTGTTTTGATTCCTAAGATCACCAAAAAGGTGCGAAGGAAGAGCATACACAACATAGAAACTCCACTAAAATAAGCCTTATGGAAAATACTTTAAGCGTGTTTACAAATGATAGAGTCTGTTTTAACCAATTTTGAAAGGTTAATCCATTTAGGAAGAATAAAATAAGCGTTTTTAAAAGTGAAAAAAGGTTTTTAGAAGTGTTTTTAATCCCAGGATCACTTAAAAGGCGCGAGGAGAGAGCATACACACTTCACAAAACCTCTTTCTAGCTAAGAAAATGGAACACTTAAACCACGTTAATTAAATAACCCAAAAGAAACTTGCAATCACTTGTTAGAGCTTACAAACAACCAGAAAAAGTCAAAAAATGATCTTACAGCTCGAAGATAGAAATTTAATTTTTAACTCAGATACCCGCACGTCCCGAATGACGCATGCACGTCCTAGCCAATAGATACGCACACGACCAACGAGGATGCATGGCAGCAAATTATGACAGTAGGGTCCAACACCTACGCAGGCCTAAAGACAAGTACACTATGGTTTCAAGGAGATGCCTGCTATTAGACAGATACACTTATGCAAGCCAAAATGAAAATCAACACAGTATGCCAAAAAGACACTAGCGTGTCCAGAGGCACAAGTACGCCTGACGGTCAACGGAGATGCCTACAATTCAACGAGTACGCTTGCAAGCCAAAATGTCAACCCCCATAGTATGCCAAAATACACCAGTGCATCTAGAGACACATGTATGTCCGGCATACCAAAGGAGACGCCTATGGTTCGATAGGTATGCGACCCTTTGTAAATGAATTGTCAATGAAAAATATAACCAAAAGGATGCGACTGGTTTAACGGGTGCATTAGGGTTTCAACAGAGATGCTCCCCTCCATAACACCTACATGTACCCCCTAAAAAACCTACAAAAGTCATGGAAATGAAAATTTTCAATAGTGAAACAGGTTAGTTGTTAATCAAAGGAACCTATTTCCAGTTTAAACCCACAAAATATGCATGAACGATAATGATTTAGCTTACTTAAAAAATGAAATCAAGTAAATAACAAGTTGTTTCTCCTAGAAAGCATGAAAGTGAACTTTGAAAAGCTTGGAAAAGGCTCTTATAAGACAATGGCGAGTCTCCCACCGGGTGCGCCAAATGTGTGCAATGAAAGGTTTGTTTAAAGCTATGAACATGGGGTAAGAATCTCTAAAGAAACCCCAAAAGCTTTGGAACAAACAACTCAATGACCATCAAATTAGAGATAAACAAGAGCTACCTATTTGCATGCATACATAAAGCTTGAAACAAACAATCAACCTCTAAACATGACTATATTAGTTCTCTACTCTATGAAAGCTATCTATAAATGAACCTATTAAAGCTCTAGCAATTAGTTATGTGTTTATTGATGTCTCAAAATCTTAAGAATGGAAGCTCACCATTAATGGCTTCTCCCATTTACCTAAAGCTTTGAAAGGATTAGCAAATAACAAGTAAATAGCTCAAATATGAAATGAAATGACTCTAAAAAGACTAAAGCATAACCTAAATCAGAAATGAGATGAGAGAGAGAGATTTCTTATGAAAAGGTGGGAGGGGTACCTTTTATTTATAGTTTTTGGTTTGGAGAAAAAGGTCTTTTGGATGCATGTGGGACTAAAAAGGAGTCAAAAAGGTGATTTTTAGAAAAGCACATTAGGAGGTGTGAACTAGATTTGGAAGGCCAAGTGGCTATTTTGAAAAGGTGAGATATTTGTTTAGAAAGTCAAATTCTCATTAGAAAGTCAATAAGAGGGTTAATTAACCTAAACAAGGTTAATTAAAGGGAAAACAAGCTTATAAAAGCTGGTTAGAGAGGGATTAACATATTTAGGGGTTTAGAAGAGGTTAGAAAGGATGATTTACTAGCGTAGCATAGTAAATTAACATGAGACTAGGGTAGTTAGTATGATCTTAGTGATAAGATCATGTAGACTAGATTATAGGTGTCTGCAGACTCCACCATTGTAGGGGTTAATTGATCTATATATGTAACTCCTTAATCATGAATAAAATATCCCGATTGAATTATGTAACATCTAAGTTTTATTGTTTATTATAGTGTTACATTTGTGCAAAGTAGAAACCAAATTAATACCCCTTCTTACATGTGGTAACCTCGTTGGACCTACAATACTTGGGAACAACAACACCCATCGATGTGCCACCCACCATGCACAATATTACTCTATGCAATCTGCATCATCTACATCTATCACCTCTATCGTCGCATCTACCTCATCCAGATTAGGAAGAACCAACCGCTCTCTGTTGTGGCCCCGGTCTAGCCCCACCCCTCCTCGGTGTCCTAATAGCTCTCAACCATGTATATGTCTCTGGGGCACATCCTGAGCCATACCAAATTGATGTGATACCCTCTCCACCTAAAAGAACTCTACCACACATAGAAATATGCCCTCTAACCACATAGTCCTTCGAATACACCGCAACTCTATAATATCCTCGGGCCATCCTCCATAATCATGGTATGGCCTCCATATAACTGCTTAGGGCCCCATCCTGTCTATCAGTGCCCTATAGGTATTTGTATCCATCCTACACCCACGAATATTGACCCATCTCCTCACATATATCTAGGGTCTACCCCACTCAGCTCATGGACCCCAACTAGCCTCAACATTGTTATGTGCTCATACGCCCACACGTGTAATAACGTAGTAACTCTTATCCCCCTCTGTGCTCATCATGAGTAAATCGGTACAGATCTCTATATAGGTGGGCCAACACACATTGGGCCCACGCATATCTAGTACTCTCATCCTCTATACGCCAACATATATCGTGCACCTTATATAAGATGCTTACACCACCACCCTCCACTACTATAGATGAAGCAATAACAACTGCTATGAACTTCCACAAGCATGGAACACCAGACCTCATAATAACATTTAGGCGATATGGGCCTCGATAGGCATTCGAATCCCCACATAACACCGTCTCGCATGCTCGCATCTTCCTCTCCATATCCTCTAATGCCATCACTTGTACTCTCTCACCGACAACCACCAACCACAGTATACGATACACATCCTCTAAAGTCACTGTCATCTCCCGTAGGCAACCAAAATGTGCACATATGTGAACACCATCTCTCGCATAATGTAGTCAACATAGGCATATTATGGGGCACATCCCCCATTTGTGTTATGTGTCGTAGGCCAACACGGTCCATCACATCCCAATCCTCATTTGACAAACTTATCCCAAGCAACGTACTCAAATGACAACCTCCACATAACTCCCTCGAGTGAATATCCCTCTACACACCATAAAATGACAACAAAACACAACGTTAGAACACTACAAAAATCCAAACACACTTATTTATCACATTACTATACATTACACATCTAATTTTCATCATTATAGGCCACATACACACTTCAGACTGGGCACCCAGTTCAAGACTCAGGGCACCTAGGAGTAGGACATTAGCGCCCCGAGTTGGGGCCCTCCTATCCCAAGGGTCACTAACACCCTCACCATTATTGTCTAGGTCTAAAATCTTTGAGAAAATTAAAATTCTCAAATTTACAAAAATTCAATAAAAACGACTATTACACCATACATTTTTCAAAAAATAATGCACTTACTAATTCTACGGTCTTACGTGACGCTACAACGGTCGCCACCCTCTCGAACCGACTAAGACACACCTTGCTCTCACTTACGACATTTTTTCTCACTTCGTGTTCAATCTCACAATTGTGCACACAACAAATGAAGTGACTAAACACTTTTTCACTTCACTACTTATAGATACTTTTTCACCTCCTTTACTATAGTCATTATTTCACGCTTATCCTCACAACTAATACACGCCACATTATTTTTGGCATATCTTGAGCGTTTCTATTCCAATTTCCCCCGTTTGTAGAATTTTTATAAGAATTTTGTCTTCCACCATACCGTACACACTATGCATACCTTATCACTCCTTGAATTTGTCTTTCATCTAACTCATACACATTTTTGGTAATTTCTATCACTCTCTATCTATTTCGTGCTTACTTTCAACTTAGCGTTCGTTCTTCTCATCACTCCCCCTTTAGCCAAATGGGGGATATCATTAGGGTCATCCTATAATTCCCCTTATATCATCACACATTTAAAACACTACCAATGCGACAAATTCCAAAACATTTACTAGTTCACTGCGTGACATTTCACCATTAACCCCCTAATGACCTAATCTAGGGGCAACAAACATAAACACATTTATCTATGCGACATTTCATCACTTCCCCCTAATGACCTAACCTAGGGGCAACAAGAAATTAAAAATCCTTCCACGTGATCAGTCACTGATTTCTATCATTTCCCCCTAATGACCTAATATGGGGGCAACTAACGTAAAATCTCTCTATGAGTAATAATCCAAATCAATCAATCAATCAACGTGTTCACATTTATAACAATCAAAATCATATCATCACTAAAAATTTAACACAATTAGCCTCCCAGATGACCTAACTTGGGAGTTACGTGTGGCCTCCTAGATGACCTAACTTAGGAGATTACATTCATTGCTTTCTCAGATGACCTAACTTGGGAAGTTATTCATACATTTCACGTTTATTTCCAAATGACCTAACTTGGAAGCCATCTCACATTGCACGTTTGCTTCCAGATGACCTAACTTAGAAGCCATTACATTACAGCGACACACCCGTGGAGTGGGGCAAGTGCCTTTCCTATACCACTCTATATGGGTCAAATATTTGATCAAAATTATCTGGATCCGAAGCCACAAATCTTTGATCGATTCCGTCTCTGATGGCTAAATATTGAGGATGTAGTTAGAGATTGGAGAATAACACACTTTTCTCCCTACACTCTTCCTCTGGTGACAAGACGTCCAAATCCTCCAGTTGATTTTTCATATACATGCGTGTGGGTTGGGAATTGATCACTCCCTTCCCCATCTTTTTATCATTATACACATTCGAAATCATCATACATTACAATCATCACTCTCATTTAGTGCACTTCATCATACTCATTACGTTGCATGGATCAACCCGCCGATCCATGGTTCGACACACTTTATGGTTCTTTCGACATGCTTTTACTACCACATTTGCACGTTCTACTACAACATGGGCTTCTCTGGCTTTTTCTTAGTACGCATCTCCATCTACGTTATGTTCTTGAGCTTTTAAGCTCGCTCAAAGAACATAAAGTGGGGGAAAATGTAGTCATAAAATCATGCACATAGTATTACATTTATACCGCCAAGTACGTTATTTTATATATGGATCTCACATAAGAAAAGTATTCATTAATGGCTCATCCCCTAGTTAAAATCGTTAGTTAATTGGTCGTCATCGTCATTTGTCTTGTACGGTTGTCGGTTGTTTGCAGATTTGGTTGTCTCTCGGGGATTCTCAACTGTCGTTATTTGGTCATTTTTCATCTTTAGTTTATGACTAGGGTGCCAAGACAGTATTGGGGCACCCATCGACGCCCGATCCTCTTTTTAGGCGCCTGGTCCCGATTACACTTCATTTTCATTTAGAGTTTTGAGGTTGGTCTTTATGGTTTGTTGTCTCATTCCCCTAGGTACTAGTCAGCATGTCGGGTCATTAGTGTCGAAATTTGAGCAATATATCCCTATATAAACATAACATACTCACTATTCTATGGGTGAACTATCTACTATCAAGAGCTAGCTATCTACTAAGGCAAAGGATTGCATTTAGGCATCATTTACATCTGCATCACACAAACATAGGGGGAAATGGTTGTATTCATTCTATTCCATCCACCATTTGCATCTTACATCTAGTTATTGCCCCCTACTTCTGCATCATTGATGTTAGGGCACCCTAGGCACACAATTGCACACACAAGCACACATAACTACATTGGATCTGGAATGTAGTGCAACGCTTAGTTGTAAGTCCACTATTGTGGTAGCTAAGGTCAGTCTGACCCCTTCATATGCATCTTTCTCTTTTAGGGATTTGATGCTTTATATGGGGTTTTGCAGGTAAATATTCATCACATATTCACGACGACATAAGCAAAGTTTTGCAACAACTACGTGACAAAGACTAAGATATTGCAAGATCTAGCGATCTTTGTCAGTTTCGATCCCGAGCTTTTTGTAAACTAGAGCGCCTGAGGCTGCAGACTGTGGCGCTCATAAGTGCCCGAGTCCTCTTTTAGGCGCGCCCAGTCCAGTTGGATCTTCACTTGTTGTAATTTCTTGGGTCGTGTCATCACACTTTGCTTCATCCGCATATCATCTTGTTTAGTCTGACATCACAATGAGGTAAGTCCTTTTCAGACTTAGTATCTTATCCCTACTATTTGAATTATTTTCATTTCATTTATATATCAAATAGATTTATTTAACATTTACATTACAATTCATACAAGTTATTTCATTATTGTTACTAGTTTAGATTAACTTAAAGTAATAGATCGATTTCCTTATTTTAGTTAATCAATAGAAAGGTCTAAGCCCTAAATTTGTTTGTAGGGCCCTAAGAAGGTACGTGCTTGAACTCTTAAGTGATCTAGAAAAAAATTCATGTCTCTGCCTCCAATGTTGGGTACCCTTGCTACTTAGTCTCTCTCTAAAAACAAGCACCATAGTTGGGTAAAAGCCCTTAAAGGCCCTTTTAAGGAGAAGTCAAAGAGGATATGCCTCCATTAAACCTGTTAAAGATTACCCAACTAACTTTGTTTTTCTCGTCTTCCATGTTAATATTGCTAGTGGTCAATTTTGTGGTGTTGCGAGATGATTGGGCATGTAGACTTTAATCAAAGTGTTGATTTTTGGCAATAAGATAAATGGAGTGGTCGATTGCTTGTGAAATGGCACATTGTCGAGGATGTTCCTAATGATTAGTTATGCCACATCACATTGGAAACCAATGACAATAAGCCACCGACAAACTATAAGAATACCTATGAGGTTAGTTTGCTTCTTTATTTTTACAATTAAATTTGAAAATGACTATTAAATTATTTTCATGAAGTAACTTAGTCCTAATTGTATATTACCTATGTATGGATTGTACACATATTTTTAGACTTGGACAAGATGAAAAAAGCCTCATAGAATCACAAAATAAAAATAGTCATTCAAGCATTTATGTCTCACCTACACAACTCCCATGCATATTTGACAAATTTGACTCATATGAAAATTGTCTTCTCGCAAATCTTATTAATAATAAATGAATGCTCTTCTTAATAAATGTTATCACATATGCAACTTTAAAAAGTTTAGATTAAAAATTTGTAAAAAAATTGACCTAAGAAGACTTAAAATTTGTTATATCTAGATAGGTATGGAGATAGATATGGCCCTCTATATAGAGTATATAGATACTCTAGATATGGGCCGCTTCAACCCCGACCCAAGTAGATATAATACATAGCCGGTCGACTCGAATCGAGCCGGATCTGCCAATCAATCAATAGGCCTCGCCGGCCCACTGACTGCTCAACCATACTGTATTAAAACAAACACCGACCCCGGTAATCCATGTTCGAACTGGAGATATCTATGGCTTTCATCCGGAAAACACACCCCGGTGATCGATCTAATCTGAACTATGGGGAATCTCCCGCCCTCGCCTGCCCTATACATATAACTGATTTGATTTCTATGGGTTTCGACTGGGCGCCACGCCGATCCCCGTCTGTTCGAACTAGAAAGATCTATGGCTCAACATGACGTCATTGCGATAGATCTATTTAGTGAAGGCGGTGAGCTGCCGGCCGTATCATATCGCATAACCGGTTGACTATCTAGATCTATAGCTCATCCGCCCGGCTCGACGACTATCTATAGCTATAGTATATGGCCCATCTCCCAATATGGCAATCGATCATGCATCCGGGTATTATGTATGCATCCGCCCCCCCCCGTGAAACAAAGATTCATTCGGTTCACAATGAATCATGAATTTGTGATGGGCGGTGAAAGATATACTACCCTCCTTTGGGAGCAAGAATGTTTAGAATTGTTGTCCTTCCCTATAAGCATTATGTTTAGTCGTAGTTGCCATGTAGGGACACGGAAATTGGAATGTCTCAAGAGAACATTTATATTGGCGAGTTAAAAGCAAACCCTAATGCCAAGCAAACCCTAATAACGGATTCTACAAAGCGAAAGGCCAATTTATGCGAAACCCTACCCCGTGGCGGCAGGGCAGCACATCAGGAAGAGCTGAATCGCAGATGAAGAAATTCTTCCATCATGTTATGCTCTGCAACATATATTTTGTTGGATAACGGAAGTCTCCTACGTTCTTGGTCAGTTAAACGGATACTTTCTCAAGCTGCTGTAAGAAAGAGAAAATTTCAATTCCAGGTATGCATGTCTACTCTTACGTTTCTAGACCGAGCTTTTGCAATTTTCTGTGATATGTCGCTTTGAGTTTTGTAGCCGTCACCTAGGAGCCATTATTAATAGGTTTATTATTTTCTATTTTCTGGTCAAGATGTGAAACCAGACGTTTGCGGTGGTTATAGTTTTTGATCTTTTTGCCCCAACACTAGCTATGTCCTCACTGTATGTGATGCTGGATTACAAACGGTCTCATTCAAGAGGCTTTTACCTTCAGGGAATCTGCCTTTCTTGTGGGCTATCCTCTATGATCTATATTGTACGATGCTACCCTACGACGCTCTAGATTAGGAGGAACGAAGATTGGTACGAAGACGTCCTCCGATAATAGAAAACTGTAGAAACCTTTGTTCTGAGTCCCTTTACATCTCATGTAGAGTTTCATGACTTGAGCAGCAGTACCTTGTTAAAAAAAAATGAAAATTCATTTGGAAATTTTTTTGTGTCCGTTGGTAACACGACTCAGTGTCAAGGAGTGAGGGGTATCCATTCTGTCATAATCACCTAATCTCTTTTAATGCATTGCAATCAGACTACATCATATCATGATGTGTAGTGTATCTAAATCAGAGCCTGGTTTGGTGAAGTTGCCACAACTATGAAAAGTCATCTGACCATTTTTGCTACTGAATGTTTGATTGCTATGCATTCCATACCACTGGAAGTTGTATACGGAGTATCCTAATAACAATTTCTAAATCTTACATGTATATTTAAATTTTGTTTTTCAATTTCCGGCCACCCCTACTCCTGAATCATATGGTGTACCCTGAACCAGTGCCCTTCACTGTATCCTAGTAAACTCTGATTTGTATAATCTGATCATCATCAAAGTAATACAAATACAATTTATTTACGGGCTAAGATGATTGATATAACAGAAAAGAGTTAGATTACCGGGGAGAGGATAGAGACAAGGCAAACTGTAATAGTTAAGGGCAGCAACAAAAACTTCAGTTACTAATATCCCTTGATAAACAGGCTGTTGACATTAAATCTTCTCTTATGCACGTGATTTTAATAGGGATGTTGGAGTATTTGTCTAGAATATACAGATCCTCCCTTATTGTCTGGACTACATGGATCCTCCCTTATTAACAAGATTTTTAAAATGTTCAATGACCATCTACAAACATCTTTGGTTATAAAACACAGGTCATTAGAGATATGGGGCCTAAGGTATCACATCATTTAACTAAATAAAAACTCATAAGGTGTCATTCTATTAATTCTGTTGCACAGATAGCTTTGCAGTGGAACTTTGCTACTGTCTATGGGTAGTATGATGTTCATTTGTCTTAGAGCTCCCATGAAGGCAAATGATTTTTTTGCATTATAAGTACAATTACATGTTGTGCATTTCTCAACTAAGTTAGGAGGAGAACTAAGTATGGGGTTATTGCCTTAGAGTGTGCTTGGACGGTTGAACCATTTTGTCTTTATTGGGGAGAACATGATTCCTAGACTTATTCTCTTCAAGTAAGATACACATAATTATGCAAATAGGTATATTCAGTTCACAAAACAGAGAGTTTTAATATCTCCCACAAAATAAGAATATATGTAATTAAACTTAAAGTAATCTATGAAATTGATTTTTTCCATGCTCTTCACCACTGTCTTCTTGTTTTTACAGCTCTCTATCTTCAATTATTCTAAGAGAAGATTGTACATAACTTCCAACTTAGTGTGAGATTCTTCTGGAGTTGAGAATCTTGATGGGAAACAGAACATAATAAGTGCGCATAGAGACACAATCAAGGAATGAAGAGGAGAATGGGACAGTTGTATTGACACATCTATCAATGCCCTTTTGCAAAACTCCTAAGCAGAGTCTGCTACACCAAATTTAAAATCTCTCATGCTGACATAAAATGCAAGGATTGTGGAAACTACTATTAGCTATCAAATAAATTCAGTGCTCACTGGAGATTCTGTTATTATTATTTTGATAGCCAATGGTAGTTTTTCACATTCCATGTCAATTTTATAGACTACTTTCTGGAGGTGCAGCAAACAACACCAGATTTCAAAGGTGATGGAGAAGTAGCTGAGAATTTGACATTTTGTGTGGAAAGAGTACAGGATCCTGAATTACATTTTCCAAAAATAGGGGAAGCATGGGTGGCTTTGCAGATGTGCCTGCCAAAATATGTGCTGCTTTGCTACAAAAATAACTAATATGTTTTTTTTTTTTGTGTTGAAGTGCCCTTCAAGCAAGGTATGCATTACAGTTGTTAGATTTCATGACGGTGAGCTTCTAGTTACTTTTTTTTGCAGGCGGTTTGTGTGACCTAGCTTGAAGTTTCGTAGTTCTTCTGAGATTCTCTAAGAAATTGTATTTGTATGCTTAACTGGGAAGTATGACGGTTGGCTTCTAGTTGCTTTTGTTGCAGGCATTTTGTGTGACTCAGCCTATGTGTTTGTGGCTGCCAAAACTCTTGAAGAAATTGTATTATTGTGCTTGACTGGGAATTGTGGCAGGACAAGTAATGGATAATTTTACAAGAAGCCCAGCAAACAAGTGTTCCACTTTTAGTAAAGTTGTTCATTGAATGCCTTTTGAGAATGCCTAAGTTTTTGCCATGTATAATTTATGGTTGTTGGTGTCTACAACAGAATTGCTTTACCTGATTGTCATTTTTTTGACATTTAGAGTGGGAGTTTATCAGAGATTTAACAACATATCAAATATGAATCACCATCAGCCACAGACGAGTCCAAATAAATGGTTTTTATCATGAAATATGCCTTTCTTATTGACTGCCTCTGCTACCATATTGTTCTTATATTTTCTTTATTTTTTTAATGATCTTGTAATGGTGTGGGGTTCTGTCAATGCTTATCTGGTCTATATACAAATTTGTGATGCTGTATTGCCCATCTCTACAAATAATGGAATTTTGATTTTCTGTTATACTCCCCCTACCACCAAGGGGTTACCCCCACCTACTGCACCTACTCACCGAATGCAGTTTTCATCCTACTTTTGGGGAAACATGACATGTACTTAACATTGGAAGAGATTTTTGCAAATAAAAAATATAAAAATGAACTCACTTAAATAGTAAAACATAGAGACTTTGGCTGAAGCCAGCCACTAGATAAACCATGTGGTTAGGTGTTTTTCAATGGTGAATCCCTTCCTCATTTTGTATGCTTCTGACTGGATTGCTATCACTTGTATACATCACATGCATCCTCTTGCTGTTTATGTTTCCATCCACAATTGTATTGGATTATCCAAGTGGTAAGCTGCTGAGATTATCTAGCCAAAATATACTAGGTAAACCATGTGGTTAACTGTTAGTTGTTTTTCAATGGGGAATCCCTTCCTCTTTTCATAATATTCCTGGCTGGATTGCTACCACTTGTATGCATCATATGCATCCTCTTTCTGTTTATGTTTCCATCAACAATGGTATTGGATTATCCAAGTGGTATGCTGCTGAGATTATGTGGTCAAAATTTACAAATCAGTTGCTGTTGTCTATTGTCAATGCTTGGCGAAATTACTCCATCCCACTAGAAATGCATATCATTTTATACAAAAACACAGTAAAAAGAAAAATATGCCATCTTCAGCTTGCAGCTTGCAGAATGTATCGCAAGAAATGTTTAGAACAGTGTCTTTTGGCTCCATGTTTTTGTGTCCTTTATTTCCTACCTTTTGTGACGAATTTTTATTTTTTTCTCCCAGATTATTTCTCTAAGCATTGCTTTCTTTCCTTAAGCTATGATTTCCATAGCACGGTAGCGAAAATTTGCATGTGTGGGTTTGTTAATACAACCACCTTCTTTGTAGTTGCAGTAAAATAGAATGTGTTTTGCAGCCTTTTTACATTTATTATTGAATCTTTTCCGTCTGGCTGTGTAGCATCTGTTCAAGTTTCTTCTTTTGCTGGGAGGTTTTTTTGGTATTGTTTGTACTTCAATACAATAATCCTGGGTTGTGTGGAAATGCAAGCGATTATAGAAATGGAAATATGTCTGAAATGTGGAAGTGCAGTTTCAAAAAACCTTTGGGTATGAAATGGCACAGAAATGCACTAAATATTATTAATAAAAAGATGCATGGTACTTCAAAAATATAGTATTCATGAAAGTTCAATATGGTTGAACATATTTAAAATTTCAAATGTAATACTTCCATTACCTCAAAAATGTTGTCTCTGGCGTATCCAATCAAATATTGCAAACCTTAATGCACCAATGAAAAAAATAAAATCCTGGAGTATATATTACCAATGCCACAATCGACCAATTTAGATTACCCTCAACATACTGACAAGTCAACACAGGGATATTAATATCTACAAGCTTAACAAGAGAATGAAAACCAAAGACAGGTTTGCAAATTTACAGAAAATGGAATGATTTAATTAAACAGAGACGATGGTACAATTTAATTAGAGATCCTCAAGCAGATTGGAGAATCTGATCTTCAACTAAATTGTAGAATTTGATCCAAAACCAGACTTCAGAATTTGATCTTTGACCAACTGTTCATTCTAGAATGTGAACTTTTTAGACTGACGAGCTAAATTCAAAATGACTTTTTTAATGTTTTGTTCTATTTTTTCACTTTTTATTAACTTTTGCTGCTGGAAATGGGATGAAAATATCCTGGAAATGATACATAAATGGCAGAGCTGTCTTATCTACCGTTTCTGGTTCAAACCTGGGTTAGAGGGGTGTTTCAGGCATGTTTATGGAGTGTCTGATTTAGTTTCTGTACCGAATGTCCAAACACCAGGTACGAAGAGAGCAGGGGCTTTTTTCTGCAATGTAGTAATAATAAATATTTGATTTTCTTCAACAGATGAAAGATATTTAATTTTGCTTCTCACTAAGTATATGTTTAATATTTAGTTGTTGCCTATTGAGGGATGAGGCTGACAAATTTATAGAACTGACAAAAAGCCATTAGCATGGGCCGGGTATCTATTTCTTTGAGAGAACCTTGACTTTGTAAAACGAGGCTGCTATGGATTAATTATAAATATGGGTAGGCGGTTCTTTGCATGACCCTTTTTTAACATAGAAGATTACAGTGGACATAAAGAGAGGTGGCCAAAGTAGTTGATTTCATACGGAGGTGGACTGTGAAGGAGGAACCATACCTGTGACAGTGCTCAAACAGGTTTTACCTTCTATACACTCTTAACTTTTGTTTGGTTTAATGTCTATTCTATATTTTTGTAAAACATTGTTTGTTAGGTTATACGTATTTGGATGGTTTATTGTGGAGTTGCAGCTATGTACAGTATCATATACATTATCCATGATAAATACTCTTATCACCAGTTTACAATCTGTACGGCACTAATGGGTTTTTTTTTTTCTATATATGTATATGAATATTGAATTTCCACCCGTAATAGGATGTCTCTATCCTTTTGTATAACGATGAAGATATCCAAATTATCAAAATAAATGTTATAACATATAGGTTATGGTAACTAATGAGCACATACCTTTGATCTCACAACACAATCTTTAAAAACATTACGATGGTTGTTTAGCTCAAAAGAAAATGGGGTGTTCTTGGTTTTTCTCGAGTTTTGCATATTAATTTTTGCTTGTAATTATAAAAAGAATTGCATTAATGGCCATAAAAACAATGAAATATTGAGATATGAAGAATGTAAAAACATACATTTATATTTGGCTTTTGTTTCCTAAAATGCAATATTTATTAGTGTGTGAGAAGACTTTTATAATGAGAGTACTAAGGGGACCTAATTGTGAAGAGAGCATCTTTACAATTTGAAAAGATTGTAGACACCAAATCATTCACTTTGGAGAATTATTTAGTCTCGGTTTTATACTACTTTTCATATGGTTCTTAATTGAAAAGAGTAATATTTAACCCATGTGTTTTGGTCATTTTACATTGTTTTCTGTTGTCATTTTGGATTGTACACTTGTATTTGTCTAATCTGTACTTTGATATTTCGTTTCTTGTTTGTTACACTTTGTGGTGCCTAGCCATGATTGTGGCACCTCGGGGACCTTGGTCTCCTTTAGGCGCCCAGATCCACCTTGCACTTTACTCTCACCTTTTGGGCACTTTCTAGTTGTTTGAGCTTTTTTATCTTTGGTGGTTGGTCATTTCGAGGTTAATTACAAAAGTATAACAAGAGAACCATATAAATATAAAATCATGAGACCATAATGATGGAGCAAACATTGAGCATCTATTATCATCATCTAAATTTGCATAAAGAGTCTAGACACCATTAGAGTCATCCGTCACACCTTTGGAAGTTTTCATTTCTTCCTCTGACATGATCATGTAGTTCCCATGACCGATGTCTTCATAGAGGATTTGTGCTTTAGGGTCATCGTTTTTTTGCACAATGTACTCAGTCTGTCTCTCAGGTAACAACTTTTTCATTTTCCCATTAACTAGAATGAGAGCGTGTGACTAGTCCATTTGAATTTCTCCACCCACTTCTTTACGAAATTTCTTCTTAGCAACATACCATAGGATGGGGGAATATCTGCTACTAAGATAGTAGCTTTGACCCTTTTCTCGGGAAAGTAGCAAAAGCTACTTGTGCATCCTTAATCCTTCCTACCAATGACACCTCTTTACTTTCCATGGAATAACAAGAACCAAATGTGCGTGTCAAAGTCAAACCTAAAGCATGAGCAACCTTAGCAGGCATCACATTGTTTGATGCTCCCAAATCAATAACACAATTGTTGAGCCTATGACCGGCTATAAGTAGCGTGATATAGAAAGGCTCAATTTTCTCAGTTACAGAAGATGTCGTAGCCATTAGATTCTATTGAGGTGAAGAGGTGGGAGTAGGTAAAAGGCCTTTAGAGGTGGTGGGTGTAGGATTGGGTTTGGATTTGACAAATTTGACAACTTGAGCAAAGGCATCGGGATGCATCTAATAGAACTCAGCCTCTAAAATTTGAATTTTAGTTTTCTTGATATGGTCAATTATGTCAAAGGATCCCGAGGTAGATGGGGTGTCTGTGCTAGAGGGGGAGGAACACTTAGGCCTATTAGCTTTGATATTTGAGGTTGATTTAGTCACAAGTGTCGAAGCCATATTGGTTTTAGGTGAAGACGAGGAAGTAGAGGGAATATTAACACCGCTTACCTTTTGAGTATAAGTAGTAGGGATGGGAGCTCCTCTTTTCGCAACCACTGGAATGGTAACTAGAACTTCCTTGGGTCTTCTTGTGGGCTGGACCATTTCTTTTTCTTATCTATCTACTCTCTAGTCATAGCAGCGTATGACTCGTTGTTCATATCTGCCACTACTTCATCATAATCATTTGTATCATCATCAACTCCCTCAGTGGTGAGAAAATTAACCTAAGAATCATTGGCTTCTTCTAGGGATTTCATTTGCTTCATCTTCAAGTTCCTCATATCCTTCGGCTTCATCTTCATCCTCCGGTTCTTAGACTTCACATGTTGCATTGACAGGAACTTTGAGAGGTGGCCCTTCAATTGCAAGTTTTGGCTGGATAGGAGGTAGACGATTTCGAGGCTGAAAATTCTTTCCCAAAATATTCTTGTAAGGAGTATTCTGGGCCAATTGCTTCTTGATAGCTATGAGATCATTTGCCAATTTTTGTACTAGCTGGTTTGAATTGTTTCCTGAAGAAGAAGCCTTAGATTTAAGAGGTTCTTTTTTTAATTTCCTAGACATTATTAAATCATCTTCAACACTTATGGCTAAGCGTTGATCAACATCCAAAGTAACAAGGTTGGCTCTTCTCAATGCATAGCTCACTTCTGGTAATTGTGCATTTAAGAAAAAGCATTTTTGAATTTGATCCACAGGACGAGTGGCTACTAGAATCTTATTGACTAATTTGTTAAACTTGGAAACAAACTCTCTCATAGGCTCATATGGTTATTTCTTTATCTGAAGAAATCTGAGCAAGGAAAGCATGCACATCTTTAGTAGGTTTGAATCGATCCTCAAACTGGGTTCTCATGGTGGTCCAATTAGTGATAGCGCTAGCAGGGAGATGATAGAACCAGTCGGCAACATTTTCTTGTAGTGTCTCCACAAAAGTCTAAATGAAACATCTTCATGCTCCACTCCAAGTATTCCACATGCCACAATGAATGCAACAATGTGTTCATCTGGGTGCACTTTTCCATCACCTCTAAATTTAGGGAAGCTTTTCCTATTCCCTTTTGGGAGATCATGCAATGGTTGAGCAAGGGCCAAAGGTCCAACCTGTTTTCCCCAAGGTAGAGGTATTGCCATTCTTGGAAAAATGGTTTACAAAGGGATTGTGACTCCAGCCAACACCAAAGTTGAAATACTAGGGCTTGATTGTGTTTGGGGGTCTCGTGATTCTTACTGATTCTATTTTGATAGGGGGTGCTTGTCAATCTTGTTCTCCTCTTTTCTATAGTTTGCCCAAAACCTTGTTGTTCCAAAGTAATTGAAAATCTAGATCTTCAATACCATGTGCTCTTTGACCTCGTGTGTATCTTATGTCTGCCAGGGTGTTATTGCTTCTGGTTCGATTGAAGTTGTTTTGGTGGGTATGCACAAAATGTGCCCCACGGTGGGCGTAAAAAGCATTGGTTGTAAGATTTAATTTGAAAACAAGCAACAAACAGGGGACAACAGTTCCTCGTCTTTATGGGAGAGGTTCCCTTATTGAACACAAAAGAGAAAAGCCAAACCACTTATTTACAATATAAACATTTGTTCAATATTTTGGTAAAGATTTTGATATTTTAGATGCCTTCATTCAAAGATTTTCAATACAAAAGAAAGGAGAATAGAAGAACGGTATTCAGAAACTAAAGAGAGAAACTTTCAGACACATAAATTACATAATGATATCTTACTGATGCTTGATAAAATAACAAGATTTAAACTACAGCATATAAAAACACATGACATCCATGTATTAGACACAAATTTCTAAGCACAATATCAACTGAAAGACACAAAGTTCTTGCTTAAATACGCATAGCTTCATATGAATCAGACAAGGAATATAAGAGATAAAGCATGAGAGAGGATGAAACTTCTTCTGTATTGATTAGTAGTTCAATGTTCTTTACATCCAAGATATCAAAATCCGATCCTTTACAATGACAAGAAAAGTTCTTTAAATAACCCAAAACGGTTACAAAAGAGCCTTTTTAGTTTCCTTTCTTTTAATCCCAAAAGCTAGTATCTAATTAAATATTATAATCCCAATTTATCTCTTGTTTACATAACATATGACTAAAGAGATAATAGCCACCTTAATTAGATATTAAAATAAGAAAGGAAATTATGAACTAGGATCTTGAGATGTCGGAAGAAGTGCTTATAGTCCCTTTTGTCTTGAGCACTTGATTTCTAAATCTTTTCAATGCCTCTACTATGTCCATGCCCCAAGGAATTGTTGTATTGGCAGTTGCATGAGTCCAACTGCCTAGACACTTTTCCATTTCTTTTCCAAACTCTGCGTTTTCTAAGAACTCTTTATTAGCATCTTTGATAGTGCATTTTTAAGAACTCTTTATTAGCATCTGTGATAGTTGTCTGCAATGTGCAAATTTCTTTCATCTTCTCCTTGGATATGGTGTCCTACTTGAACAAATCTTCTTTAACAAATGTCTTGAATTGAGACTTGATTTCTTGGATAGTGAATTTATCATTTGAATTCTCCTTGAAGATTTGATAGTGAATATCTTAGAAAGAGTTCATGACACAAGCTTTAAAAGCTTCTCCTTTTTGCAACATGTTCTTGAGTTCTCCAATGGCTTCTTCAAGAACCTTTATCTTCCAATCAATGTTGAAAACCCACTGCTTAGACAAATTCAACTTTGCATCATCAAATACCTTATTTTCCAAAAGGATTTATACATTTGTATCACTCATTAGTCTAAGATCTTGAATACATTCACTCCATAATTTCAGTTCCCTATCCAAACCACTGAGTGTTGTGGTGAACTTTAACTGAATCTTAGCAATTCTGTCATATGCCTTAAATGCTTCCTCAATGAAATTTAAACCTATGATTATCATGTCATCAACCATGGCTTCCATTGCCTTCCCATAAGTGGCATGCTTATGAATATATTTGATGGCTTGAACTTCATCACTAGATAGAATGACAGGTGGTGGGATTGAGGTTAAGGGAGTTGGATCAAGTACCTTATCCTCTGCTAATAAGGATCTGATGAAATTTGACAAAATTTGATTTTGCTCCTCCAATTGCTCTGTGTCTTCTTCCCTTTTTCAACCCTTTCAATCACTCTAGACACTATCTCCCTTAGGTTATGTACCTCACTTTCAGGTGTTGATTCTCCAAGATAAATTCTTGTTAATTCCAAATCACCCATTGATAGGTCCTTTTCATCTTTGTCAAGCTTGGGTCTTGCAATCTCCATGAATTACTAACCTTGAGAGTCTGAAACCAATCTAGATGTGACCTTAGCATTTTTAATCGGGGGGAGCCGGGGGAGGAGTTGTACCGGAGAAGGGCTACCACCGCAATCAAAAATATATGAATTTTTCTTCACGTGTACACAAAAATCAAAAATTGAAAAGGACGCATGACATGAAATTAAAAATAAAATTCACATAACCAATTATCATCATCTGGAGGCATCAAAGAAGAGATTTCAGAACTATTTCAAGAAGAATAAGTTATGAACATAGCCAAAGAAAAGAGAGGCTTATATCCCCACCATATTTTCTAACCATTTTATTTTAATGTGCAATTACTGAGAAGAGCACAAAAGAAGCAAGTTGTCGGTGATTAACAAGAAAAAATTACATCAACTAGTTAGAGTAATGTTTTACTCCATGATTGCAAAAATGCAATGAATTAGAGTTACAACACTTTCATAACACAATGAAAGAAACTCTACGTTTGTTTTCATATTTTACAAGCGGTTGAGTGAGCATGCAACAATGGAGTACAATTTTTAAAGTGTTGTTTTTCCTCGAATAGAGTAAACAACATACGTTTCAATTAGCTCAAGATGCAAAAAGAAAAGAAATGCAAAAAGAAACATGTACAACTCATCACAATAAGTAATTCTCATTTATTTCATAAGTTAAATGTACAATGATCCCACACAATCTGTGGGAAATGACTCATCAAGTATAGTACATACAAAGGAAAATGCATATACATGAAACTATAAATGAATGAGAAGGGAATAAAACCCATCATTACTTGGAATGAGGTGGATTTTCTTTGTGGTTCTTCGCTTTTAGGTGCCTTGTTCTCATCCTCTTCCCTTCCCTTGTTAGAAGACTTGAAAACAAAAATCAGAAGATGGTTAGAGCTCTAGGTTTTCATCATTCTCATCCACTATATGGCTTCAGATATATGAATTTTTCTTCATGTGTACACAAAAATCAAAGATTGAAAAGGACACATGACATGAAATTAAAAATAAAATGCACATAACAAATTATCATCATCTGGAGGCATCAAAGAAGAGATTTGAGAACTATTTCAAGAAGAATAAGTTATGAACATAGACAAAGAAAAGAGAGGCTTATATCCCCACCATATTTTCTAACCATTTTATTTTAATGTGTAATTACAAAAGCGTATAAAAGAAGCAAGTTGTCGGTGATTAACAAGAAAAAATTACATCAACTAGGTAGAAAAATGTTTTACTCCATGATTGCAAAAATGTAATGAATTAAAGTTACAACACTTTCATAACACAATGAAAGAAAATCTACGGTTGTTTTCATATTTTACAAGTGGTTGAGTGAGCATGCAACAATGAAGTACAGTTTTTAAAGTGTTGCATTTTCATCGAATAGAGTAAATAACATACATTTCGATTAGCTCAAGATACAAAAAGAAAAGAAATGCAAAAAGAAACATGTACAACTCGTCACATATGTAATTCTCATTTATTTCACAAGATCCCACACAATCCGTGGGAAATGAATCATCAAAAGCATAGAAAAGAAGCAAGTTGTCGGTGATTAACAAGAAAAATTACATCAACTAGGTAGAAAAATGTTTTACTCCATGATTGCAAAAATGTAATGAATTAAAGTTCTGACACTTTCATAACACAATGAAAGAAAATCTACGATTGTTTTCATATTTTACAAGTGGTTGAGTGAGCATGCAACAATAGAGTCTGATTTTAAAGTGTTGCATTTTCATCGAATAGAGTAAACAACATACATTTCAGGTTAGCTCAAGATAAAAAAGAAAAGAAATGCAAAAAGAAACATGTCTGACAACTCGTCACAATAAGTAATTCTCATTTATTTCACAAGTTAAGTGTCTGATGATCCCACACAATCCGTGGAAATGACTCATCAAGCATAGTACATACAAAGGAAAATGCATATATATGAAACTATAAATGAATGAGAAGGGAAGAAAACCCATCATTACCTGGAATGAGGTGGATTTTCTTAGTGGTTCTTAAACTTGTATGTGGCATGTTCTCGTCCTCTTCCCTTCCATTGTTAGAAGACACGAAAACAAAAATTAGAAGATGGTTAGAGCTCTAGGTTTTCATCATTCTCATCCACTATATGGCTTCAGATATATGAATTTTTCTTCATGTGTACACAAAAATCAAAAATTGAAAAGGACGCATGACATGAAATTAAAAATAAAATGCACATAACATTATCATCATCTGAGGCATCAAAGAAGAGTTTTGAACTATTTCAAGAAGAAGTAGTTATGATCATAGCCAAAGAAAAGAGAGGCTTATATCCCCACCATATTTTTAACCATTTTGTTTTAATGTGCAATTACGAGAAGAGTACAAAAGAAGCAAGTTGTCGGTGATTAACAAGAAAAATTACATCAACTAGGTAGAGTAATGTTTTACTCCATTATTGCAAAAATGCAATGAAGTAAAGTTCTGACACTTTCATAACACAATGAAAGAAAATCTACGGTTGTTTTCATATTTTACAAGTGGTTGAGTGAGCATGCAACAATGGAGTATAGTTTTTAAAGTGTTGCATTTTCCTCGAATAGAGTAAACAACATACATTTCATTAGTTCAAGATACAAAAAGAAAAGAAATGCAAAAAGAAACATGTACAACTCATCACAATAAGTAATTCTCATTTATTTCACAAGTTAAGTGTACAATGATCCCACACAATCCGTCGGAAATGACTCATCAAGCATAGTACATACAAAGGAAAATGCATATATATGAAACTATAAATGAATGAGAAGGAAAGAAAACCCATCATTACGGAATGAGGTGGATTTTCTTAGTGGTTCTTCGCTTGTATGTGGCTTGTTCTCGTCCTCTTCCCTTCCATTGTTAGAAGACACGAAAACAAAAATCGGAAGATGGTTAGAGCTCTAGGTTTTCATCATTCTCATCCACTATATGGCTTCAGATATATGAATTTTTCTTCATGTGTACACAAAAATCAAAAATTGAAAAGGACGCATGACATGAAATTAAAAATAAAATGCACATAATAGATTATCATCATCTGGAGGCATCAAAGAAGAGATTTGAACTATTTAAAGAAGAAGAAGTTATGAACACGGCCAAAGAAAAGAGAGGCTTATATCCCCACCATATTTTCTAACTATTTTATTTTAATGTGCAATTACGAAGAGCACAAAAGAAGCAAGTTGTCGGTGATTAACAAGAAAAATTACATCAACTAGGTAGAGTAATGTTTTACTCCATTATTGCAAAAATGCAATGAAGTAAAGTTTCAACACTTTCATAACACAATGAAAGAAAATCTACGGTTGTTTTCATATTTTACAAGTGGTTGAGTGAGCATGCAACGATGGAGTACGTTTTTAAAGTGTTGCATTTTCCTCGAATAGAGTAAACTACATACATTTCAGTTAGCTCAAGATTCAAAATTTTCCAAAAATTCATTCATGTTTTGTTTTGAATGATGATTGAAGATCATGAGTCATCAAATTCCAAAAGCACAAATATATCGATTTGTATTATGCAAAGTGAACAAAGTTAAGAAATTAATTATTTATGCAAAGTATCAATGGGAGATTAGATTCAGAGGTGAATGGACAGGTCTTCATCAAAGCCGAGGTAATTATTGTGTTCTTTGATAAGTAGATAATTCGACGAACTACAAACAACCACATCAAGTTCAGATCAAACAATGGCCGAGGTGTAACAATCTAAGAATACAAAGCTTCATATGCGCTTCTACAATTCACAAAAAACACGAGATCTATACATTTATTGATGATTAGCCTGTTTTTGGTGTTAAAAGTTAGTTTCGGAAGACAATACAATTTTAACCGTGAATAGAAATCAAAGAGCTAATTTGGTTGTATCATGAAGAGTTATAAGAATTGTGGAAGAAGCGATTGAGTTTGTATAAGTAGCCCCTGCATCAACACCATGCCTTATAAGAATCATCATTTTTGTAGATGATTTGGATAGGTGCAACAAATATGTGATTTTACTGGTTTTATCGCAATTAATCTTGTGTTGGTAGTGTGTGAAATTAATTTTGTCCTTGGAATGGACAAAGATTTAATAGAGAGAGCAATAATAAAAATATGGAGATCTTTAAGGAAAATTTCCTCAAAGGGAGTTAGTTGATACGTATATAAAAAAATTCATACAATTGCCACTAGACTTGGTTGACCCTAGTAAAGAGGAATCGAGGAGGTTTCTAAAAGGACAGGTTGGGTGTGTTTGAAAAGCACTATGTGTAAGATGATGTCTATAATAAAACTTCTAAGATGGATTCTAGAAGGTCAAGTATCAATCCCACATGTTGAGATCGAAAGGAGACCAAGAAAGAAATCGATTGAGGTCGAGACGTTACTATAGAGATCCGGAAGAAATAACTACACAAATTCCAACGAAACAAATCCAAATGACAAATATAGTTATTATAACATGATGCTAAGCCAACCAGGGTTATAGAAAGAGAGCTCGTCAGGTGAGCTAATTGACGGTAATAAATAACAATGCAACAAGGTAGGGAGTCGATCTCGAGCTCTAGAAACAATGTAATATAAAGCAATGCAACAATCGAGCTCTTCAAATGAGCACAAATAAACCAAATGGAAACCCACAAACGTAATGCAGATGCAAAGATCTAAGAAATCTCGTTTGCAAGTTTTAACCCTCGAGATGAAACAGTGAAATAATCCTAGATACAATATAAAAGCAACCATAGCAGAGTAAGCAAGTTAAAACTTGGAAATGGTGAACCAATTCGAAGGACGCTTTGTCTTCTCTATTAATTCAAGAAGAGCATGTAATGGACAATTTTTATTCAAAAGAGACTTCATCTCAAGCATTGTTCTCTTATAATCTTAAGTTTTCTCATAATAAGAATAATAACAATCCTAATTAGAATTCTAATAACATATAAAGATTTAAATCAAATCCTAAGTCTAATTTTGCTAAAAACAGTTAGAACTTTAAAGTCAAATTTAATGGCACATGTAACAAGTGTGGCAAATTTGGGCATAAAGAGTCGATTGTAGAGTAAAAACTAACAAACTTGCTTAAGAATATAAAATCTAAGTCTCGAAGCAAAATCAAGCAAATAATGTTGAGCATTATATTGCCTTGTATGTTGCCCTCTATGATACTTGAATTAATAATAGCGCTGTAATTTCTAAACTTTTCATGAATATTTATCTGAATAATGAAATACATAAGCTTATCTTGAAATAATTCACAGTTACAACCATCTAATTGAGCTTTAATGTTCTTAATTTTAGCTAAATAATTGACTATTTTCTCATCCCCCTTCATGGGAGTTGTAAACAACTCTAAAACTAGCTTAATTATCTTAGAAAAATGACTGCCTTCATGCATAGTCTCTAATTGCTTCCAGGAATCAACAAGTGAGTCCATATGACCTATATGCATCAAAAATTCATCTTTTATGCTTTGCAAAAGGATGGACAGCTTCATGTGATTTCTAAGAGAAGGAGCTAATGTTTTCAGGGGTTGCTTTTTTACTTGTGGGTCGTTTTCCACACTAGTCACAAGATCCCATAGCTTCATTGCCATAAAAGCAATTTTAATCGAACTCTCCAAATTCTATAATTAGTTCCATTCAATAACTAAGACTTATCCATCAAAAAACTAGCAGAACTAGCCATTTTTAATGCTCAGATGACAATGGAGACAAATACAACTAAAAAATGAACTAGGAGAGCTAAATAGAGATAAAAACAAGCTTGAGATCTTTTTATTAGCTATATGAATGCAAACATCTCAAAAAAATTGATCGAGTTTAAGATCAAGCTAACGAGCTGGATGGAGGCGAGCTACAGGTCCTTTTGACAAACTAATAAGTTAATTAATTAATTGATTAAGAGCTTAGAATAGACTTTAAATATATGGCAGATCCTCTAACGGATGCAAAGTCTAAAACAAATTAAAATCAATGCCTTTTTGGGTCCGCAATGACGAGTTATAAAATCTGCGACAAAAAAATAACACAATACACGGTAGAAGATAAAAAAATTGACACCGTGAAAAAAATTCATTGCTTTCTATTGAAGATCATGTTGCGAGTTTCATTTCTCTTCCTAGTTTTTAGTTCAATATCAAAGGACCAAGCATATTGAAGTTCATATACACTTTATTCAAGAAAAAACCTAAATGGTGATATTGATCTCAAGTTTTGTTTTATTGAAGATCAAGTTGCAGATATCTTCACGGGGTCATTTTATAAACCCTTAGGAGATCAAGCTATTCTGCAATCAATAGATCTAGGGATTAAATTCCTTGAACTTGGCATTAAGGCACTAATTATCATAACTTAGGAGCACCTGCCTCACCATTAGATAATTGAAAATTGCATTCAATAAGTTGTCTTAAGAACCCACTAGATTGGGTTAAGGATTAATTACCGACAAAAGAAGGCCAAGAAGCATCCGATAGGACTGAAAACATCCCGTGTCGATACCTCTAGGATCATTGATCATGTCACTACCAATGTTTGGTCAGTCAAGTACATTAATATAATTTCATTTCTCTCGAGTCGATGCCACATATTTCACCTTGCACAATCTGGTTTCAACATGAGTAAATTACTGATTAGAGAGCTAATCCCACTCAAAACTATATGGGGTTCCCTCCTAGGGCCCTATTAAGAAATGCATGTTGGTTTAGTTGTCATCCAATGCTTTTGGTATATTCAATGGAATCTTCATAAAGGAAAATATTGAATACCCTTAGATACTTATATGTTGTTTTGAAATGTATTAAATTAATTGTCAGAATATATCCTCAATATACTCCAATCACCATCTCTGCATATTTGAATGCAAGTTGTGTTAGAAACAATTTTCATGTGTCGTTTACTTTGATAAATATTTTATACAGAGGGCAATGAATTGATTTAGATTTGAAGATGCTAAATTGTCGACTCCTTTTAGGAGTCTATAAGGTTGTAAGATTTTCCATTGTAATTTCCATGACTCTTTTCCTTCTTACTTGTCGTGGCGAGAATGCATCTACATTGGTATAGTTCCCGATTTTGGTTTGATGGGCTGTGCATTTTTAACTAGCAACATCAACTCTCTGTGCCATTTTAAGGCCAATAGGAAATATTTAAAGAGCCTATCCACGCAACCTATTTTTTATTTGTTTTTTCATAATAGGTCATGGTGAAATGTGCTTTAAATATTTTCTAACAACCTTACAATGGCACTGGGAGGTGTTGTTGCTATTAGTAGGAATAGGTTTTGAAACTAAGAGAGAGAAGAACAATAAATATTTTCATGCATTCTATTAGAGCATAGGTTCATGCTCTCGAACCTCTGGGCCAGCTTGGAGTGGTGGTGGTGTTACATGATGATACTGCATGATGATGATGATGTTGCATGATGGTGGTAGATATTGGAAGAGTAATGTGCTTTAAGCGTGATGTGATCCATGTCGTAATTGTGATATTGTGAACGCACATGATGTGTATGTCACTTTGTGCGTGTTTGTGATCATGTTGATATGTTGGGGATGGGAGTATTCTCTCTCCTTCTTGTGGATTCTATGAAGAGTTCACGTGTGAATTATTGTTTGTGATGTGTGAAAAGAATTATAATGTGGATGACGTAGTGTTGGAGCATTGTGGCATATTGTGGTATGTAGGTGTATCAATGTGTTGTATGACTAGATTGATGTTAAAAGAAATAAGTTATATCATGATGTTTTATCATGTTTTGATGAGATGTGTGTATCACCTTGCTATGTAGCAATGGATGTTATGTTGTGGTGTTACTATGTTCATCATAAGTATGATGTGTGTAATATGTAATGATTCATGTCGTGATTTAGGGTCATGCGGTGAGTGTATGAACCCCAAAGTATAGTGATTGCACTTTGGCTGCAAAATGTGGTAAAGTGATGTGTTACACTCAGTGAATGTATGATTGTGATCTACCTTGTATATGTACCGCCATTGTGTTAGTGATGTAGTTACATGTTATGTTATGAACCTTACGCTAACCGACCCTGAGGGAAATCGGTAGAAGTGTATGTTGAGAGTGAGGAATGGTGTACCATGGGTCAATAACTCGAGCCGAAATTCGGTTTAGTAGATAACAACCTATGATTCTTTCCTCTCTCCCTATGTGGTTGTATGTATGCAACCTAAGTGCAACTATGACTATGTTTAGCCTTGTCGAAGTGGTGGCGGGATGATTCAAATAAAGGTGATGACAGTTGTATTATTGATATGTATTTTACGAGCTGAGGCTCGATGTTCCAAGTGCCAAAGAACTCGTTGAGTACCCCTTGGAGGCCAGATAAGGCCACACAGTTATCGTAATGTGACATTATTATAAGTTGATTTTATTCATAAATTGAGCTTTTTACTTTATTTTGTAAGGACCAACAGCTTTTCTTGATTGCCATGCTTTACAATTTTGGGCATTTCCTTGGTTTATGGCACTAACATGTGGATTTTGACACTAACTATGGCTATTTGGCCATTTATTTTTCTCTTGGTTTGGACCTTATTTTTAAATTTTAAATTTTTACCGCCTTGCCCAAGGCTTGTACTTTGCCACTTGGCACTTAGATTGGATTGTTGTGTTGGTTCTATCGTCGTGATGTGTGGAATAGGGTCATGGGATGCACCATGGAATGGTTGGACCTATGGACCCGCTTCGTTGTATGGGGGTACGCCCCAAGGAGTTACAGATAACTAGCGGGTTGTTGAACCACGCGTTATTATGTCACTTGGGTTAGGAGTGTTCGAACTCTATGTGTCTTAGGCCATAGGGACAACCGGCCTCCTTGAGGGAGGCATAAGAGTTTGAGGGAGGCATAAGAGACTTGAGGGAGGCATATGATATTTGTGTGTATGGTTGATGTTTTGGGATATATGTTGAGTTATTGTGATGTTTGGTAGTGGTCTTTTGATGTATGTGTTACTCATGTCAAATGGATATGTGTTGTGATGTCGTGGATATGTCATTGATTCCCTTGTGGACACTATGTACCTGTAGCATTTGTTTGGTGTTATGTGAATTTTTTTCATCGATGCAAATTGAGGGAATGTCTGGAAATCGTAGTACACCTTGTTCAAGTAGTATAATTGTCAGTCATGGTTGTGTGATAAGTACTATGTTATGTGGACTGTGCCTATTCCCTTCCATATTTGAGTAATCTTTTGTGGTGTAATACAGTCTTGAAGTCTATACTTGGGTGTTGTGAATCTGTAGTGTCTTGTCTGACCCCGGTAGGGTGTTGTGTTAGCAGTTCTTGATTGGGCACCCACAATAAGGAATAAACTAAAACTCTTCAATGATGAAATTTTAAAAGAAATTAAACTAAGAATAATGCTAATGGAAAGGAACTAATGAAATAATAAATAAGAGGGAACTGCCAATCTTCACAGAACCTTGAAAGTTAAAATTTCTACCAAATGTTCCTAAGGCTACCTTGTGGACCGTGCTTTAATCAACTAAAATTTTAAACCATAGGGTGTACTTTCTCCTGTACCTGTTCTTGATTGCGAACCATTTCTTTTTCCACTGTGTTATGTCGCATCGAGGACGATGCTTTTCTTAAGGGGAGGAGAATGTAATGCCCCGTTCGGCGTTTACCCTAGTTCTTGTCGCAATGACCCTCTTGTGGAGCGTCGAATGACTGTGTGTAATTCTGATGTCTTGGCTCCATGGTCGGTCTTTGCTTCGTGTTCGCCTTCGAACGTTAACATCTAGTTTATCCCCTTGGTTGCTTAGGCCTGTTCACATGTTGTTTTAATCATTGTGAGTAATGGGCAATTCGATTCTTACTTCCTCTAGCTTGCTCGTCTATTTGCGATTTAATCTTCTCGGGTTGAATAGTAATCATACAAAAATTCGTATACCTTTTTAGCTTATGGGAACTGTTCAGGTAATCTTGTAACTCCTTTTGCATTTGTATTAATATATCTTCTTTCGTATGCTTTGTGAGCTTACCTTAGTTAGTAGAGATTTTGTTATCCCGTATCTTTGCTGAAGGAGGGGCTCATGGGGGCGCCTGGCGATGGGGAGGAAGTGTGATTTCAAATATATTTAAAGAATCTCATTAAAAATCTAGATTATCATAAATATGGAATTTTTTTTCAATATCTATTTTGCAAGACACTTAGTCAGTTCCCATCATTTATAAATTTATTTGAAATCATTAAAAATCTTGATTATTAGAATATGTATAAAAATTCAAATGCTATTCTGTAAGACACTTAGTAGCTTCCTCTAAATACATTCATTGATTTATTCTAATTGATTCTTCTTGAATTCAGAATTGAAGTAACATACACATTACAATTTTCTAGAATTGATACAACATCGAACTTCTTTAATTTTCATGTTTCCAATTGATTTTCAAGTCCTATCTTATAATGGTCTTGAAATCACAAACTTTAGGCCACTGATAGAATATTTTAACTCCCTCAAATTTTCATTGTTTAATAAAGCTTACTATCCAAAAAAGAGACATCCAAAAGTTTGTACTTGCTTCCATTATGGATCTTCTAAGTTAAGTGGTGTTTTCAGAAGGTTTTCTTTGATTCCTTTAACACACTCTACCACAAGTACATGCCAAAGGAGGATTTTGTATGAATTTAGATTGAAGTTCTTGCTTGTGGATAAGGAAAAATAATTGGACAATGAGATTTTCTCGGTAATTTTGAATGGCCAACTAATTTCTAAATGCTAAGAATTCATTGGAAAAACCCGCAAAAATATTTTTAACCTCTACCATTGAATTAATAGGTCGTGGTGAGGACTGCCCAGTTTTTTTTTTAAAAAAATCTTTTAATCTGCTTGCACCTACCCTCCACTGCCACCTTGGCCGACCAGGTCCATTCGCATGTCTTGTTGCAAGTGGATGGCATTAGTCTCCTCCCAACCACCAACCTGCAGACCGTAATGGCCATTATGTTTCTACCTTGCGTGAGGGAGATGGGAGTCGGTGGAGTCCTGATTTTCTTCACCATGATCTCATTTTGATTCTTTTATTCAATGCGTATGGGCGCAGTAATGGGTTGATATGGTGGTTAGAAGAAGCTACAAGCTAGTGAAGCAGGCGTGTTACCTCCACTTTCATTGGGTGCTTTGCGAGGTGTGTTCTTGTCGGGGATCCACAACAATGGCCTGCAACAGTAATTAGCCAGGCAGCAGGAAAGATAGCAGAACATTGTGGGTTTCAGCTTACAGTCTATTCTATTCTGTGGGTTTATTGGGTTAAAGAGAGGATTCGACCATGTATAACTCTCCCTTCAGGAGCGCGTGGGATCGAAACGCGGGAAGGACGTTCACTGTTCCAGTCGCAGGCTCTTCTTCTCCCTCTGTCGCTTCGATTTCCCCGTGCTTTGTGAATATAGACACCCCATGGCATGTCACGGCTCCTCCTCATCGGATGGACGATACCGTTGCAGCCGTCAAAATACAGTCAGCTTTCAGAGGGTATTCCGTTCGGAAGACTAAATCCCTGGAGAGTCTCAAGATTATTGCGAGGGTCAAGTCGAGTATGGAAGAAATGCGGCGGCGTATAAGTGATCCTCATTGTGTTGAGATTATGCGTCAAAATGAAAAAGAGCGCCTCAAAATCGATCAAGTGACAGTGAGAGTGTTACCAGGAGACCTGATGAAATTTATTACAAAGATTCTCTATTGAGACCTTACTTGTTTTACGATGTAACTCATGGAAGAGAATCTCATAGGCGTGGATCTGTTTCATATCAGAATATTCATGAAACACATTTTGCTTTACATTTATGAACTTGCTGGAAAATGTGGCAGTTGTTTAGCTTCGACTCTTGTTGTTTTTTTTTGGAATCCTCCTCTTCTTACCCTGCGCGCATGGATGGATGTCCGCACCTGTTCCAGTCTGTCATTTTGACCTGGTTGCATGGGCAGAGAGGCCATAGAAATCCTTTCTGTCAAGGTGTTTTTCTTGCACTGCTGGCCCTTGGAAGGAGGGAAGTATGTTTGGGTGCTGTTCTTTTTCCCTCTGCTCAGTTTTGTTTCTGTTTCCTGCAACGAACCCTCTTCCTTTCATTATCTTCTCCTCTGTGACTTGGGCGATGGATGCCTCTTCTCCTCCCATGTTTCCAGCTTCCACTGGCTTCCTCTACAGTCTGGCATGTTTTGTTGGGTGTGGGATTTCGGGAGGGCGTCCAAAGCAATGGAAGAGGCAGGAGGGCGATGTTGAATCTGGAGAAAAAGGCAAGATATTTCTACACTTTTCTACTGTTACTATATTTAAAATTATTGTGAAATCGAACCACCTTTTCCTTGCATTGATTTGTCAGTTGGATGTCATGATGGGAGATCTCCCCTTTCTGCTTGTTTTCTTCTTGTTTTAGCTTTTATCGTTGTCAGTATGTTGGTCGAAAGGATGCGTGTGCCCTCTCCTCTAGGTGTTATGTTTCTCTTGCTCGAGTGATAGACCTTCGTCTGTTTGTTTATGTATTTATTCTTCTCTGCGATTGAGTTGCAAGTTATTATGTTGATCAAACTAGTATTTTCGATATCATGGAAGTAAGTTTACGATAACTATGAAGCTCCTCCCTAGCACCCAAGTTTGTCTTTTGACATTTTTTGTTAACTCCTTCTCAAGTCCCTTTGATAACCTTTTGGCATCGAGAAAGAAAGGTTGTAGGATTAGTGTGATCAATGCTTGGGCTAGCCAGCTTAGAGTTTCGGTATTAAAACTTTTAGAATGAAAAGGTTTGTGTGTAATGTGTTTTCCGTCTCACGTGTTTAGACTCTTATATTATCTTTCATCTTGTTTCTAGGCTTTTAAGGCCATCCTCAAGAAGTACCTTGACCATCCCTATCAACTTGAACCATAACTAGCTTTTCGGATCAACTAAGCTCGAGGTTTCATTGTGCGAATCCAATACCTCGTTGACACTAGAATAGTTTTGGTCTAATCCCCCTCGCAATTATTGTTGATGGCGCTCTTCTATTTTTCCTAACTTGCATTATTTCTCCTTTGTAATGTTAGTGCTATTAATTAATATTGGTAAGTTTTTATGCACGTAATTACCTTAATATTTTGTGATGGAAATTTCCTTAAATGCGATTAATCTTCGGAAAAAAAAAAAAAACTCATCTTTCATTTATAGTCGTATGGATTCATAGTGGAAGGTTTTGTTTTGATAATGTCACTTAGAAATTATGTTTGTATCTATGTGTGACGGTTGATTGTGTTACAAGGGTCTGCCTTAAAATATTGTTGTTTTGGGAAACAGGTAATTTATTTTAAATTAACCAAACATTAGAATTGTTGTGGAGGTTTGCAAATCTTTAGTGTTATAAAATTTGTTGATGACATTTTTGTATACTCTTGTTTGACGGAACTCCCTTCTTCTCTCGCATGTTTGCTACTAGCCTGTAAGGCATTGGCCCTTCTTGAATGATTGGAAAATCTCTTGGAGTTAATGGTCAAAACTAGTATACTTTTGCCTTCGCTTCGAAACTTATGTTGTGTGTATACTCTATTTGATTTCCGGTTTGAAACTCAATTATACATGGCTTTTTGTGTTAATTTTTGAAACCCGTGGTTCCCCTTTTTGGGCCGATCAACTCTTGTTCTTTTAGAAATATATTATTTTAGCCTATGCGTTTGGTACCTTTGATAAATTTCTAGATGGTTGGTCTATATATCAAATCTCAATCTTGTAATTATTATTTAATTATTTACTTGATGGGAATTCTGTTTTTGCTAGATTGTTTATTTCTCCTTATAGGGCCAAGGGCCAGTCTCATACGATTGCTATACTTTCGTTGCTTTTACTCCTAACTGAAGTACAAGGTCTTCTCCTTCTTTGATTGGCATGATGGAGACTTTATTATAACTTGATGTGTTGATAGTGTTTAGAGGTTTGACCCAATTCTTGTAATAAAGTGCTTCCTTTTGTGGTATTGTTAGATAATAGTTATGGTGGTTTTGTGTAGCCTTATCTTGCTCAGTTCTCGCGAACTGACTCTTGTGGAAAATTTGTTGCAGATGGATTTTTGCGAGTAGATGAGGGATAGACTTGTAGATTTTTACATCAACCTCAGTTGAGAAGTTCTTTTGCATGAATCCTTTTTATATTGTTCAACTATTGATAACATCTAGTGGAAAATTTAGAAGAGGATCAATGTCTTAGTTTATTGTATCGTGGATTATGTCGTCTTAACTTTGGAACCTTGAATTGTTTGTCTATCTTGGAAAATATAAGAAAATTTGTTTACCGCTTGTTGAGTGACCTTAATGGATTATCGGTATTCTAAGAGTTGATGTAACCTTATTTTCGTTTTCGTAAATGAGTATTGTTAAACTTTACCCCTACGATTAATTGTTGAGTTAAATCTTTCTAAGACTTAGTAATAGTGTGTTATAAGTAAAATAAAATGGGTTGTTTAATACTTATAGAAGTTAAACTAAAATTTATATTGCAAATAAATTAGTGTAGAGATGACCAACTTGAGAGCATGTATTTCCATAAGTGATCAAAGATGAAACTGTCTTTTTTTTAAGTAACATTATATAACTTGATATCCCTAGCTACACTAGTGAACACTATCCCTTTCATGGTGAAATTCTTAAACGAACTTAAGGGAAATCTATGGTTAGTTCTGGAAGATAATAAGATTTAATAAGTAGGAGAAAACAATTTGGAAACCACACAATCTATCTCTCAGCCATTGGAAGGTAAATTGTTTTATTTTATAAAACTCATTTAGTAAAGCCCAAGTAAAATCTTTAATAATTCTGGTTAAGTTTTCAAGTTTCAATTATATCTTGGTAATAGCTAATGAGGTCTTGAAGATGATTTCAACTCAACCTTCTCCCTCTAACCTTTTTCCAAGGTGCTTTGTCTTTCTTCTCTTAAGTGTGTTGAACGCAAACCCATGTTGTCATATGGGCATGAACAAGTTCTAGTAGCGTAAGTGTAAATAGATGGCCTTGTGGATTAAATTACCCCTTTCTCTAAATAAACGAATTAAGCAAATAAATGTCATAATAGAGAAGATTTAAAGATGATTACTCAGTGTAAAAAGAATAAACTTAGCTTGGTAAGATGAATTGTATGAATCATATCTTGAGCCTCCTTGAAAACGTAAGCTAAGAATTGCAAGATGTCTTTTAAAATAAATAACCCTCAAGAATATCTCATTGTGGTTGGCCCTAATTGTAAGTGTGTTTTGTGGTTGGACTTCTATGTTGTCATGTCGAAAAAAAAAGTGTATTATCCTTTTGGGTGTGAACGTTTCCGTGCTGACCTTGTGGTCATCCCCGTAACAAGTGGTTCCCAGAGTTGGTTGTAACTTTGTGACGACATGTTGTGTCGTGTTATGTGTGGAAGCAAGTAAAAAAAAATTATCTTGTCTTTTATTGTGTTGTTCGTGTGTGAATTTTTTTGGGTCGTTACACGTTCTTATTTTCAAGCTCCCTTTGGTCTTCTCAAAGCTCAATATCAAAGTGTGAGTTTCTAAAATGTTGGAAACTCGCATAGAAATTCACTATTTATATAATGTAAAATCATTTCCCTTTAAAAATCCACAAATCGTAGAGTTGCACTGTTTCTGAGATCGTGCTTAAAATTAACTACCAATTTAATTAAATACCACTAACGTAGGCTAGAATTCTTACAACAAACTCAAGAGTGGTTGGATGTCAATGTTGAAATCAACCTTCAAATTTCAAATTCCAAAATGCATTTTTGATAGAGAATGGCAAGGTAATCCAGAACTGTAATTGACCAATCCTTCCAAAACATCACCGCAAAACCTTTCTCCATCTAAGAAATGGGCAATACCTAAAAATGTCTCTTTCTCTTTGGTATTAAGAGATTCATAACTACTTTTGAGGACCCCCTGTAATATATTGTCTGGCATTTGTGTCTGAAATTTTTGTAATTGTCGCATCTAGCAAGCCTTCCTAAAAATTTCCACGAAATTGTCCACCTAAAATTTTCAAAGCCAAAGGGAAGCCACCACAGATGTTGACCAACTCTGCCACGAGATATTCAAAATCTCGGAGAGGTTTAGGCTGATGAAAAGCGTGCTGGCAGAATAGCTCCTGCGCATCTTTTACACTTAACAATTTGACATCATAAAATATATTTATTTGAGAGCGCACAAGTAGATTTCTATCACGAGATGTGACCAAAATCAAGCTACCATTTGTCAGCACATCTTTCACTAATAACAAATTCTTTTTATTCTATGCCATTTCTCATATATATATATATATATATATATTTATATAATATTACAAGAGATTACAAACCAACTCTTCTACACAAGAGTACATGTCTCCCTACAAGAGTATCTCCTCCTCTCGGATCTTCAACCGGATCTTCCCGAGTACACACTAAACCGTGCCTCCCGTGCCACTTGTGTCTCCTCCCGGATCTCTAACCGGATCTACCCGAGAAAGTGCACTACAACCGTGCCTCTCAAACATAACCAGATCTCACATATCTCGGCTACCTACCAAGGAACTGCATCTCGCCATTGCATGGCACCAAGCTCTCACTGTATTGTGAATCTACAAACGAGACCTCTACAATATCTAGATCTACATGGATCAACAATACAATATGATCTCATGGATCTACAATGCAAGACTAGATCTACATAGATCTATAATACAAGATCTCACCAACATGTGGATCTACAAGAAGAAATGCTATGTGCTTTGCATACTATGCAAGCCATTACATGAGACTAAACAATACAAAGGAAATATAGTAGAAGACGTTACCCTCTTCTCACCATTCAGATGTACCTGCTATTTCTTTATGTCCATCTCCTTTCCATGGATAATCTGTCTTCATGTAACTTGATCCCTTTTTCTCTTCTTCTTCTTCGTCTTCCATCCTCTCGATCTTGGAGAATCGAGGATCTAATGTGATCCCTCTTTTGACTCTTCTACTGAACCCTAACTTTCACGCTTATATATAAATATATAAACTTAGGTCTCCTTAGCTATGTAATTACATCCAATAGATTTGCTTTAAAAAAATCTATATTTAAAGCCTGTGACTAAAAATAAAACACATCACACAGGTAACCAGCCGCTTAGACCTAATCTGCAGCTAGTTCCCACTTGCTCTAACGGATGTCTGTCCTGTCTGACCGATAACGGGTCGTGGTTCGCACTTGCTCTAACCGACATCTTTCCTGTCTGACCGATGACAGTTCTGGGTGACTAAGCCAGTTCCCCCTTGACCGATGACGGGTTCTGTATTTCTAGTCACTTTCCATTGCATGCTAATCAGAAGCAATCTAGCTCCACAACCTAACACTAGAGGGCATCCTTGCTAAATAGAATGAAAAATCCCAAATGGTTTCGAGCTAATTCCATTGATAGAAATCTGAGCAGAGGCATCCACAAAAAGCATATTGATGGACTGAATAAAAATGGGGCCAAAGCCAAGGGCTTGAAGCATGACAAGAATAAAAGGCCATTCAATTCGATCGTAGGCTTTCTCGAAATCAATTTTTATGAAGTAATGATCATGTTCTAGATGTCCACAAAAGGGCATGGCAACTTGATTAGATCTGCAAGGCCCATTCCATGCCTTCCCACACAACAATGATGTTATCTAGGATATATCTACCCTGTATAAATCATGTTTGTTGTTAAAAGTGCCCCAAAATTTACAAAGAAAATAACAAAGCTAATCAAGGAAGGCTAACGCCATTGCCACCTAATTAAATAGGCCTCTAAGTCTAGGAATGTAACATTAAGATAGAAGTTTAAAAGAATGCTTAACTAGTAAGAAAACAATGCAAAACTAACTAAACATGCCTACTAATATGATTAATTACCTAACATGGGTCTAAATAGACCTAAGGGGCAATCAAATGGTTATGGTTGCTACTCAAACAATGGTGAAATGACCTCTCCAAATGACTTGTTAAGTCACTTTAGATATTCATCTACTAACCTTGTTGAAGGTTTTAAGCAAGGATTAGACTTGGCTTAGAAATCATATGTATTATATGAGATGCAAATCAAAGCATGGTGTAAAGTATAAAGGAATGAGGTGCACTCTTTTTATAGTTTTCCTTTTGGGAGAAACTTGTATTTTGGTGCATGTGGGACTAAAAGCCCCAAATTAGATTAGAATTGTTAATCATGATTAGGCCTTGCTAATCACAATTAGTGAATTACCAAGTGATTAAGAGGTATGAAGCCTTAATCAACCGCTTATGGTCAACTAGGAGGCTAGGATAAGCTTGTTGAGATGTTGTGGAGGAAAATGGGGTGATTTTGAGTGGTTATAAGAGGGGTTTGAGCCAATATTAGGGCATATTGACCAAATCAAGGGGAAAATAGGCCTAATTAGCTTATAATCATTAATTGTCTATTTTGAAGAGGATTTTGGCTTACGATTCATCGTAAAGTGGCATCTTGAATGCGAAAGAGGTTTGGTGATCAACGAAGTGTTTTTTAACCGACCAAAGTGGTAACAAACTTTAGTTAATTAGTAAAGATTACTAATTATAACGGAATTGGCAAGAATAAGAGTGATTTGTATGTGTTTTGGCAATAAGATTGCAAAAGTGGAATTCATGTGTCTATAGTTTTGCTTGAATAACATCCGGAAGGATAGTATGTAGCCATAGCCAAAGCTTTGGCGATGATTTTATAAGAGACATTCAGTAAAGTGATTGCCAACAAGTGATTTGTTCAGGGTCTCCTTGTTTAGGGATGAATTTGATGTTTCCCTTATTGATTCGAGGCCCTAAGGATTGATTCTAAAACCCTTTGAGGTAAACTTGGAGCAGGTCATTCCCAACCAATCCCAAAGGGCTTTATAGAATTCACAGGGGAAACCATCGCATCCCAAAGCTTTATCATTGGTCATCTGCATGGTGGCTTCATGGACGTCCTCAGTGGTGAGCATTATGTCGCAGATCATCTTCTCGAGCCTCGGACAATTTTCACGGTCCAACACCTTCGACATTTATCAAGAGCAGCTTGGCGAGCTACAGAAGGTTGTTGAGCTTAGAACATGAGCTTGTAGTGGCACACAAAATCTTACAACATAAGTTGTGGGTCTGTAATCTGAGCACCACCCTCCATGATAGCCCGAATTTGTTGGGAAGGTTTCTTGGCTCTAAGAGAAAGAAAAAATTCTTTCAAGACCCAATTTTTAATTTTGAGCCGTGTTATCGAGGATACATGCTCGATTTGTGCTCCCCCATCATTGTAGTTGTCCGCAATTTGAATTTGTTGGCAAAGCATTGCAACATGAAGTTGTAGGGTTTCAGAGAAAGGATTGCTTTGAAGCACCACCACCACTCGGCTAAGAGCCGATGTGTTAGCGAAGAATGAGCGGTGCTAAAATTTTGGCCACTGTCGCCATAGATTTTGAGGAATCTAGTTTATGCAGTCGCCGCATCCTCCCACCACTAAATGCAACTAGCTTGCATAGGTGGATGATACCGCTGGCAATGACTAAGACGTGGAATTAAATTCCAAACACGCTTGATATGATTGATGGTGGGGCCATGTTACATCAAGGTAGTATTAAGAAAGAATTGGCCTTTATGGCATAAAGGGCGTGAATCCTACCAAGTGATACGAAATCGTATTGAGAATGATCCAAAAGGACAAATTCGGCATGACCTCCACTAGCAGGGAATAAATGTTATCAAACTCAAAATAATCTTGAGCTAACAGCATGGCTCTGTCGAGCCGTTTAAGTACATGTTTTGTCCCTCCACATAGATTGGTCCACGTATACTAAGCTGCAAAGGTGGTAAAGTGAGATGCGTTAGGATCAAAGAATCCAAACTTATTACACATAAATTACCATGCTTCCCTTTCGCGTACCAGGTGTCCACCTCATCGGCAAGTGGCCACATTTATCATTAGGTGCTTCCATTTAGTCTCCACTTATGACCCAAAAGGTATCGGAAATGGATTTGGCGATCCACCGCCACTGATTGGGCCTTTAATTTTGCTGCATCATTAAAAGTGTAAATATTAATGAGGCCAAAAGGACGACCATCAACATTAAATAGGACCCATATGGCACGGTTGGTGGGGTCGATGCCATGGTCAATTAATAGAGGCCGTCATTTGGGAGCAAAAAGTGAAATTAATCCCCATGCCCTACTTCATGATTGCTACAGAAAGCCAAGTTGTCAGGCTAGATGGACTTGCAAACCATCTGCAACTAAAAACCTGTAATTTTCACTTCCTGCAAAAATAAACGTCCAAATTTGCACAACGTTGTCGAGTTTCACGCACAACATATTTGCGACAGGATTCTATAAGACCCCGAACATTCCAAGATAAACAATTCATGGGAAATGATGGTCAAGAGCCATATCCCCATCCTCTAAGCCATCAAGGGCATCATATTGATTTCTTTGAATCGAGCGTAAGTATTGTGTTGTTAAAAATCCTGTGAATCAATTTTTTTCTGTTCGGTGTACTCAATGTTGTACTCCGCTTCAGTTGAGTCCACGCTACGAGCCGGGCTATGGTCCCAAGAGATGCAAGATGGGCTTCGGGGCCTTTTGGAGGGCCCTTGTGAATTTCTTGGTAGGAGTAACGACACTGAATGCTGGATGGGAACATTATAAACAGAATTTTTCTGGTCTATGAAAACCGAAGCTGCGAGGGGTGCGCTAGAGAAATTTGGAAACGACATAACCAAGTTGGCAGCAGCAGCTTGGTTCTTTAGCATGCATAGTATGTGGTTGTTCCTTAACAATTGGCTCACGGTGGCCATTAGAGCCAGAGGCCTTGGAATGTTGGGCTTTGTTCTTGTTTCTCCGGCCCCTGAAAACTTTTCATCCTTCCTCTTGCTTGTGGTTTGACAGGTTTGGGAGTAGCTTTGGCCACAGGGTGGTGCGTAAGGTACATAAAGAGGACAATCTTTGATCTTGTGATCAGAAGCCTGGCAACGGAAGCATGTGTTAGGAAAATTGATATACATGACCCGCTGAGAGTAGCGTTTGTCTCCCATCTGAATATCCACAAACTCTTTTAGATCCTGAGAGAGATCAATCTCAACGCATACTCGTTTCTGCGGCTGAGCATGGTAAAACCTCTCGGCTTCAAGGCAAACTACCCAACCAAGAGAAGCGAAATTTTTGACAAAAAAGGCACACATGGAAAAAGGAGGCTAGGGAATTCAACCCATACAAGCACTTTAAGGGCAGTATATTTAGATACCACGAAGTCCTTATGTCATGGGGTTAACATTAGCAATGAGTTGCGAACATACCAAGTGGCTTGCTTAGCCAGAATATTGGGCGCATTGGCGGGATCAGAAAGCGAAAGAAGAAAAAACCCTTGGTCATGTTTTGAACACTTCCCAGTCTGACTCCATGAAGATTCCAACCGATGTTTACCCAAGATTTGAGCATACTTTCAGAGGGGATGCGACCCACAAAATACCCAATAAGAAAAAACTGCTCTAACCATTGATAGGTAGCATTAAATTCAGAATGGGAAAACTCACATCGATGGAGAAATATTACCTCATGGAATACTTAAATATTATAAATTTTCATTCAAAGGGTTAACTAAAATCAACTTTCATGTAAATTGTATGGTAAGTTAATTTTTATAATTTGTTAAATTTATTTTAATAAATAAAATATTAAATAATAATTAGAGAAAACAAATTCATGCTTGCTTTGCTTTATGTTTTCTATATTTAAAAAATCTTTTGTCACTTCACATAAATCTTGCACAAAATCACTAGGAAAAAAGACAAAGCTCTAGAAAATAAGCAATTACCTTATTCTATTTTCAAAATAGCAATATTCTCTTTTAGATTTTGCTAGCTTGTAAATCATGTTTGGAATTTGGTGGTTTATTCTCAATGCCCTTATTTATTTTGTAAATATTACTTGTTTCTATAAATGTTTGATTACCAAATCCACAACCTTATGCATGAGTGAGAATTTGTACAAGAAACAAGTGAAGTCAAGTCTTGGTGAGTTTTGTTGCTCAAAATATTATCAATGTAAATGTGTTGGCCAAGACATTGTTTGATAAAAATATCGAATGTATTTTTGAATTTTGGAACAACTTGCTACGTAATGTATAATTTGTTTAAATACATGTCTATTTTACACATTAGCACCACAATTATGCCATTTTTTTTCTCAATATTTTTCAATAGTAAATTGTTATTGCTTCTTGTCTCTACAATATTTTAGGTGCGATAATATATTACTTGATATGTTTATTAAGAAGGTATTATTGATTCAATGTATGACATTCTATTATATTTATAAAAAAACTTATCAATAACCTTGTACTTCTTGAATTATAGGTTTTAACAAATATATGAGAGGCATGCCACCGAATTCTACACAAATGTTCTATTTGTTGCCTTAGGAAGGTACAATCTAGTTTGAGAACAATAATCTTTAAATTGGAGATTCCTCAGTGTCTCCTCCATACCCATGTTTTCTATTGATTAAGACAACTTTACAGGAATGAAATGATTTGAAAGATGTGGCACTACGATTACCTAAGTTGGTGAGCCTAAGGTTCATGTCTCATGCTAAAATTTTGTTTTTTTCTACGGCCAACTTATAAATTTGTTACAAGGATTTGTCAAACTTATAACTTGTGTAATTACTTTTTTGAATCTTGATTATTTAATTTAAATAAATTTCAAAATTATTATTAGATGTTATATATTTAATAATTTTGACTTTTTCATATTTATTTTATTTAAATTAATTTGATATATATTGAAAGGAAATTAACATTTTCATTTTTTCTATTGAAAGGTATTTTTAATCTAGCATTTACAAAGGGTAAAACTTAACCTAGCCCGTCAAATTAAAATTTGGAGAGCCCTTCAAATTTGATCACTGAACACAATCTCAATAAAAACAATTGGAAGATTCAAGATTCAAGTCCTACTTGCATGTGCCAAAATAGATTTGTTGAAAAGTCTTTAAACAAGTTTCAATAAAAAGCAATTGGAAGATTCAAAGCCAAATTCCACAACCTTTGATATCATCCTACCTACCTATACTAAAATGGGAGCTTTGGAATAGGGTATGGACATCCATAATAGCATATAAAGGATAGAAGAATTTTGTTAGATGTTATTTTTGCAGCGTCCATGGTAGGCATGCATGTAAAATGTGGAGACATAGACAAGGAAAGTGATTTGTTTAACATAATGCCTCAAAGAGATGCATTCAAGCGGAAAACATTCATTTTTGGCTATGTACAAAGTGGATTTGAAGAAAAGGCTTTACAAAGTTTCAAAAAAATGCAATTGCCACATTTAGTCTCGTGAGTCCATCTATTAATGGGCTCCAAGCATTCCAATTATTGTTAAGGCCCAAGGAAAGGTTTGGGGAGAAGGTAATCTTTTCATAGAGTTGGTTGGAGGTAGCCTCTTGGAGAGGGGGGCCTTTGAGCCGCCTCATAGTATCCTAAAAGTCATTCTCATCCTCCATAATTAGTTCAATAGAGGGAGTTGTGAAAGCATTTCTGAGCATTGTATGCATTCTAAATGAGATTGAGGAAGCTTATAGAAAGCTTTAAATTCTGTCCATTCCATCCACTTCCCAAATATTTACAAGTCATGAAATATTTTAATTTCTTTCTAAAACCAAAGGAGGCTAGAGCATCCTTTTGTCAAGGCAAGGATCTTGTCATTATATTTCAGATTCGATGAAATTTATTTGTAGGCTTGGCACCTAGTATCAAAGGAAGAGAACAAAGATAAGAAGATGCAAAGAAAACATATTTACTAATTTGAAAACTCATAATTTTGCATGTGCTTAAATAATACATGATATTTTCCATGTATACAATGTCTAATGTAAATCATGAAATGAAATACAAACCCATATTTTTTTGTAAAACTCAAATGAAATAAACTATGTCATGTGAGAGCACTAACCTTCAAAACTATGTCAATTTGGTCATGTAATTGTCAATGTAAAGGTAATAGTGATTGACAACTCTTCAACAATGTGCTTTTTAATCCATCTCTTATAATCACACCAAAAAAATATACAATAGTATACTCAATATCGATATTTTTCATACCATGAACTAAATGGAACTGTAACATTAAACAATTGACATATTAGTCTCTAGTGTAAGCAAAAAATTTCTCAAATATACCAAACATTACTCTATACCTCCCAATTTATCACATTCAATACATCTAGTTTTTTTAACATGCACCATTACATATTGCATAATGATTTCAACATTGTTGCATACACTCTAAACTTATAAGTCAATAATTCCAAGTTATAATTTCCAAATAGGTGATGGTATCAAAATATTGATATTGACCATAGGAGATTCCTTTCTTTTCTATGCTTTCACTATATGCAATAAACAGTCTCTCTAACCCCAATTTACATTTTCCAACGTACTCCCACTCATTCCAAAATGGGAGATTTGGACCAAGGTATGGATATCCATAAAAGCATAAAGGATAGAGGAATTTTTCCAGAACTGGAAAAAAGGTTAAAGCCCATCATAAAATCTCGGCTTCTACATGAGGTAGACCTTACCCATATGAGAAATTGTCTCAATGTACAAGATTGGTATCAAGGATGTAATTTTGCATCTATTTGCATGAGAGGATTTTATGTTTTCAACTATCTCCCACTTTGGACCATAGTATGTTTCTTGATGGAGTTCAAAAACACAAAAACGAACACCAAGTGATCCTACTCAAGAAGAAACTTTTTATAAGAAAATATTGGAGTAAATTTTACAACTTTTTATATTTCCTAGGTTGGATAAAGTTGGAGTTTCAAATGAAATAAATAAAGTACACATTATTATACAAAAGAGAGAGAAACACTTGGTGGTTTGGCGGCCTATCTTCTCTTCCTTTGACACTAGGTGTCAAGCCTACAAATCAATTTTGTTGAATCTGAAATATAATGACAAGATCCTTGCCTTGACAAGAGGTTGCTCTACCCTCCTTTGGTTTGAGAAAGGAATTATAATACTTCATGACTTGTACAGATTTGGGAAGTGGATGGAATGGATAAACCTTAAAGCTTTCTATAAGCTTCCTCAATCTCATTTTAGAATGTATAGAATGCTTAGAAATATTTAAGGTCCGTCTATTCCATCCACTTTCCAAATCTGCACAAGTCGTGACTTCACGACTTGTACAAATTTGGGAAGTGGTTGGAATGGACAGACCTTAAAGATTTCTGTCCATTCCATCCACTTACCAAATCTGTATGACAAGTGGTGAAGCATTTTAATTCCTTTCTCAAACAAAAGGATGGCAGAGCAGCCTCTTGTCAAGGCAAGGATCTTGTCAAAGATTTCTAAGCATTTTATACATTCTGAAATGAGATTGAAGAAGCTTATAGAAAACTTTAAATTTTGTCCAATCCATCCACTTCCCAAATTTGTACAATTCGTGAAGTATTTTAATTCCTTTATCAAACTAAAGGATGACAGAGCAGCCTCTTGTCAAGGCAAGGATCTTGTCATTATATTTCAGATTCGATGAAGTCGATTTGTAGGCTTGACACCTAGTGTCAAAGGAAGAGAAGATAGGTTGTCCAACCACCTAGTGTTTCACTTATTCCCATGCCTTCCAAATTGACTAAAGAATAAAGTACCCATGAGGGGCAATAAGAAATCCCCCAAATAGTAAGTCAACCAAATGAAGTCCTTCTCATCTCTCTTGACCCTTCGGAGCCTATTGGCAATATTGAATCTCACCCAAAGTTTCCAATATCTTGTCTTGGAAATATATTGTCTTGTTTGGTATAGTATGGTATAGAATTTGGTATAGAGTTTGGTTTAGTTTCTAATATAGGGTGAATATGTCCTCCTTCACAGTTATTCTAGTTGGCTCATTATATAAACCATTTCTATAAATCAGTAGCCTAAATCAATGCCTAGATCACATGTAGTTGAAGTACAGTTCAAAATAAAATAAAATTGTGCACTATCAACAAAAGTATTGTTGATATCAACTTTCCAATAGCAAACAACATTGTCAAGTTGCAGAATTTACATATGTGTAAAGGGTAAAAACTACACATAAAAAAAAATACAAAGAATATAAAACCTTTGTCTTGTTGCTTAGTTCTATTAATGCTTTTGATGTATCTCAGGACCAACCCAGTCAACCTTACAGAAGACCTGAGGCTGCAGAGGTTCACTTATTGCGAATTAAAATCATATACGACTACTTCCTTGGAAGATTTAAATAAGATATTACAATATACTTTTAGGAAACGACAAAAGGGTAACACTGGAAAATTTTGATGCATCCTCTATACAAGGAGAAAGAGAATTCCATAATGTATATGTTCACATCTTGTAGAACATTTTACAAATACTCTCAATTCGTCGATATATTTACAATAATGTTTGATCAAGGAAATATTATTTCTTTGTTCCCACCAATCATGATGCCCTTGATTTTCGTAACTAAGCAGAAAAATAATTAGCTTTAGAAACTCTGACACATATGAAAATCCTGCAACTTCACTGTTGTTTGGTATCGGAAACTTGATATCAACAATTTTTTTTTCATAGTGCAGAGATATTCTTTCTTGGACTACAAATGATCCAAATTCAGTTATCCATAGACAATAGACAATGTATAGTTGGATTCCAATTTCTTAAAAATTCTACAATATGACATAGTTACATCTTTATTGTTTGTTAACTATATTTTATATATATTCTTTTGTGAAGAGTAACCAATTTTAGGAATAAACAATGTTCAATGCTCTCCTTTATAATTACAAAAGATAAGTTTCTTTAATCTTTATTTCTTGTAATTGGCTCTAGGAGTGAATGGGATTTAGTCCTAGACATTTTATTACATGTGCATGTTTACCGAATTGTGGGTTGTTGCCTTACAAACTTCATAGTGTGTCACCATGTTATTCTCGTAAAATTGACAAGGGAAATTTTGCAGGTAACCATACCAGAGTTTCCATTTTGGTCTCCGCTGAGGTCCCTTAACGCTCGTAATGACATAAAATCCCTCTTCGGAAAATCTAGTTTTGGAACTTGGTCATTTTCAACCTTTTTGGGTTGGCGCAGCTTTTCATTCACTTTACATCAACCAAAATCTGCGCCTTCTCTATTCCTTTGGCGCATTCTAGGAGTGTCAACAGTCAAATGTTGCGCCTCTCAAAGTCTGCGCCAAGGCGCAAATCCCGTCGTGTTGACATCCACTTAAGTGCGCCATAGGAAAAAGTTGGTGGCACATTTATTGCACCTTTTGCTATATATAGGCGTGTCCAACCTGTCATTTTCACAATTAAAAAAATGTGAAAAGTTATTCCTCTACTGTACTTATCGGCCTTCCCCGTCACCCCGTGTTGCCATTTGTCGCGTTCGTGGACCCCACATCGTCTCCTTTATCATTATATATTCCTGGTAAGTGGCCCTTGCCCTTCTTGTGGATTTGTTGTGGTTTTTATGTTGGGTTAGGTGATTAGGATGGTTGATAATGAACAATGAACCTAAGAAGATAACACAATCCCAACACATCTTGCAAAACCCACCTACAAGCCGTTTTTCACTCTCCTTCCAGATCTGCTAATCTGGAAGGCTCTGCCTCAGAATGGACCCCTGCCCCTTTTCTCCTCTGTCCCTTGCTTTTCCAAGGTTAACCCCTTGCTATCAAAATTTGAGCTGAGAGAGTAAAAAACCACCAATTAAAGAGAATCGGCTTGTTGTCTTCAAACGTCGCAATTTTCATACGTGTTGCGCTAAACACAGTCACGCCCCTTTGACGTGCCATTTAGTCATGTTGCATCGAAACAGTCCTCAAGGTGCACTGTGAACTCACGCAATAGAAGCCTTTCCCGCGCCTTGTAAAAACTACAAAAATTCTTAAGCGCAAGCGCAAGCGCACCTACAGTAGCAACAACACTTCATGCTATGTAAACCCTTCCCGCACCGCGCAAGCTTAACCCCTTGGCGCACCTCACCTTGATGTTACATATTTTGCATCTGCGCCTTGGCACACCATAATACTCTGTTACACCAATCCTATCTGCGCCCCACTAAAAGACTTCCAAATGGCGCAAGCGCACATCCCTTGACACCAACATCTGAATGTTGTGTGTAGCCTTTCCGCGCCCGCACCCTTCTGGCACTGCTTTTTCCCATGCAACACTTTCCCAAAGTGTGCCTTGCTTTTCTAAGTCCCTGCAGCCTGCAGTAAAGTTGCGCCTTGCGCCCAGAGGCTCATAAATTGCTAACTTTTCATTCTGTAAGCTTTTATGGACGACTTAATGGCTAACATGGCTCTTCTACGATGGACTTCCCTGATTCTTCTTGCAGATCAATAGCTAAACTCAGATCCACACATGTCTTCATCGAGTAAGAAGCCAACTAAGTCCAAGGGTAAAGCCAAGCTAACAGAGCAAGAAATGAAATATAAATACCAAAGGGTCAGGATGCCTGAATCTCTTGCAGAGTGTGATCTTGATATCAGAGATTCAGAACTCGAGCACATTGACATGGAGGACTTCGGGCGGACAAGAAGGTCACAGGCAGCCCATGGATGGATAAATTGGTTGGTAGTGGTTTGCACTTTGTTGCAGGGCTCCCAGTGAGTGCAATCAACAATGAATTTATGATGTTGGTGGGCCATTGTTACAATAAGGACACAAGATGTGTCAAAATGAGAAGGGTGAGGTGATAATCAACCTCACACCCGACATTTTGAGATCATGTTGGGTATCCCTCACCACCGAAATTTTGTAGTAGTAAGCTAGGAGGACTGCATGAAGACATGGACTGAAAATGAAGACAAATGTATGCAGTTAATGAATGAGGTGTACCTCAAAAATAAGAAGGTGACAAGCAGGTGGCCACAAGTCATTCATCGCAGTGACTTTTCAGAGGAGCTGAGTGACACAATCACCTTCCTGAGCAGGGTGTTTGGGCTCCCAATGCCCATTACTTTCACAAGTGGATGCTCAGGTATTTAGAAACAATGAGTAAAAATGTTCCCGATCAACGTTTTGAATGGGGAGAGATTATCAGCAGCACAATCTCGGAGCAGCTTCAACAACTTGGGAGGTTCTATATGAACTCCTATGTAGTATATGTTGCTTGCCTCAGAGAGGGACTACCCAGCATTGAATCGGTATGGGGTATGGCCCCAGGTCAAAATATACGAGTACTATCCAGAGTTAAGACTAGAGAACAACATAGCCCAATTCAGTAAAATCAACGATGTCTTCTTCTATGGTGTCATCTACCTCTTGAGGCCCAACATGACTTACGGTCGGACGACCAAAAGCATGGTCACCACCACAGAGAAGTGGGGAGTGTTATTCACACAATTCCCCACTTTCACCTATCTCAGAGCCGCTAACTTCTTGGGAGAGCCCACCAAATTGCCAAGGTATGTGGGACCCAAACTGATCTTATTGGAGTTGTCTAGACAACTCATCACATACCATGAGAAGTGTTTGAAAAGGAAGAAGGGTGGAACTCCATTCCCCCTCACAGTGGGCAGGTACACCTGCACTTCACAGAGCAAAGCCCGGGAGATGTTTGCAGAGCTTGAATTGCTCAATTTGAAGCATAATTTCTCAGAAAGGCCAACCTTTGATCCTCGTGATTGCCTTCCAAGGGCAAAGATCAATCCAATTCACGTCCCTCAGATCGAAGATATCTACATCGATCTATATCATGAAGTTGAGCTCAGACGAAAGGATCACTCCCGCCTGGCCCTGGCAGAGATCATTCAATATGGTGTGGCTATCATCCCAAAGGATTTCTGCAGAACTGATCAAGAAGTTGATCAGGTTTATCTAGACACGGATGGGGACAATTGGTTGTTTGCTTTGAAATTGATAGAAACAAGGCCCCTCAGACTATAGAGGAAAGGGTCAAGGGCACTCTGCAACGCACCGAGCATTGGTGCAAGAAAAATGGTATCATCTACCTTGGGGTAGACTTTACCACATCTCCCTTGGGTGATGCACCCACCAGGCCGAAACACTTGCCTAAAGGCAAAGGAAAAGATATAGAAGGAGAGGCAAGCACTGCTCAGAAAGAAGTCCCTAAAATCCCTCCTTCCACCACCGAGGAACAAGTTGTGGACTTAGTGTCCCCAAGAAGAGAAGAAGCAGCCAATGCTCCAATGGACACATCCACTCAGGGTGTTGTCACATCTACAACTGGCGAAGTATCAACCGTTCCCTCTCTCGCTCCTCCTTCCCCTCCTCATGTCACTCAAACAACCGCTCCTTTGGTTGTGTCTTCTCCCCATCTTCTACTATTCCCCCTCCCTCTTCCTCCATCTTCTCTTCCCTCACATATCTGTCCCCCAGCATTTCTTCCCTCATCTCATAGATCCCTTCCGCCCCGTGATTCCCTCTTTTGCAGTGACTCCTAACCCCGTGAGTGTTGGAGTGTTGGCTTCTTTCTCAATGCTGCCACCAAGTGTCTCGACACATTTCCCCGTGTCCACTGTAGTTGCTCCTTCTTCCACCCTTGTTTCCTCTTCTTCCTCTAGTCCCACTCCCCTAAGTCCAGAATGGATCTCCGAACACCTAAGCCAACACAAGAGGAAAGTCCCTATTGCACCCATGGACTTCTCCGTTATTCCGCTAAAGGGCCTAAGAAGCAAAAGGCTATAACCCGCTTCTCTCAAAGCGCTTCAGGTGAAAGGGTTATGGAGATCGCGTACCCTGATCTCACAAAGAAGAAAGAAGATCTGTCTCCTACAAATTTTACAGTGACTCAGGTCACAATGGGAACATCATCAGAGAGCCTACAAGGAGAGGCCTTATCCGCAGTGGATGCCCTTTGCAAGAAGCTTCAAGAAGAAAAGGAAGAGAAGAGAATATTAAAAGAGAAAAACAAGCATCTTCTCCAAGCCCTGCAAAAGATGGGCAATGCCCCTCCTATGATTGTCGCCGACCCTCCCGAAGTTCTTAGTCAGGAGAAGATAAATGAGTATGCCAAGATCGGCGAGCAAGGTACAACAATGTCCGCTTGGAGAGCAGATCCTCAAAGATAGTGAGGAAGTGATTACAAAGTTCACAGAGCTCTATCAAAATATAGATCAAGCGAACAAGGAACTCCAAGCAATAGCAGGACCTATCTCCGAAGAGTTAGACCATGCCAGGTTGCAACATGAGACATTCCAGAAGATGCTCATTGCCCAGTCGATGACTTGGTGAAATTCGGCGTCTTTGATCACTGCGAGCACCCAATAAAGTCCTTGCTACTTTAGACTATCGGGTTGACCAAATGGAGTTTGTCTTGGAAAAAATAGACAAAATCGAGGAAGCCCTGGATGCCATGCATCAAATGGAGTAGATCGTCTTAAGAATGTCTCCAGGGTTGCTCGGTGCATCGTATGCCTTGAGGAAGGCAGATGATACTATTCAGATTTTCAAGGGAATCGCGTCGCAGGGTTTAGCATCAGAGGCCACTTTTGATGCCGAATCTATCAACAACCTTTTGGCCTGCCGCGACTTCGTTGGATACTTGATGGAGGCAGGCAACGAATAATTCAAACTCTCGAAAAGACTCAGAGATGAATGAGAAACTTGAAAAGTCATCGGGATCACACCAAGGGTCCCGCTCAGGATCAACTTCAAGCAATGGTTAGCAAGTTCATGGAGTATCGAGCTCAGTTTCACATTACCTCTCCTGAGCAAAAGCAAGACAATCTCTTCAAGCCAAGGGATGATGGCGAATAGGCTCCTTCCTCCTGGGATAAATCCCATTTTTGTAAAAGTATTTAAAAGTATGTTGGCATAGATGATGACATCATCCATGTTGCACCATGGGATGTTGTCATCCACAAAATTGCCCCAAAGTCAACATTTGAATTTTAAATATTTTGTAAATAGTGGTTGGCTCCTTTTTGTCTTCTTTCTCCTCTCCTTATATAAATACTTGGATACTTGTAGTATTCAAGGGTGAGCAAATTTGTATAAAAAATAGAAGTGATGAGAGAAAGACTTTGAGCTTTCTTGTAACATAACAAATATTAATACAAAAAATTGAGACTTTGTGTTGAATTCCTGTATTATGTGTTAGATCTTCTTAAGTTAGATCTGTGTCCTTATTCTGTTGGATTCACCTATGCTTTTGTCATTTGTTTATCAGTATACTACTTTGTTTGTTTATGTGAGTAAGTTTGGCTCTGTTTACTACCGGCCCAAAACATAAACCCTCTGACCTTTCTACTTTGGAATTCATTTCTTTTCTCCCTTCAGATCCATCTTTCTTTTATTCCTTCCTTCATTCCTTTCTGTTCTTCGTCGGAACTAACTCTACTGGGATGAGATCCCAAAACCCCCCTGAAGGCGAGAATCTTTGTAAGACTTACACGATTCCCGCCGGAGAATAACGATTAACCAGCTTTTGCTTTGTTGTCTCAAAGAGGGCTATGCCACTCGCACACTGCTTGGCTTATCTATCCATAGATCCGCCCACCCGATGATTTTGGACCAATACACCATTTATGATAAAATATTCTTACCATAACACCACAACCATTTCCCCTTCAACTATTGACATTATTTGAATTGAAGGGAAATTTAAGCAACTCAACCTCGTAGAAGATTTTTTTGTTTTTAGGGTTAGAAGTGCTTCAGCTAAATAGAATTAAGGGTTTCACTTTTTGTTTTTTTGTTTTAGTGATAAATTTTCCTCTGCATCTTGTTGTGGGTCAATGGAGATTTTATTTTATTTTGATGTTTACAAAAGTCGGGGATTATGGATAAAATTACACATAAGGTGTAGTACAGAAGAGACGAAAATAGACTATGCATTAAATGAATTGAAGAAATTTATTAGAAAATTAGACTACGGTTTCTTTGTGCAGACTTCAAATTATTAACTCCAAATGAAAGAAAATAAAAGAACTTATAATTCAAACTCCAAAAGAAGGAAAATAAAAACAATTTAATATTTATATAAGAAATTCCATTCATTCACGATTTATGAATACAATGCAACATTAAAGAAAATAATGAAACAAAAGAACTAGAATTGTGACTCCAAAATTTTAGAGGAATCTGAAATAAATGTAGGGTCATTATGTAAAATTAAGTTCTGACCTACAGACAGTAGGTATGGAAGCATAAGTGAGTACAAACTTATGAAATTTGTACTTCAGACTTTCAAATGTTTGTTGCTTCCCATCATAATTTGTAACCATGAATATATTAGAGGGATGTCGGGTTTAAGATTCTTTCACAGAAATACCCATAAACATAAAAACAAAAATTAGTAAAACCCTAAGTTGCCTCAAATCACCTTTAGGAAAATAAGCAAATAAAATAAAATAAATCTTAACACTACACTTCACCATTAAACCATATTCATAACATTACGTAAGTTAATTAGTAAAAATAATTAAGAACTCTCCCTATCCATATTAAAAACCATTCACAACAAAAAAATTTAAATTTGTGCATTTAGCTAAATGACATGATAACACATTCGTACAAAAAAATAACACCGAATTGGTGAAGGTCTTACAAAATGAAGAAAAAATTAATACAAAATATCTAAAGTGTAAGTATAAGAATTACACTTGCCAACAGCTTGATCTCATCTCTCACAAACCTCACAACATGTCAAAGGAAAAAAAGAGGACTCAAACATTCAAACAACATGACCACACGTAGAACAAAATAAAATAGTAGAGTTCCGAAAGAAAAAAAAAAATAGAGAAATAATGCACTTTCCTTTTTTAAACCCTACCCTACAAGGAAGGTCGGTCATGAGAAAGATTTGAAGCGACCTTTAACCAGGAAAAAACCGAGATCTAACCTTCATCGTAGACAAAGTTAACCGAGATATAACCTTGTGCTAACTTTAACTTTAAGCTCAATATAAGGACATATTGACAAATACCAAGAAAGACTCTTAGAAGATTAACATAAATCCTATTATGTAAAATTATGGTAAGATCTAAACCCTTAAATTATAATTGAGACATACCGTGGAGTCCCACGAGGAGAAAGTCCAGGGCCAAAGTGAAGGATTTGTCTCCTAGTCGAATATCGAAAGGATCTACAATGCGTCGGGCCGTAATAGACACAACATTTATTTGAGACTCAAAAGGAACTTAAAAACTACTTTAACCAACTTTAAAGATAAAAATTACTCGACAAAAAAATAAAGATCAAGAGACATAAACATGGCCTTGCACACACACCTGACAAAGCACCGAAAATAGAAAACACAATAGTAATGTGGACTAGAACACAAAATTATTATACTAGGGGTATGGGAGAAAATGTTTCAGGTTGTTGAGCCCCTTTTTGTCTTCCATATAACCCCCTCATAATACAACAAAAAAATCTACGTGTTAAAATTTTGAATATTAAATCTCTTTACTGCATATGCAAAAATATAATACAAAGCATGTACAAAGTGGAGGAAGAGAACCTAATTCCCAGAGACTCCACCCATCCATTTCATCCACTGTGATGACATGATTTCTTTTGACACATTATTTTGTATTGCTTCAAAAAACAAAATATTATTAGTTTTTTTACAAAGAATGGAAATATAATTAAAGACAAAAAGCAAAATATCGTCTCTAATATTCATCTTAAATGAAGCCCCGTGTAGTTTGTGTTCTAAGTTCTATATACTTGGTTCAAAAGTTTGTGTTCTAAGTTCTATATACTTGGTTCGAAGTGGTATCAGAGTTGGTTCTCTGTTTCAGAGTAAAAGGATTCTGATGTAATGAGTATTTGAGATCAATAAAATTTGCATGTTTCTATTTGAGTTTCTGTCTTGAAGATCTATTTCGTGTTCTTCTTATTTTCATCTGTGAATCAAGTTCATACCTCGTAAGTCAGGCAAAGAGGCAAGCCTCCCGTCTTGTAAGTCATCGTGGATGTGCCCAGTTTTAGGTTGAAGGACGATACAAAGTAGTCTGCATCAGTTAAATGATTCTACTATTGATATAGGTCATAAGGTAGATCTTGTCCATGAAGTCATTAGCCCTATATCCGTCATAGTCCCTCAAATTGAGAAAATTCTAGACAATACCAAGAAGCCCGAGGAAATAGAACCAGATTGGTTGCAAAAAGTATCCTGGAACGAAGTTGCAGAACTTTCAGGAACTTCTTCTCAGCATAAAGTTGTTCAGTCAAATCATAGTTCTTTATTTCTCTCAGATAAAAAAGATGCTAATAAAGGATCAATTAGCATGGTGAAAATCCTTCCTGAGGAAGCTGAGAGCATGTTTTTAGGAGAATCATCAGGAGCATCAGCTGAGCCATTACATAATACTGCAAGAACTCAGACCTTACAGCCTAACTGGTATAAGATAGATTGTCATTCTACTGCTCAGATAAAAGAAATGATTCATGGAATGATTGGCTGGTCAAATTCTCAGTTACTTTTGTATAGAAAAGATCCACATCAAATTGCTGAAATAATAGCTAATGGATTTGTTGGAATAGTTAGAGAATGGTGGGATGCTAACCCACACAAAGAAGATATTTTAAGTGGAGGATATTCTGCTTTAACTGCTGCTCTAATCAAAGAATTTATTGGTACTATAGACAGTGATAAGCTTAAGAATACTTCTCTATTCTTAAGAGCAAGATTATGTGATATGAGTAGAATTAAAGAGTATCAATGCTATATGCAAAAGCTGTATTATAATTCTGGAAATATTAATGATCCTACAATGAGGGTCAGATACATAGAATCTTTTCCTGCTTATTTTGCTATAGAATACAAAAAAGCTATGCATGGAAAGACTCTGAAGAATTAAGCCTTGGAGCTATCAATCAAATAATTGATGAAACAAATGCTCGGCTTTGTCGAAAAAAGGATCGTAAAGACACAACTAAGGCTCAAAAGCCTTAAGTACAAAATTTTGCCGGATGATCGATGTTGACATTTTTGGTTGCCAAGCCTCACATACTCCTCACAAGAAAAAGGTATGTCATGATTGCTCATCTTTTTCAAAAGGGAAGGGTCAGGGTAAATATAGAAAATACAACAAGTTCAAGAAAAGAAATAAAGATTCCTATGAAAGTAAAGCCCCATATAGAAAATCATACTTAAGAAAAAAGAAGTATATGGGTAAAAAGAAAAAGTTTATTCCTACATGCTTTATCTACAAAGGGAAGCACTATGCAAATGAGTGCCCACAAAGAGAAATAGATAAAGGAAAGGCCAAAATCAATACTCTTGTTGCTAAAGGCATAACAGATAAAGAGTATTGTTTAATTAGTGATTCTGATAATTATTCATCAGATATTTCATATAATTCTTCCAGTGAAGAATTCCAAGTAAATGCTATTCAACATTCAGATACTTGATTCAGACAATACTTGATTCGGTATGATACTTTGCCATCATTTGTAAATATGATTGCAAGTTTTCCTCATCCAATGATGCAAGTATCTTCAGAAATTCTTCTCAAGCAATTGGAGCTCGGGCGAGTGAGTTTGAAGACTGTCCCCACAGGGACACTACAAAGAAAATATTTATGTCACGAAGGTCGTAGAACTGGAAAGAAAATATTCTCAAGCAAGTGAGATCCGAGAATGAATCCAGAGAGACAAGAGAAGAAGAAGAAGAAGAGAAACAAAGACGGTCTTTTCAGAGAGAACATCACCCTTGAAGGCCTAATTTAGAAATTCTGCACTACACGAATCTTTCTAACAATCTATTGTTGAACATAGATCCTAACATTGTTAGAAATATTTTGATAAATTGTAAAATACCATGGTATGTAAAGGTTTGTTATTATGTTAGGCCTAATCCTGAACAGGGACATCATGCTCATCCTAATGGACAACTTTGGAGAAAGATCTTCCTCCATCACACAATGAATGTGTAACCTCCTGCACCTGGTCAATTCCTAAGGATTCCTGACCACTATCTTTTTCCGACAAGAAGACACCTCAATAGAGATAATGATGGAACTGCATCCATATCTAGATTATGGTATGAAAGAAATACTCGAGATATCTACTTTGCGGAAAGACAAGATTGGGAAGAATCTTCCAGCTCATCTGATGAGGATAATGGTCCCAGTGTCCTATATAGTCTGTAAAATCTATGATGACAGGCTTGTTGTCATCTTTAATAAAGTTAGATATGACTTTGTTTTAGTCACATGTCGAAAGCATGGTGGACCTCCCCACTATCTAAAGGCGTTATGTTGAGTGGCGTGTACTCAATTGTCTTTTCCTACTTTTCCTTAGTGGGAATCTTCTTGTTCACCTAGGTTACCGGTTTCCAGTCTCTAGGTTGCCCTTTGATCTAGTGAAAAGCCTCTCACATTCCTATATAAAGGCATGTTGAGACTCATTCACTACATCGGAGATTTGGGAGCTATTTGTAATAGAGTCTTATTTTCTTGATCCAGTAAGAAAAGTAAGTTTGTGTTCTAAATTCTATATACTTGGTTTGAAGTGATATAATAATCTTCTCTAAGTCACCAAAAGATCATATAGATCACCTTGAAAAATTTTATGAGACAATCTATCAGAATGGTTTGTGTTTGTCTCCTACTAAAATGGAAATTTTCAAGGATGAAATGAATTTCTTAGGGATTAAGATCAAAGATGGATCTATAGAGATGCAAGGTCATATTGTGTCCAAAATTCAGGAATTCCCAGACCAAATTTCAGAGAAAGAACAATTACAGAGATTTTTGGGATGTGTCAATTATGTTGCTGGTTTTTACAAAGATATAGTTGTTGACAAAATTCTTCTCAATAAGAGATTGAAGAAGAATGCACCTCTGTCTGAAGAAATGACTCAGGCCGTAAAAAGAATAAAGAAACAGTTTTGAATCTTCCTGCTATGTCCTTGCCTGGTCAAGGATTAAAGATAATTGAAACAGATGCTAGTGAGCAATACTGGGAGTCTGTCTTAAAAGAGAAGACATACAATAATAAAGAGAAAATTTACAGGTATGCATCTGGTTCTTTCCAAATTTCAAATTGCCAAAGAAAGAACTCAATCAATCAAAGAAGGTGAATGTTACTCAGGTGTCTCATGAATTTGTTGAATGCATCTGGAATACTTCTACCTGCCAAAATTATCTTGGATCCCTTAAAAGGAATGATAATGAAATGTCTTATGAAGCACAACACTTTCTGCTCTCTCGAGGAGTCATTTTGGTTTCTCCTTATTAGACTACAGAGGTAGCATGTAGATTTGTTGATCCAGAAATTCCTACTACAAAATTCCACTCACTCCAAATTGCCTTAACCGACGTCCTTCAACAGAATATCATTAGCAGGTGGCTCTACATATCTTGAGTGTCTCCACTGCCATTACAAAGTGCATAATACCATCGCCCTTAATTGATCATAATGTCTAGGATCAATTACAAATTCTCAATATTAAAAATATATTACTCTACCTTTTTGTTTTTTTATGTAAATATTAATATTACGACCATTAAAATTGATTTGTTGTTATTGTTATTATTGGTTGTATTTTTGTTTATATTCGTCATTTTTTAATTTATTTTATTTTATAGTTTTTGTGTTCTATTTTTAATATCACAATTACAATTACAATGTATCACATTCACATTTATTATTATCTTCAAACTCTATATTTACAATAAAAAACCCTAAAAACTTAAACAATGTAGCATATTAAAATACTAACAAAAGTGAAGTAATAAATATAAACTAGAAATAATCACGCCAAAGGCGTTCCGCTATGGGAAAGGCCTCTCCAGTCGTTCATGCCAGTGGCTTAATTTTAGCGGCCATTTTGATGTTTCCTCTGTGTTTAAATTTGACAGGGATTTTTTCGTTTTTACAATTTTTAGCTGTTTTAAACAGTTGCATGCAGAATCCGTGCGGTTGCATGAAAAATATGTGAGGTGGTATTATCGGCCTGAGGAACCGATTGGAGGGAGGTATTTCTGTGCGCTGACACAAAAGAATTTTGAGATGGAATCTGATTAGAATGAGAAATTTGTTGTGCAAGTTGTAATCATCCCAGGACTGCAACCAGCTTATTGGATGCTCCTTTGATTGAGTCTCCAGAGGTATGATTATTTTTTACCTTCGGTTTAGAGTTACCCAATATTTGTTCTAATTTTTGTGCAGGGCCCTCTTTTATTCTTTCATCTAGAGTTTATTTTTTTGTGTTTTTTGTTGTTTTATGAATCACACTTGAAGGATTAGTCATTTACCTGAGAATCAAGGATGTAAAAAATTGTCTGGAATCTTAGTTTTAATTTGTATTGCATGACTTTGAGCTTTAAGTTCATAAATATTCACTTAATTTCTATAACCTTGAATGTGAACATCTAAATTTTTATAATTCTTTAAATCTGTATTGCTTGGAAGGGAGTTTGAGAAACTTAAAAAAGAGTACTAATTCTTAGAGATATATATACTACTAAGCCAATAGTCCTAAATTTTGTCCCCAATAAGTTTAGATCTCGAGCATACAATAAACTACTAATGCGCAAACAAAATAAAAAAATTCACAAGGTTTTTACTGTAAAATTGAAGCAGTTTAATACTTATTTGTTTTTTAGAAGCTAAGATGGAATTGTGAGTGTATTTTTGTGTTTAATACTTATTTGTTTTTAGAAGCTAAGATGGAGTTGTGATCGTATTTTTGTGTTCTAATTTTTTGGTGTTAAAAAGGTGCATTTTGCTAATGATAATCCTATTTCAAAGGATTTTGAGGAAATAAATCAATCAGAGGCATACTTAGTAGAGATTTTTGATAAAATAAGCCCTTTGAACATAGAAGTATCCTTGAAAATAAAATTGAGGCACTGGAAGTCCAATATTATTACAGAAAGTATATGTACTGTTATCTTATGCTTTTGAGGTTCAAATAGTCTTTAACTTAATCAGATCGCAACATTCTTTATTTGATAAAGTGAATTATTGAGCTTCTTTAAGCCAAAGGGTCGGGTATTTATGTGCTCCTGGGAAATTGTTTTTGGTTAAAATTTCATGAACAAGATTATGTATTTATTTTCCCACAAATTAATTTGAAAATATGATTAAAAAGAATCGTGAAAACCCCACAACATACTGTTGTTGATGCCCTATATGTTTCCCATGTCCACTTTGGGCATTCACTGTTATTCGATTTTCTGTGAGTATTTGAATTTTATGTCAGTCTAAATGATAATAGTTAGTCAACATTTCTCAAAAAGGACTTCCTTTAGTTTTGTTAGCACAAAGATGTTACAGGGAGCACAATCAGCACTTCTGATGGGCATTTGTTTGTAAGATTTGGTGAGGTGATTTCACAAAACACTGAGTTGTAGAATTCACTTTTCATGTCTCCTGAATTCTTGATCAAATAAGTTGCTTGTCTAGTGTATGTGATAATCAGGGCGGGGTATACCAATGCATAGTAAGCAATCTACAATTCAAAATCCCAAACAATTTTCATCTCCATAAGAGTTCAAAATAAACAAAAATCAATTATTTGAATCATAACAAGTTGTAATAGTTATTTTTCTTGAGATCTGTGAGAGAACCTGGATGGATCTCTTATTGAAGTGGCCCAAGTCAGTGAACATTGCCTCAACACCTAGTTTCAATAAGATACAAAAGAGGCAAATTTCAGGCTATCTCTTTGCAGGTTTGAATCCTTGCTTTAAGTAAATACTGGTTTACTGTAAATCCTTCTTTTACTAATGGAGAAAGGGAGTCAAATCAATTTATATGTAACGAATACATACCTGTTATACACAAGACAACACCTCCAAACAACCCCCACCCATCTTTTTTTTTTTCTATGAAAGAAATAGACTATGTAATAAGGGTCGATTCCCTTGAATGTTGTTGGATAATACTTTACAATATTGTATAGTCCAATAAGGGCATTGGTCACGAACCAAAGAATCATCACAGGGGAAAACAAAAACTCACTTTACCAGTACCAAATCTTTGAAGAAGGAACAATGCCAGTAGAATTGCAGCTGATACTCCCACAACAGCACCTGTGAACAAATAGTTCAGAAAACTGGCATTGAATGAGTAATTGGAGAGCCTGATATGCCCCCAAGAACATTTAGTCATCAAAAGTAATCTCTATCATTTAATACTCTCCGTACGAAAGTTGCTACCTCGATTAAATCTTATATCTATAGAAATATCGAATTCATAGGAAAAATGTATCAATACCCCATGAATAGCCTAGCACTTCAAACATGAAGATATAGAGGATCATGTTCTTGTGTCCCACGCAATGATTATAAGATAATATAGATATAAAAACATTCAATTAATCATGAGGTGCTCCTAAATTAGACATGCCAAGGTTGCTCACTGAACAAGTTGAACAATAGAAACAGGTGGCTTTGTTGAGAATGTTTTCGAATTTCAAAGTAATGGTCTACATAAATTTGATGCAAGTAGAAGTTAAAGTTAAAATCCAAGAAAATTTTGCTCTAATTTGATTTGAATTTTTTTGTGTTGTAAATCCTGAGGATATTGACCAACCAGGCAACAAGAGATTATTAATAGAGCATCATGTTTAGCCCAGCTAAGCCATGGAATTGGAACTAGGGCAATGGATATGGATCATACTCTGGCTTAGATTTCTTTTAGTATGAATTCTTTGCATAGCTGACAGCACTGCACATTGAAAAGTACAAGAACTTTTAGAACAAATTCATCAATTCAGAAACTGAGAAAATTTTGAGTAGTTAAGAAGAAGCAACATTTGAGGAAAGAATTCTAATGCAAGAAAATTTTGTGAGAGATAATATACCTGAAATTGCAGGAGTCAATGCTCCATCCCCAAGTACCATACAAGTGCCTATCATGACAACTATGAGAAGAGTCCTCTGAAATGTTGCACTGTTCTCAAGCAATTGCTTTGTCTTGGAGTTGAATTCCCTCCCTTGATTTTGACTAAAATACTTCAAATTGGAATCTGATTGAAGGCGCTTGAATTGGTTGCTAGCCTTTTGGCCAACATTAACATACCGACATAACAATGAATAAAGTGTAAATGTACCTCCTGAAATCAATGAAATATTTTTAATTGAAAAGCACACTTTTATAGATATAAACAGGTAATTACAACGCTAATCATACAAAAGAAATCTTAGAGTTACATACTGATAGAAAAATGGTACTTGGCTCACTTGACATCATTCTTTGTTAGAAATGAATTATTCTATAAAAAAATTGATGAAGGCCTGATATAGACCCTAAATAGTTATCATACAATGAAGGGTCAAGACCTACTCATATAAACCTTAAATGATTTATCAACTTATCATAGCTTACCTTCTCCATGATCATTTGTCGTAATAACAATGAAGACATACTTGATGAGAGCAATCATTGTTAATGTCCAAAATACCATGCTGAGAATTCCCAACAAATCTTTCTCTTCAAGATTTTGAATAGAGATAGAAGAGAATGTATAAAGTGGGGATGTTCCAAGATCTCCATACACAACTCCAAGTGTCTGATAAGCTAGCAAGAGTGTCCCAAATTTCCCAGTTACCTGTAAAACCATTTTCCATCAATAATCTTAAAAATAACTTGATTTTAGGCTTCTACAATCCATGACAATAAGAAACCTTCATTTGAAAAACATTAAGATGGCCACACGATCCATCATCAAGAAGAATATGATATGATGGTCATCAAACCTTGATTTCATAAAATTTTACTCAGTTGTTTCCAAAAGAGGTTTTCTTATTATCCTGAACATGTTTGAAGTTAGGATTATGGGTAGTTGCTTACCTTAGGCTTTGCATGGGGCACTAAATATGCCTTTGAGAATGGATGAATTTTGTGAGAACAATATTTTCTCCATTTAATATTGTTGTTATTTTCAAATGAATGCATAGGGTTATCTTTTCACAACTAGATCTGTTGTGTAATTAGGATTTGCAGGCTTTTGTAATGGACAGTTTTGTACGATTTTGGGTTAGGTATTGATTTTATTGCCTAACCGAATGTTGCTTATGGTCAATGTTTGTTTGTTTATTGCAATTTTTTTGGATTTTTTGGGTAGTGTGTATTATTTGATTGTTCTTCTCTTTAGTTCAACATTATGGTAATCTTTAATGCATTGTAGTGGGGTTCATTTCTTTGAAAGAGGATATAATTCCTTCGCTTGGGTTTTGTTGATATTTGCTCTGTTTAGGATATCCTGGTGTTTTATGTGTTACAATATTCAGTTGAGTTGGCTTATTGATCTTATAAAGCTCTGCTATCAATTTACTGAAATCATAGTAAGTTTTGTTATTATTTACCCGTTATATTAGTAATGAGTGAGAATCAGAAGCTTAAACTTACTATTTAAAGAGCTTAGAGTTTTATTAGTACTTATTGTGCAGCATTAGTGCTTTAAAAAGTTACTACTGATCATTATTTGGTACTTTGTATTTTTGTTATTTGATGGAATTTGTCTTAAAACCCTATGTTTTTAACTTTGTTAGTTGACAAAACTCAATCTATTGTAATCTTTTGGTTACTTCATTTTTTAAAATTCACAAGTTATTCCAACTATTTGACAATTTTTTAATTAGTTGTGAGAAATCTGTTAAACCCTCCATTTTTTGTGTAATTTTACTGATTTCTGATCCGTATTGTTTTTTGGTTGAGTCTATGTTATTTAAAATTTAATTATAGCTACCAATTTGATGCAGATGAGAAACAATTAATGTGTGCCAACAATGGCTTTAGTTGTTCTTTTGGGTTCTTTTTATACTCGTAATAGTTTGTGACATTTGGAAATCTGGTCTAAAATGGGTGTTAAGATGTTGTTCATTTGTTTTAATTAGGTTATCAAGGTGAAATGATGCTTACAGTTCAGGGCCCATACTGTTTTGACCCCTTTATTAAGTCAACCAAAGGTTGTTGAGTTCCATAAAGATTCTGATACTGTATCTAAGGCATCTGAAATCTCATGTCCATGGTAGAAGGCAAACACTCTTGCTAAAGGTGAGACTATTTGGATGTTTGCCTTCTCAAGGCAAGAGAAATTGCCACTGTGTTTAGTTGTAATCCCCCTCTAATTAGGTGCAATCCCTACCATGATTTGGTGTACACCCAGTGTCATTTCACTTGCATGCCTCCGATTCTTTGGTTCATATCCCCTGCCAGCAAATTTTTCCATAGCCAAGCTTTGAACTTGGGTCTACAAATAAGTGTGGCTTAGTGTTTGAGCCCTTAACCTTACCAATTCAAAATTAACCCCTCCCCCAAACCACAATAAAAATACAAATTCATGCTTTGGATTTATCATCTCTTGTAATTTTTGGGTTCTTGTATATGATATTGTTTGGGTTAGTTATTTACCTCAAACGCTAATTAATTTTGCATGTCTTGTCTTTGCTAGTTGATGAAATGCAATGTTGTTCACATTGATGAGTTGTTGTAGGTGGTAGGAACTCAAGCTTAGGAGTAGAAAGCTGCAACATTGACTTTAGAGCTCGGCATGGTGGACCGATCAAAGCATCGTTTCTTGTGCAAAGCAATGTTTGGAATTCGAGATTGCGGAATAGTGTTATGATTCAATAACAAACCCAATCATGCACACAGATCTAAACAATTCCCCAAAATCTACAACAATGGAAGTATAAACTAGAATAATCTAAATCAAAACAAAGTACACACACATAACATAACATGTACCATGGTTCACCCAATGTGGGCTACATCCACCAAAGATAGAGATCTCATATATATAATATAACAAGAGTACAAACCAACTCTTCAATACAAGAGTACAATGCATCTCTCCAAGAGTATCTCCTCTCCTCCAGATCTCTAAATGGATCTACATAAGTGCACTACAACCATGCCTCCAAACACCACCAATAGATCTCACATAACCCGGAACTACTTGCATCTCTGAACTACTACCAAGTTCTCTGTGGATCTACGACAAGACCTCTCGCATGGGTCTACCAATGTGCAACCATGACTATGCACCAAGAAGTAAGTTTGTCTCTCCATCACTGCATAACTTGTGTAAAACATGAAGACAACCTCCTCTACAATATCTAGATCTACATGGATCAACAATACAATATGATCTCATGGATCTACAATACAAGATCTCACAACAACTTGTGGATCTAACAATATAAGACTAGATCTACATGGATCTATAATACAATATCTCACCAACATGTGGATCTACAAGAAGAAACTCTATGTGCTTTGCATACTATGCAAGCCATTACAATGAGACAATAACTATACAAAGGAAATACAGAAGATGTTACCCTCTTCTCACCATTCAGATGTACTTGTTATTTCCTTTTATCCAACTCCTCTCCATGGAAGCTTTATCTTCATGTAACATGTTCTTTCTTTCTCTTCTTCTTCATCCTCTCAATCAAGGATTCCACATGCAATAATAATCAATTACATGCCATCATAACATCTAACCCTAGCTTTCATGCTTATATAAGCATCTACAAACTTAGGGCACCTTAGCTATGCATTTACAACCTTTAGATCAACTTTATAACAAAGTTAGATCTAATTCCCGTGAGTTAAATATAAACTTTCACGCACAAGTAATTGGTGACGGTTACCATGACCAATGGTGGTTCATCTATTGACCGATGGTGGTTCTTATGTTGATGATGGTTAATTATGTTGACCAATGTTACAATATGTTGACGTTACTATGTAAACCAGCCACATGTAATGCATGCTTATTGTGAAGCAATCTAGCTCCACAACCTAACAATCTCCCACTTGGAGATAAATTGTTGAACCTTTGTACTTGTACCTATACATCACCATCCTCTACATACCATGAATACCATCTATTCTTTACTTCAACAATTCTCTCAAAAATAAAACCAGAAGATCAAACCATCTTCTCAAACCAAGAAGATAAAATCATGACTTACCAAACCTGCACGAAGCTACAACTGATCCATGAAACCAAGCCTCAAGCTCCCACTGAATCGTAACACCATACCAATTGTTGGTATTAGGCAAAATCAAGCCAACCAAGCTCCTCATGCAATAAGCCATCATGACTAACACACCTACAAGATCTCCCACTCAAACTGAAGTACTGAGCTTCAACTGCAACCATAGCCATACCTGTAAAACCAACCATGTTCTCCATCCATCTATCCATGTCTCCATGCAACCACCAATGCAACTGTCCAAAGACAAGTCAATACTAGAATATGCAAAAGCAAAACAAGATCTTGTAAAAACAACCCTAAATGAGTTCTACATGCAATAGTGGGTGATCAATCCACAAACACCTACATAACTCAAAGAAATCCAAACATTACAATCTGTAAATCCAACCCTGCATAAACAACTAGCATGTCCAAGACAATCATCTATAGATAACATCTCCCATGGAGTAACATAGTAATCAAGAGGAAATACAAACATTCCCTACTCATGCTCAAGGCATCTAAACTGTGCTCATAGGCATCCATGTGCAAATCAAATATCTACATCATCATAGACTCACAAAACTAAATCTATCCACATGTACAAACTCACCATGTACATCCATCCATATCACCAGCTCTCCAGAAGCTCCAAGTCTTCCACCGACTAACTCCAAAAGCTGAATATAAATCATGTGCTCATCAATGTCAATAACAAACAACCATGCTAAACTATGCAACTAATACCAAGTGCAAATACCAGCATACATGTCATCAACATACTGCATGAACCAACCAAGATGAAAGCAAAACAAGGGTACCATCTAAAAATGGTAAATAAACATTGTTGTCAAACTTGTGACCAAACTACCACGGTTTCCTAACCACCCTAGTCATCTGCACTCACCACCATGGTTACTAGATGACCGACCACGGTTAACCCTAACCGACACCGGTCTCTGTAACTATTAGATTTTCTCCTTTTTCACCCTTCAAACTCTAAAATTTCTCTATCATCTAAAACCAGCTGAATCAACCATCAACTTCCATCCCTAAGGAATATCCAGGCACCACAAAATAAACCAAAAGTGACATCACAAAGCAATAAACTCAATATACCTGTAAATCTGTGACTTCCCTCCAAAACCAACTAGTGCCTCTGTCACTCTGAATAGTAGCAATCTCCTCTCACTCTGCATGTGCATCATGTATCCAATCCTGCAATGCCAATAACCATGGCTTGCTCCCACTGAACATGAAATTCCCTGCACTTCCTCTAACACCAAGCTCAAAAGCTAATATGTCAGTGAGAAATAAAACTAGATGAAAGAAAATATAAAATGATTCCCTTCTTATCAAAGAATACTTCTACATCACAGAAGTTTGGACTTCTTGTGAAGTAGGTGAATCAACTTCTTTTCATCCTGTGTACTCAACATCTTTCATTACTACAACTGTGTCTAAACATGAATTTTCATTGAGGATCTCTTCCTTAGACTGAATACCCTTGTCCTCAAGATTCCACACAACCGGAAATAAAATTCAAACAACACCAAAAACCATGGTGTAAATTTGTGCACACTATCCAAACATAATATCAGTTGCTCCAAATGAAAGAAATAAAACATGAACCATATAGAGATACTTGACCCAAAGTCTCACTGGACTAACCAAGCCAACTCCATCCTCTTTCTGATCCAAACATTGAAGTGATTTGCATTGTTTCTACCTATACACATTGTGTCAAAAACCTGATCCTCCAAAATAGGACACTAAACCATCCATGCCCTCTTCTACTATAAGAAACCCTATGCAAACTTGTTGTCATAGATACCAACCACAGTTCACGACGAAAGTATTCCTTACCCTCTATGACCGATATCAGTTCCCTGACTGACGTCAGTGTTGCTTTGGATCGAACACAATGCCACAAATTGGCATAGGTCACCAAACTAGGTGCCTACTCCGACCAAATCGATAGTTGTGTTGAGCTAGTCATTTCAAGAAGCACCCAAATCTTACACAAAAACTTAACAATAATAATATGCAATAAAACTACACCAAGATGAAATACATCACCTTACCAACACCAAGATACTCAACCGCATCTTCAACTGAAGAACATGCTTCTCTGATGGAAACCCCATCTTTGTTCTATGTTATACTATATTTAGCTTCTCTAATGAAGCCCATGCATCTAACTACACCAAAGGATGCATAATTTCTCCTCTATCTCATACTCAAATCTGCAATCCCAAACATGCATGTGCAACCAAAACATACAAGCACTTGCAATACCAAGATAAAACCATACCTCTATAACTCGATTCTAATAATCTGACCAACATGTTGTGCCTCCAAGAACTAGGGACACCTCAACAAACAAGACACATTCCATGCATCTTCTTAACTCTTCAAATCTATGATTTTCTGTTTAAAACCAGGTTGCTCAGTAACCGACCATGGTCACCCTGTAACCGACCACGGTTACCCTATAACCGACCATGGTCACCCCCGATGTCGACATGTTAGGTTTCCACCTAACCGACGTTGTCATTGTATTCTCCAACAACCTACCTTACTCTTCCAACTTCCACTTGAGATTGAATCTCTTCCTGTGATCTTATTATCAAGAAAAACAAACCTACTATCATCCACCTATCAGTAAACCACTAACAATATACTGAAGAAAAACCTTGCTCTGAAATAACCAAGCTCTGATACCAGTTGTTGGGAATTCGGGACTATGGAATAGTGTTATGATTCAATAACAAACCCAATCATGCACACAGATGATCTAAACAATTCCCCAAAATCTACAATAGTGGAAGTATAAACTAGAATAATCCAAATCAAAACAAAGTACACACACATAACACAACATGTATCGTGGTTCACCCAATGTGGGCTACGTCCACCAAAGATAGAGATCTCATATATATAATATAACAAGAGTACAAACCAACTCTTCAATACAAGAGTACAATGCATCTCTCCAAGAGTATCTCCTCTCCTCCATATCTCTAAATGGATCTACATAAGTGCACTACAACCGTGCCTCCAAACACCACCAAAATCTCACATAACCCGAAACTACTACATCTCTGAACTACTACCAAGTTCTTTGTGGATCTGCGATAAGACCTCTCACATGGGTCTACCAATGTGCAACCATGATTGTGCACCAAGAAGTAAGTTTGTCTCTCCATCACTACATAACTTGTGAAAACATGAAGACAACCTCCTCTACAATATCTAGATCTACATGGATCAATAATACAATATGATCTCATGGATCTACAATATAAGATCTCACAACAACTTATGGATCTAACAATATAAGACTAGATCTACATGGATCTATAATACAAGATCTCACCAACATGTGGATCTACAAGAAGAAACTCTATGTGCTTTGCATACTATGCAAGCCATTACAATGAGACAATAACTATACAAAGGAAATACAGTAGAAGATGTTACCCTCTTCTCACCATTCAGATGTACCTATTATTTCCTTTTGTCCAGCTCCTCTCCATGGAAGCTTTGTCTTCATGTAACCTATTCTTTCTTTCTCTTCTTCTTCATCCTCTCAATCAAGGATTCCACATGCAATAATAATCAATTACATGCCATCATAACATCTAACCCTAGCTTTCATGCTTATATAAGCATCTACAAACTTAGGGCACCTTAGCTATGCATTTACAACCTTTAGATCAACTTTATAACAAAGACCGATGGCGGTTCATTTGTTCGACTGGTTCTTATGCTTGATGATGGCGCTTAATATGTTAACCGACATTGGTTACTATGTAAACCACCACATGTAATGCATGCTTATTGTGAAGTAATCTAGCTCCATTACTTAACAAGCAAGGCCAACTAGAAGATTTTTCTTACAATCCCAAGATCCTTGCAGGTTGCTACAACTTCTGTATCAATAGTTTCCATGACTATGTTATTGTCTGCTTTTGATAGAATTTGTGTTCACATGCCAATGTCAAAGATAAATCCATCCACATTTGATTGCTTCATGCTCCAAACAACAAACCTTAAAAATACTTAAACAGTGTACAATGTAAGCTCCGAAAGAAAATTAACAAACAAAAATCTTACCAACTAAAGAAAATTTGATTTATCTTCCACAACTTCCTTCTCGGTCAGAACTCCAAAAGAATGATTCCATAACTGTATACATCAGATTTCTCATTAAGCCTTGATGTTCTTGCATATTCAGGGTCAATGTAACCAATGATACCCATAACATAGGTAGAGGTGTGGGTTTTGGCCAAGGAAATGCACTTGGCAATGCCAAAGTATGACAAATGTGTTTCAAAATTATCATCCAAAAGAATGTTCAAGCGGATGGATAGTCAGGATTGACATTTTTGTTGGAGTTGTAGCCACCAATGTAAAGGTAATAGTGATTGGAAAAACTCTGATACCTGTCCCTAAACATAAAATATACAATAGTATACTCAATATTCATATTTTGCATACCATGTACTAAATGGAAATGTAACATTAAACAATTGACATTTTAGTGTCTACTGTAAGCAACAATTTTCTCGAATATAGTAAACACCACTCTATACATTCCAGTTCATCACATTGAATACATTTGGTTGTCATGACATGTACCATTCCATATCTTTGTTGCATACAATTTAAACTCATAGGTCAATAGTCTGAAGTTGCAATTTCCAAATAGCTCATGGTATGCAAAATATGAATATTGAGTATACTATATAATTTGGATTCTAAGATACAATTTTCAAGGAGGAAAAGGCAAGTTCATTAGGAAACACAACCCTCTATTGCTCATAATTTGAAGAAGCTCAATTTTCTTGTCACAATTCCAGGTAATAAAGAAGGTTTGCATCAATAGTCCCATTATCATATGGGTTGGAAGCTCCATTGGCCTCAACCTTTTTCTTGCAAAAGAAAGCTCATTAGCTGATAGATTTTTGTTTTATTTCCATGCCTTGAGCAAACACAATTTTTGCACTACTAATAATAAAGATGTGTTGAACTTGACATTAACAGTCCCATATGGGCAATAAGCATAAGCAGACCTCAAATGTCTTGACTGCAAAGTCAAGCTTTCTAGCCCATGGCTTGAAGAAGTTGTCTTTTTATTCCCATAAGACCATTTTTGGGATTAGGAGGCACAACCCTTTATTGCTCTCAGATTGAAGAATTTTGGTTTTCTCGATATGCCTTGAGGTACCTATGAGGATATGCATTAATAGTCTCACTATCATGAAAGTTAGGAGCACTAGTAGTCTTAACCTTTTTGACTGAAAAGGAAAGTTCATTAACCCATGACTTACATAAGCTTGGTTTTATTGCCATACCATGAGATGACACGATTTTAAGCTCTTACTCCTATATTTCTCATTGATGCAGAAGGAACACAAGAAATTAGAGTGCATACAGGAAAATAACCATGATGAGTTCACAAGATTCTGATGCTTGATGCTTCCAATTGTTTCCAACTCAGTTTCAAATTCACGCAAGCTTTGTGGGTAGTGAGTGTACAGTCTCTTTATAGCAATTGGCTTACAATTCTTTAGAACACATTTATAAATAGTGTTTGTAGCACCATAGCGAATTATATATTTCTCGTTTAGATTTTCTGTGATTCTCATTATGTCATCGTACATGTGAAGAGCCATGTCCATGTGCAGTATGACCAACCTTGGAGAACCTAAATGTAACAAATAGATGTGTCAATAAATAAATTCTAATAAGATATTGTTTTTTGATTTGTTGTCTGATAATCTATACAATATGAAATCATGTCTAGCCATGTTAGTTATATCACCTTGGGGGTATCAAATGTATTCATGTTTAGTGCAAATAAAATTGGCCACAAAAGGATACCACCGAGAGATATTGGTATAGATTGCTCAATGAAATTTTACTATAAGCTTATTGAAAAAAACTACACACAATTAACACCATACAATTTTTTATTCAATTTGATTCATCTGGATAATATTCATTATGAAGAGATTACATATAAATAAGTAAATGACATCCTCAATATAAGGATTCAAACCATATCAATTACCCAATCTTCAATTATCTCTCCAACATGATTCTCTCCACCTTTATTTTCTCACAGCTATCTAATAGTGAGTTATTCTCACAACTCACATACACCCAAATATAATATTAATATCTCACACTCACCTAACTACCCATAGAGCTTGCGTGAATTTGAAACTGAGTTGAAACGGTTGTTAGAAAGCAAGTTGATTGATGTTTAAAGAATTGTAAGCCACCTGCTATAAGGAGACTGTACACTCACTTCCCACGAGCGTTTACATGAATTTGAAACTACAATGTCAGATGGGAGATGTGTAGTGGCTTGGGTAGATGGTGGGTATCTCAGGGAGAGGAGAGCTGTGTGGAGAGAGGTGTGGGTAGGTAATTGAGTTAGAGTGTGGAGATTGGGAAGTGGCCGAGCTGGCCTGGGTTATTGGGACAGAGTGGGAGCTCGATCCCAGGGGATAGAGAACAAAGTTGGGGAGATATACGTGGAGGGGTTAGGAAGAGTTGTGTGGAAGGGGAAAGGAGTTGCATTGAAAGGAAGGGAGATGGGTAGAGAGTTGGGAGTGGGAGAAACATGGATTGGAGAAGGGATTCGAGTTGGATGGATGGGATTTAGTGGGTAGATGGGTTGAGGCCATGGCGAGTTGGAAGGATGTAGGAGCTCATGGGGACAGAGGAGAGAGAGCGGACGGTGGAGTAAATCAGTTGGGAGATGGCCGAGGTAATTAGTTGAGTATCCACGTGGTGGAGTGGAAAAATAGGTAGGAGCTGCGGCTGGGAGATAGCTCGAGAGGAGGAAAGGGGAATCGTTTTGAAGGGGAACGATAGGAGCTATGTGTGGAAGTGGTTGGTGTTGAGGGCATTGGGTGAAGGGAGCTAAGTGACAAGTGGAAATCGGGGAGAGAGGAGAGAGGTGAGGACTTGTAGATGAGAGGGAAGTAGCTCGGGAGGTGAGGATGGCTCGGTGGGTAGGTAGGTAAGGAAGTGAGGTGGAAGGGATGTGGGTAGTGAGTTGGATGATGGCCGAGCTGGCCCAGGGAAGTTGGGGTTATAGGGGACATCAATAAGGGATAAGTAGCTTGGGAATGGGGAAGTGAGGATGAGTTGTTGGAGTGGGAGAGCATAGGGGTGAGCCAAGTGGCTCGGTCGAGAGGGAAGAGAGATGGTGAGGTGAGTGAGGATGAAAGGTGGGAGCTCGGGTAAGGAAAAGGTTAGATGGGGAGATGGGTAGTTTAGGATTTTAGAACTTAATAAAATTTTCCATTTTTTTTTATATTTATTCATTTATTTAATTAATAATAATGATTTTTGTGTTGTTTTTACAGGACATGAAATAAAATCTAGGAACATAATAATGTGGAACCAGAAGACAAAGTAAAACCGACACACAAAACCCCTTACCTCGTGATGGAAAAAGACTACCAAATGTAAGTAACACACCAAACAAACAAAGATAATATTAAATCCTTGCAAGAAAGTGAGCGGAAAATGAAACATTCACAAAATATATATCATGTGATGACAACTAGGAGAATAATAAATTACACAATCAAACTTGAAAACACAACCAAACGATAAGGTTAATTTCCGATTCATTTCCCATGCGGGTAGAACTCAATAGAAAACAAGAAGAGCACATACCTCCAAGGTGACCTAAACGATGGATCGTACTAAACTGAGATCGACAAATACTAAGACCTTGCAAACAAGTAAGTTAGACAAGACGAGTAAAATAAAAAACAAAACGACCATATCTAGGATATGGTCCCATCGGGCGTGCCAAAATGTTGTACAAGAAACCTCATTCTCACATGGGTGAAATCTGATACTGGAAGCCACCGAAACTTTGAATGATGGAGGGCTTAGGACCTCAGATGCGGATATGGATCTACGGGCGCGAGAGAGATAGATCTGCAAAACTGAAACAGATGTGATTAGATAACAATATGTGGGGTTTCCCGGACAATACCGGTTCCAAGAGGATGTTAACTCCCTTGGAGGATGTCAATCCCGTGTCTAGAAAGATAGCAATAAATGATGAACAATAGATATCATGCAGAAATAATGAAATACAAAATGACAAGTAACTAAAATGACGAGGGACTTAGCTTGTGCTTTGATATGGAGATGAAATGGGCATCAGGATGGCAAGATGACAAACAATGGCAAATATTTCTCCCACACTCCTCACCTCTAACTTCTAACAATGGCAAAGGTTTTCCTTGACCTCAAACTTGCATAACTTAATCAAGCACTTTCTTCTCCTTTCCTAAAAACTTGATGGTGAGATTTCATACAGAGTTCTTCCTCCTTTTTGGATCCTCCCGAAAGATGGGGAAGACCCATATTTATAACTTGGAGGTGAGGTTAGATTGGGGTTAATGAGTAACCGGGTTTGATAAATTAACCTGGTTAAGAGACATGATGTGATCACGCGGGGCCCATGGTTTGACTTATTAGGTGGAGTGGGGAGCATGATTTGAATGGGTAGGTGAGATAATAGATTCCATTCTTGAAATTAAGAGTGGAGTGTCGGATGGGTGTATTATTGCCCATGAATTGAATAATTTTGAGAGATGCCAAAATTCAATTATTAAATGGGTTTATATGGAGCCCATTTGATAATTAATTAAATTTGGGTGAGTAAATGGATGGGATTTATTTAAATTTAAGAAAAATAAAAGCGAGAGTGAAAGTTGAATGAATGTGAGATGACAGAGGGGCGTTATACCAAAAATTGGTGTCTACAGATTACTTATGACCACTTGCCTACTTTACATCGGGCTCATCCGAACCTATCAAGGATTATATTTTATGATTCAATGCTTGTATGCATCAGCTAGTATTCCAACCTATAGACCTTGAGAAGCAATTCATTTTCTGTCTGTCACCTAATTCCTCCACTCTAGCAAATATTACGGTATAATACATGTGATTCATTCATTATTCTATGTTATAAAGTCATTGACCTAGAATAAGATCTTCTCTCAACACACATCATAGATCCTTCACACATCTCTATGACTATTACCTCATCTAGTTCTCTGTCAGTGCCTCCAATTGAGCATCCTACACAATCTCCACCTTTGCCTCACAAGCAAAGAAAACAAGCTCAACCCACTCCACCACAAAAACATACTCCTTCTCCAACTTCTGTGACAGCTACTCCTCCTACCACTCCACCTAGGTCGTGTGAGCCTTTACATTTCTCTCATCACGCTCGACCACACGATCTACTACATTTTTATATACTAAACAATTAATTCACTTACCCTCCAACCAACATCATCCACAACACCGATTACAACATCAACGTGACCAACCTTATTATAATTATCATCGCATAAATGGCCATAGGGACAATGATTGTCTTGCCCTTCATGATAGATTACAAAAACTAGAGAATAAGGGCATCATCTCCTTTGATCTCAATCACATAAGAGATCCATGTCTCATCTCCTCATCAAAGAGTTTCTACTATAATTGAGTCATCTCCTACATCTGGTGCTCAGGCCATGGTATGTTCACCATAGTTTGTTACTCATGTGCGCTCTCCACCACATCCATACATCACTTCATTGCATCATCGCATCCACTTCATCCATCTCATTCATCACATTCACGCTATCCATCGCATCACACTTGCTCCTTCACATTGGTTTCCATAACACTCCACTCTCGCACATCCCACCGCAGCTCCATATGATATTCAATTCAGTTCATACACTCATATTGCTTCCATCCCTTCGCACCACCTTGGTCTTTGGTAGGTGATTATTATCACCTTACCCCCGATGACGCACTTGTGTTCTTACGATTCTTACACAAATGTTGAGGGTTTTCTTTAAGAACCTTTCATCACACGCTCAATCGCTCACCTAGCGTATCCAATCATTTCCCAATGATGCACTCTTGTTTTTCGTGGTTCATTCTTGACTGTTGAGGGATCTTAACTACATGAGCTTAAGCATCCATACGTTGGGGGCATCGCATCATTTTCCCCATCCTATTAACATATTAGCATTACATTACATTATCCCAATGCACATTCATCACGGTATGTTAGTCTGATCATCATACATCATTTTTTTACATTCATCATCATGCTAACTACATCTTATAAAGTCCATTTAATAAACCTTTCACTTAGATCATTATTCACATTCGTTATCACATCCTATTTGATAATATTACACACATGTTATATCGATTAACATTAACAACACTAACCAAAAACATCGCATACATTCCAACAATAATCACAAAATCATACAACATCGATACAACACAAAATAAGCTCATCATATATAAGTCACATTTTTCCATACATAGATAATACAATTGTCACTTTGGGGGGAAAGTCCCTTACATCATATACAATAAGGCCCATCACACCTCATCATCGTTATCGCTCTCAGGTATTGCGAGAGCCCTAGAAATAGATGCCTCACCACTACCTCGGCATCGTTATTCGTGGCCTCGATACCTCTCCACTTGCCTACGTAATAAGGTGTTCTCTGTAGACTACTCGAGAACTCGCATATAAATCCACGTATCGAAAAAATACATCTTGCGCTAGGGGACCACCACCCAACGCCTCTCTGGCACATCAAGTATCCTCACGTGCCTTGTCTCTCTTAGATAGCAATACAATACATGTGGATGCTGCTATGGCCATTGGCTCAAATAAATGGGCATCCTCGCCCAAGATCTCATCCACTCATTCAAGTATACCTCCACCAAGCATATCGGTCGACACATTCCACTGTCAACGTGTGGATGGATGTGTCGAATATCAAGGATAAATACGCATTGCCTACAAAACAAACAACACAACACATTAGATAACCATTACTAAATCATCAATCAATAACAAAACACATAGAATAGACATATATAGATAATTATGCTCTGCTATAGTTGTTGCCACATCGTCGGGGCATGTACTTCCCCCTCTCCTCCCCTTGTTAGGAATTAATATGTTATTATGAACATTAGTCATTTATGAGTGGAATTATATTATCTAGATGATAATATAATATTGTAATAGTTAGATTATTTTGTGAGAGTGAGTTGTGAGAACAAGTCATGTAGATAAAGTTGTGTGAGATAATAAAGGGATGTTAGAGAGATATTAGGAGATGGGGTTGAGATTATGTAGGGATTGAATATCACGTTTGAATCCACCATTGTAGGGGTTAATTGATCTATATATGTAACTCATTAATCATGAATAAAATATCCCAATTGAATTATGTAACATCTGAGTTTTATTGTTTATTATAGTGTTACATTTGTGCGAAGTAGACACCAAATTAATATTTAGTATCAGAGCAGGTTTTTTCCAATGAGAGTATTGAAGCCTTTGGTATGAGTTTCATTCATATATCTGCACTCTCAGTAATCTCCTCTCTGTTCGAAGACTCGTGTGTATTTATATATGGGAGGTTGGCGGCCTGGTCCATGCATTTGACAGTGATCCATGTTTTTATGTCTTCTGTGGACATCATTAGCTCAATCTGTATTCTTTTGAAGCTTGTTACATATCTTATAAATTGTTTGAATCCCTGCGTGATTGGCTGCAAACTTCATACACATTCATTTCTACTGCTGCAATGTTACATTGGACATGCATCAAGGCTAGTGGATCCTCCAAAACTCACGCCAATCTAGTACACATACTGCCCTCAGAATTGAATTCAATATTTGATTGTTTAAGTTTTTGTTGTTTTGGTCTATTATAATCGATAAAAGTTGTTAATGTTTAATAAGACCATATAATAGACATGTCTTACTTGGTCTAGTCACTTTAAGTGTCTAAAAATAAAAATGGGTCAATTCTAGCTGTCACCGTCCATCCTAATTATACCCTACATTAGGAAGTTTAAATATGAGTAAAAGTAGTTTTATACGTGTCATTTTAAAAGTTTAGAGTTTGAGTTATTAAAATATTTTAAAGTGTCTTAGGTATTTAATATTTTCTTTTTTTATGAGTATTTTGTTTAAAAATTCCATTCATCTTATATTAGAAATAAGTATTTAATAAAGTTTATTTTTATTCATAAAAAGTAATCCAATAATATTATTTTTTCTCTAGATTTAAAATGTGTAAGTCTTTTCTTTATTAAATCAATGTTTGTAAAAGATCGATTCGTATCATTCTAATATTTTTAGTCAGTCCTCTTTATTGTATTGTAAAAAGAGTCAAGTATCATCATTTTGTGTCATCATAAATAGTCAAATTAAAATATTATAAAAATAAAAAAGAATTACCTCATTTTTAGCTAAACGCATTATCATTGGAATCCAACGTCCAAATTGTGGGTGGGACATCCATTTGAGCTTCATGATCAAATCCAGTTGAGTTAGCAACATACAGATAGAGGATGGAAGCAATGGAGGAAGGAGGCGATCAACGCCTCTCATCAATCACCAACGATGGGGCCACATTCTGCTATGGTGAAATCTTTTTCAGTAATGTGTTTGCTTTGATATGCAAAATAAGAACATGTGTTTGTTCATGTTCGCTTTGGACGTGTGATTTTTCCTAATATAAACTCTTGAACGTGTTGTGATATGGCATGGAAGGTGCGGAATAGTGAAATAGTTGTATAAGAGGGAAGCTAACTACAGAAATCCTCTGACTACAGAGATTCTTTAATTGTCGTACTTCTTTATGAAGATGATCACCAATGAAACAACCTCATTTCGTTCACATGGGATAAATGTGGGATGTGTTATTTACATAGTAGTGGTCATGTGCAACAAGATCCACATAACAAGAGTTCGAGACAGTAGTATGCAAACCTAAAAGTATGCGGTGGCATATGATTCTAGTTTCAATTCCACTTTGCCCCATGTTCACACTAAGGGGGTGAATGTTAGGAATTAATATGTTATTGTGAACATTAGTCATTTATGAGTGGAATTATATTATCTAGATGATAATATAATATTGTAATAGTTAGATTATTTTGTGAGAGTGAGTTGTGAGAACAACTCTCATAGATAAAGTTGTGTGAGATAATAAATGGATGTTAGAGAGATATTAGGAGATGGGGTTGAGATTATGTAGGGATTGAAGATCATGTTTGACTCCACCATTGTAGGGGTTAATTGATCTATATATGTAACTCATCAATCATGAATAAAATATCCCGATTGAATTATATAACATCCGAGTTTTTATTGTTTATTATAGTGTTACATTTGTGCAAAGTAGAGACCAAATTAATACCCCTTCTTACATGCGGTAACCCCATTGGACCTACAAATAACGGGAACAACAATACCCATCAATGTGTTGTCTACCATGTGCGATACTCCTCTATGCAACATGTATCATCTACATTTATCACCTTTATTGTCACATCTACCTCATCTGGACCAGGAGGAACCAACTACTCTGCTTTGTCGGCCTCAGTCTAGCCCTAGCCCTCCTCAGTGCCCTAATAGCTCTCAACCATATATATGGCTTTGGGGAACATGTTGAGCTATACCAAGGTCCGACGTGATACCCTCTCCACTCGGAAGAGCTCCACCACACTTGGAAATATGTCCTCTAACCACATAGTCCTTTGAATACACCACAACTCTATAGATCCTTCCTCCTGACCATCCTCCATAATCACGGTATGGCCTCCATATGACCGCATCGGGCCCCATCGTGTCTATCGGGCCCATGTAGGTATCTGTATCCATCCTACGCCCTCGAATATTGACCCATCTCCTCGCATATATCTTGAGTTTAGCCCACTCAGCTCATGGACTACCCCCCAACTGGCCTCAACATTGTTATGTGTTCATATGCCCACACATGTAATAACATATTAACTCATATCCCCCCTCCATGCTCATCATGAGTAAATCGGTAGACAGTCTCTTATAGGTGGGTCAAGATACATCGGGCCCATGCATATTTAGTACTCTCCTCCTCTATACACCAACATATATCATGCATCTTATACAAGATGCCTACACCACGACCTTCCATCTATAGATGAAGCAATAACAACCATGCTAGTTAACTTCCACAATGCACGGAACACCGGACCTCGGAATAGCATCTAGACGATATGGGCCTCGATAGGCACTCAAATCCCCACAAAATACCATCTCGCAACTCACATCTGCGTCTCCATATCTTCCAATGCCATCACATGTACTCTCTCACCAACAACTGCGCAACCGCAGAGATACGATACACATACTCTAAAGTCACTTTGTCATCTCCCGTAGGCAACCAAAACATGCATGTATTTGAACACCATCTCTTGCATAGTGTAGTCAACATAGGCATATTATGGGGCACATCCCCCATCCGTGTTATGTTTCGCAGGCTAACATGATCCATCACATCCCAATCCTCATCTGAAAAACCTAGCCCAAACAACATACTCAAATGACAACCTCTCGTAGAACTCCATCAAGTGAATATCCCTCTACACACCACAAAATGACAACAAAACACAACATTAGAACACTACAAAAATCCAAACACGCTTGTTTATCACATTACTATACATTACACATATAATTTTCATCATTCTAGGCTACATACACATCCGTCTTTACGGACCAGGGCACCCCCAGTTCGGGGATCGGATACCTCTCGGGACATTAGCGCCTAAAGTTGGGCCCTCTATCCCAAGGGTCACTAGCATCCTCACTGCTATTGTCCAGGTCTAAAACGCCAAGAAAATTAAAATTCTCAAATTTTCAAAAATTCAATACAAATGACTATTACACCATACATTTTTCGAAAAATAATGCACTTACCAATTTTGCGGTCTTGTGTGACACTATGACGGTCGCCACCCTCTCAAACCGACTAAGATGCACTGCTCACTTGTGACATTTTCACTCACTTCGTGTTCAATCTCACAATCGTGCAAACAACAAATGAAGTAACTAAATACTTTTTCACTTCACTACTTATAGTTACTTTTTCACCTCCTTTACTATAGTCATTATTTCACGCTTATTCTCATAACTAATACACACCACACTATTTTTGTCATATCTTGAGCATTTCTACTCCAATTTACACCTTGTTTGCGGAATTTTTTTAGAATTTTGTCTACCACCATACCCTACACACTACATGTACCTTATCACTCCTTGAATTTTTTTCATCTAACTCATACACATTTTTGGCAATTTCTATCACTTTCTATCTATTTCATGCTTACTTTCGGCTTAGCGTTCGTTCTTCTCATCACTCCCCCTTTCGCCAAAAGGGGGGCCATATCATTGGGGCCATCATATAATTCCCTTATATCATCACACATTTAAAACAATACCAATGCGATAAATTCCAAAACATTTACTAGTTCATTGCGTGACATTTCACCATTATTCTATCATTTCCCCCTAATGACCTAATATGGGGGCAACTAACGATTCCCCTAAAAACACAGGGGCAACTCTCTCTCTATGAGTAATAATTCAAATCAATCAATGCGTTCACATTTATAACAATCGAAATCATTTCATCACTACAAATTTAACTCAATTGGCCTCCTAGATGACCTAACTTGGGAGTTACATGCGGCCTCCTAAATGACCTAACTTAGGAGATTACATTCATTTCTTTCTCAGATGACCTAACTTGGGAAGCCATCTCACATTACACGTTGACTTCGAATCTATATTACATTGATGACCTAATTTGGAGGCCATTACCTTGCAGTGATACCCATGGAGTGGGGGCAAAAGTTTGATCAAAATTATCTGGATCCAGAATCCACAAATCTTTGATCTGATTCCATCTGCATTGGCTAGATATTGAGGATGTAGTTAGAGATTGGAGAATAACACACTTTTCTCCCTACACTCTTCCTTTGGCAGCAAGATGCCCAAATCCTCCAGTTGATTATTCATATACACGTGTTTGGGTCGGGAATTGATCACTCCCTTACCCATCTTATCATCATTATATGCATTCGAAATCATCATACATTGCAATCATCACTCTCATTTAGTGCACTTCATCATACTAGTACACTTTTCATTACGTTGCATGGATTAACCCATTGATCCATGGTTCAACACACTTTATGGTTCTTTCAGCATGCTTTTACTACCACATTTGCACGTTCTACTACAACATTGGTTTCTCGGCTTTTTCTTTATTACGCATCTCTATCTACTTTATGATACTTTGAGATTTCTGCTCACCAACATAAATTGGGGAAAATGTAGTAAAAAATCACACACTTACTATTACATTTATACCACCAAGTATGTTATTTTATATATGGATCTCACATAAGAAAAGTATTCACTAATAGCTCATCCCCTAGTTACTGCATTCGCTTAATTGGTCGTCATTGTCATTTGTCTTGTACTGGTTTTCAATTGTTTGCATAGTTTTGGTCATCTCTAAGGGAGTCTCAATGGTCATTATTTGGTCATTTGTCGTCTTTAGTCTCTCGACTAAGGGCTAAGAAAGGTCTTGGGCACCGTTGGTGCCCCGATTCTCTTTTTATGTGCCCCGGTCCCAATTACAATTCATTTTCATTTAGAGTTTCGAGGTCAGTCTTTATGGTTTGTTATCTCATTCCCTAGGTACTATTCGCTATGTCGGGTCATTAGTGTCAAAATTTTAGCAATAGATCCCTATATAAACATAACATACTCACTATTCTATGGGTGGACTATCTATTATTAAGAGATATCTATCTATTGAGGCAAATGACCGCATTTGGGCATCATTTCCATTTGCATCACACAAACATAGGGGAAATGGTTGTATTCATTCTATTCCATCCACCATTTGCATCTTACATCTAGTTATTGCCCCCTACTTCTGTGTCATTGATGTTAGGGCACCCTAGGCACACAATTGTACACACAAACACATAGAACTACATTGGGTCTGGAATGTAGTACAAAACTTAGTTGTAAGTCCACCATTGTGGCAGCTAAGGTCAATTCGACCCCTTCATATGCATCTTTCTTTTTTAGGGATTTGATGCTTTATAAGGGTTTTACAGGTAAATATTCATCACAAATTCATGATGACATAAGCGACATAAGGAATTATGACAACTACGCGAAAAAGACTAAGATATTGCAAAGATCTTGCGATACTTCATCAAATCCAGATCCTAAGATTTTCTATAGACTAGAGCGCTCAGACTATAGACCAGGGTGCCCACAAGCGCCCTGATCCTCTTCTAGGTGCCCCTCAATCGGATCTTCATTTCATCTACTTTAACGTAATTTCCTAGGTCGTGCCATCACACTCTGCTTCGTCCGCACATCATCTTGTTCGATCGACATCACAACGGTAAGTCCTTTTCGTGTTAGTATCTTATCCCTACTATTTCAATTATTTTCATTTCATTTAAATATCAAATAAAATTATTTAGCATTTACATTACACTTCATATCAGTTATTTCATTATTGTTACTAGTTTAGATTAACTTAAAATAATAGTACAATTTCCTTATTTTAGTTAATCAATTGAAAGGTCTAAGCCCCAAATTTATCTCAGGGCCCTAAGAGGGTACGTGGTTGAACTCTTAAGTGATATGGAAAAAAAATCATGTCTCGCCTCTAATGTTGGGTACCCTTGCTACTTAGTCTCTCTTTAAAAACAAGCACCATAGTTGGGTAAAAGCCCTTAAAGGCCCTTTTAAGGAGAATTCAAAGAGGATATGCCTCAATTAAACCTATAAAAGATCACTCAACTAACTTTGTTTTTCTCATCTTCCATGTTAATATTACTAGTGGTCAATTTTGTGGTGTTGCAGAGAGATGATTGGGCATGTAGACTTTAATCAAAGTGTTGATTTTTGGCAACAAGATAAATGGAGTGGCCAATTGCTCGTGAAATGGCACATTGTCAAGGATGTTCCTAATGATTAGTTATGTCACATCACATTGGAAGCCAATGACAATAAGCCACTAACAAAATATAAGGATAAATATGAGGTTAGTTTGCTTCTTTATATTTGCAATTAAATTTGAAAATGACTATTATATTATTTTCGTGCACTAACTTAGTTGTGATTGTATATTACCTATGTATGGATTGTAGATTGTTTTTGTTCACAAATAGTTCAAGTAGATGTAAATGGAACACTACCAACTTCATATCTCTTAGAAATGCACTTCATTATCGATCACATATTTTTAGACTTGGACAAGATGAAAAAAGCCTTAAAGAATCACGGAATAAAAATAGTCATTCAAAAATTATGTCTCACCTACACAACTCCCATGCAGATTTGACAAATTTGACTCATATGAAAATTATCTTCTCACAAATCTTATTAATGATAAATGGATGCTCTTTAGCACATATGTAACTTTAAAAAGTTTAGATTAAAAATTTGTAAAAAAAATTAACCTAAAAAGACTTAAAACTTGTCATATCATTAAAAAGTAGCGAATAGAAATAAAAAAATATGTGTTTCTATTTATTTATTTTATTTAGAAAAACATTAAAAAAATTCTCAACATAAAAACCATAAACATTCATTTTTAAAAAATACATGTCTCGTGATTGGCGCCGAAAGATATACTAACCTACTTTGGGAAGAAGAATGTTTAGAATTGTTGTCCTCCCCTATAAGAAATGTATGAAGAGAACATTTATATTGGTGAGTTAAAAGCAAACCCTAATAATGGATTCTAATAGTTTGATTTCCTTATTTTAGTTAATCAATAGAAAGGTCTAAGCCCCAAATTTATCTCAGGGCCCTAAGAGGGTACGTGGTTGAACTCTTAAGTGATATGGAAAAAATTCATGTCTCTACCTCTAATGTTGGGTACCCTTGCTTCTTAGTCTCTCTTTAAAAAACAAGCACCATAGTTGGGTAAAAGCCCTTAAAGGCCCTTTTAAGGAGAAGTCAAAGAGGATATGCCTCAATTAAACTCGTAAAAGATTACTTAACTAACTTTGTTTTTCTCGTCTTCCATGTTAATATTACTAGTGGTCAATTTTGTGGTGTTGCGAGATGATCGGGCATGTAGACTTTAATCAAAGTGTTGATTTTTGGCAACAAGATAAATGGAGTGGTCGATTGCTCGTGAAATGGCACATTGTCAAGGATGTTCCTAATGATTAGTTATGCCACGTCACATTGGAAACCAATGACAATAAGCCACTAACAAACTATAAGGATACCTATGAGGTTAGTTTGCTTTTTTATATTTGTAATTAAATTTGAAAATGACTATTATATTATTTTCATGCACTAACTTAGTTGTAATTATATATTACCTATGTATGGATTGTAGATTGTTTTTGTTCACAAATAGTTCAAGTAGATGTAAATGGAACACTACCAACTTCATATCTCTTAGAAATGCACTTCATTATCTCGATCACATATTTTTAGACTTGGGCAAGATGAAAAAAGCCTTAAAGAACCACGAGAATAAAAATAGTCATTCAAACATTTATGTCTCACCTACACAACTCCCATGCAGATTTGACAAATTTGACTCATATGAAAATTGTCTTCTCACAAAACTTATTAATGATAAATGGATTCTCTTTAGCATTGTTGGTTGTCAAATTAGGACTTTAATGAAAACAACGATCGGGGACAGAAAGTCCCTCTTTTAATGGGAGAGGTGTCATTATTGAAAGCAAGCAAAGAAAACTATTTACAAATGTACAACTTTCTATTTTAATGAGGAACTATGATATCATGAAAGTGTTTTAATGCGAGGTAGATCATCAATACAAAAGAACAAAAGAACTAAGGAAAGAAAATATAGAATGTAACAACATTCGGGAAATATAGATAGCATAATAGTTCCTATAAAATGATGTGTAATGATAATATATAGAACATAATCATTCATATAAAATCACCAGATATAATTTCATAGACACAAAATTCTAGAAATGACATCCATAAGAATACAAAGCTTCTTAATGTGATAAATTAATGATTCAAACACTTTAGACAAGCCATAGAGGATAAATCAATGCAGATAGAAACAGGAAGGGAAATCTTCTATATTGATCAAATTTGTATTCTTTTACACTTTCAAAAATTCCAGAGTTCCAGCCCTTTGGAATGGCGTGAAGAGCCCAATATATAGCTTATAAGGTGGTTACATTTGGTAACCGTTTCTTTTAACTAAAATATTAATTAAGGAAATTACACAATATAAAGTCCTTAATTAATTTACAAGGAGCCCAACTAACAATAGAATAAGAGAATGAAGAGCCAAAAGTAGAGATATCCTATTATGGTTGAGGAGGGCCCACTGATTTGAGGATCCGATGCCTAAATCTTTTCAACGCTTCTGCTATCTCCATGCCTCTTGGAATTGTTGTGTTGGAAGTAGCATGTGTCCACGTGCCTAGACATTTCTCCATATCTTTATCAAACTCGGTATGCTCCAGATATTCTTTATTAGCCTCGGACAATAGCTAAATGAAGAGAAAAATGTCTTTCATCTTCTCCTTAATAAATGACTCTTCTTTGAATAGATCACCCTTGACAAAGGTTCTAAACTGAGCCTTGATTTCTTGAAGAGAAAAGGAAACACCTGTAGTTTCATCCTGAAGATGGCAGTGGATATCTTTGAAGGCAGATAAAACACAAGTTTTAAAGGACTCCCCTTTTTGCCACACATTCCTCAATTCTCCCAATGCTTCCTCCATAACCTTTATCTTCCACTCAATGCTGAAGATCCATGTTGTTGACAAGTTATTTTTGACATCATCAAACACATTGTTGGCCAACAGATCTTCTCATCGGTTTGGCCCATTAGACGGAGGTCTGCAATACATCCACTCTAGACCTTCAGCTCCTTGTCCATGGATTTGATTGAGGAAGTAAGTTTCTTATGCAAATTGATCACCTTCTCATTGGTTTTGAAGGCTTCTTCAATGAAATTCAAACCAGCTATAGTCATATCATCCACCATGGCTTCCACGACTTCCCATAAGTAGAATACTTATGTATGTCTTTGATGCTTTGAACCTCATCTTGACTGAGAGCTATGGGAGGTGGGAGAGAAGCCAATGGAGTTGGATTCAAAAGTTTATCTTTTGCCAATAATGATCTAATAAATTTGGAAAGAACTTGGTATGTTCTTCCAACTACTCCATGGTTTGCTTGCCTTTCTCGAACCGTTAAATAAATTTAGTGACAATCTCCCGAAGGTTATGAACCTCACTCTCAAGTGTAAATTCTCCCATTAGAAACTTGAAACCTCCAAGTCGAGATCAAGATATCTTTCTCTTCTTTATCTACTCGGGTCCGACAACCTATAGAACAGTGGCCTTGAGAATCAGATACCAACCTTGAAGTAGTCTTTGCTTTCTTTGCTGGAGGAGGAGGGGTAGTACTAAGCAGAGCTGCTACAACATCAAAATCATGCCCTGTTAATTGGGAAGAATATTTTCTTTTCTTACTGCATCATGTGGGCTGCACCTGTGCAAAGTAAGAAGAAGAAATAGAAGGAGCAAGGGGCCCGAGTGCAAGGGAACTCATGGCACTCGTGAGTATGAGCCACTTTGTTGTTTCCAGTGGAGAAATGAATGGAACCTCAAGAATTTCCTTTGCAGAGGAGCCAATTAAACTTGGAGGTTCGTTCTTGATTCTTCCTTCTCAATCTTAGCAGTGGTTTCAGGGATTTCTTCTGGTTCTTTCATCTCATCATCATCATCACTATCACTTAGAACAATAATGTTCTCCGCCCACCAGAAATTCCGAGTGCTCTAGAAGAATCTCTTCCCGATTGGTTCTTGTTTGACCTCTTTGAGCTTATTCTGATATACTTGGTTGGAAGAGGAAGGAGTAGACAATTCTGGTTCTTTCATGGCGTAAGAAGAAGGAGTTTGCTCAAGCACCTCGGTCTAGGTGTATGTAATTCCTTCCTAGGAGTGGAAGTTTATCTTGAAGAAGATCTATCTTTGCTCATCCCGAGTTCACGCACCTTTCTGTCAAACCAAATCTTGGTTCTCGACGATGACATAGGGTGATTATCTCACTCAAGTCATCTCTTTCCCTGAAAAACCAATCTAGTGTTTCTAGAGGAGTGTGTTTTATTTATCTTTCATACTCGAAGGATTGCAAATCCTCATCATCATCCTTAAGACCCTCAGGCACCTAGTAGAAGTTGAGGTTTATGATTTGTTGAAGAGACAATCTACCAAAATGCCTCCTCTTGGCTTCAAAATCATCAACACAATTAGCCCAGTAATCCTTAGTGTCAGGACGGTGATGATAAGTTATTTTGAGATTTTGATCAATGAATTTCTTTAGATCAAAGCAATTCCTGGCTTGAAGAAATGAACTGTAAGAGGAGTAATAGCCCTTTCTATATTTTGGGCATCTAGAGTTGTTTGCATGTATAATTCCCCAAGGTGATAGGGAAATGAAGACCTATAATCTTCTTATCTCGGTAGGTTCTATGGAGTTTATCCAACTTTGTCTGCATACCTCAACCAAAGCCATTTTGTCATTGCAGAACATGGGAAGCTTGAGAGGTGTGCTTTCAAAACAATCCAGTCTGATGTATGAGAACTTTCGAACTGGATGAAGAAATCCCCATACTTAGCTATCAAAGCCATAGCCTCATCAGAGAACCTTCTGGCAGTGTCACCCTCCAAGAGCCTCACAATGTACATGGTGAAAGCATCATTTACCCTTATGAAATTGTGATTACTGGCCTTGAGGGTAAACTGAGGGCAATATGTGTAGATGGGCTCATCCTTCTTGCCCTCAATGTAAGTGAAGCCGAACCACTCCCGAGATGCTGCTAGGGTGTACATGAGATAAGTCATGTAGAACTTCTTAGTTTGCCGAACCTTTGACAACTGTCATCGGAGTTCGACAAATAATCTCAGCCTAATTTATGTTTTGCTTACCCTCGCAGATGATGCTTATGAAAGGGCACATCCAAAAATGGAAGTCATTGGTAGAGGGCATTCCCATAATACGAGGCGAGCAAGATGATGAAATCTGATAGTTCTTCATTGAAATCAACCTTGAACAATGCCTTGGAGAGTCGGGACGCTCCCTTCTTAGGACACTTCAGCCATGACTTAGCCACTCATGCCTTGTATTTCTTGTTGTCTTGATCAAATAGGGTATGAGCTTGAGCAAGAGTGAGAACAATGGAGTCTTCTGTCTTAGGAATGTGTAGGGCAATGGCAATGGTGGAAGCATCCAGTTTGTAATCAATTCTCCATGTACATTAACAACCTCCTTGGTATCTGGGTTGAAATGAGCCCCACATGTGAGCACGGTGTCGGCACACTGCACAGAGATGGGAAAACTAGCAACATACGCGATTCCACTGTTATTGATCATTTGGGCCATAGGAGCTGGGTTGACGCATGTTAGCCTGCCTTAGAAATCATCAAAATCCAAGTGTCGAACTTCACTATCCCCAATATTAGGTACATAGGTCTCCAAAGGTGACAGATGCTCGTGCCCTTGAAACTTGATCTTCATTTTTACAATGCACAGATAAATGACCTTCAAAGAACATATTCGTGATAAAGATGCAAAGGGATACAAGAAGTTGAACAAATGACTTAATTGCATGAATGCGGACAAGAAATAGCGAGTAAGCAATGTGGCAAATGCATAGATGATCGCCCTCTAAATAGTCATTTAGGAGAGAGAAGGTCATAAATGATCATTAAATACACCTCAGACTTGACTCAAAAAGGTGAAATGGAGGAAAAGTGGAAAAAATTGGCCCGTACGGTCCATGGGACATTGAGACATGAGGGACACGAAAAGCCGATTCGGTCCAATGCGGCGCAATGCGGGCCAAAAGAGAGCACAGATGGTCCAGGGACACAGAAATGTGAAGGGTGCGAAAAGCTGATTAAAAAATGCGGGGAATCGGTGAATAGGAGCCCCGAGCATACTTGGGACATGAGGGACAAAAATTTATGATAGATCTGATGGATAAGGAGTTGTGGGTAAATCGGTCGATCGGTGAATAGGAGGCCTAAGCGTACTTGGGACATGAGGGACAAAAATGTTCGACAGACCCGCAAATTACTAAAATGACCCCAAGAAATAGAATTTTCACTATCACTTCAAATTTCTTACTTCACCAAAAGACTTCTGAAGGGTGCCAACTCAAAATTTTCAAATTTTTTAAATTTCAAAAGAGGGGAATTTTGAGGGAATAACATTGGCTCTTTCTGGGGATGACTTGACTAGATCACAGGAATGAGGCAAGACAAGAATCAAGAAAAACTCGAGGAAGAAGACCAGTGCCTTATCCATTGGGCAATAGAGTCAAAGGCAAAACAATACAGAAGGCAACACATGGAAAAACCAAAACAAAGGCAAGGAAAGGAAAACACACACTGTACATAATATACAAAGGACTTCCTATTCACCTAGGATTTGAACAATTTTAGGTACTTGCCCACTATAAGGGAGTGGGAGGGAAGATCCATCCATGTAATCAAGATAGAAATAATTTTCACTAGCAAAGTGCCTGATTCTGAAAGGACCAAGCCACAGAGAGTCAAACTTACCATGGCTTCCTCGAGGTTCATGCCTTTTGTCCCATAGTAAAACAATGTCTCCAACTTTGAAATCTTTGGATCTGGTTTTCTTGTCAAATAAATATTTCACCTTCTATTGATGCACATAGATCCTATCGAAAACCTGCAGCCTATCTTCATCTAGCTTATGGAGATACATGATCCTCTTATCCAAGGAATCACTGAAATTGGGGTCCTTAATAGCTTTCATTAAATGCAAAGTTGATAGTTTCATTATTACTGGAAGTTGAGCTTCCACCCCATACACTACTTGAAAAGGGGACATCCCAATTGCTCTTTTGGGTGTAATCCTATCCGCCCAGAGAGCATCATAAAGCTTCTTGTGCCAGTTCCTCTGAGATTCATTGACAAGCTTTCTTACAATGGTCACCAAATTCTTGTTTGTTGATTCTGCTTGTCCATTCCCTTGAGGGTAGTAATATGAAGAATGAGCAAGGGAAATTCCATACCCATAGCATAAATTCATCATCTCAACAGAAGAAAAATTGGAAGCATTATCGGTCATGATCTTGTTTGGTACTCCAAACCTTATCAAGATGTTTTCTTTGATGAAATTACATACTACCTCAGAAGTAGTACTTTTAACTGGGATGGCTTCCACCCACTTGGTGAAATAATTTGTGGCAGTCAACACATGAGTATGTCCTGCACTTGAAGATGGGTTGAGTGTTCCGATGAAATCCAAACCCCATTGTTGAAAGGGTTCTTCGATCACAACTGGCTTAAGTGGTAAAGCAACCAACTTAGGTCTTCCCACAAAGGTTTGACAAGCTTCACACTTGTCGACCCACTTTGATGCATCTCTAAACAAAGTAGGCCAATAGTATCCTGCATGAAGAATTTTGTGAGCAGTGACAGCAGATGAGAAATGACCTCCACAAGCTTGATCATGAAAGCTGAGAACAACTTCTTCTATTGCTCTTTGTCAACACACTTCAAGAATCTTCCATCCACTCCTCGTTTGAACAAAGCATTCTCCCACAATACGTATTGTGCTAACCTTAACTTGATGGCTCTCTTTTCTTTGGCAGTTAAGTGAGATGAACACTCACCATAGGTAAGGAAATGAGCAATATCAACATACCATTCATCTGTCGAGCTAGGAACAAAACAACGGGGACATCAACTTCATCCTGAGGTGCTTCATGACTAGCCCCTTCGGAAATGAGTTCACACAGCCTTTACCCCGAACTAGCTTTGTTGGTCTAATGTCGAGATCATACTCCTGAACCTTTGCTACCCAATTTCCTCTCTTGGTTCCAAACTCCTACTGTGTAAGAATAGACTTGATGGTCGTATCGGCACAAGCACAACAGAGTGAGAGTTAAGAATGTAAAATTGAAACTGCTTAACAGCTTTAACCACTGTGAAAGCATGTTTCTCCATCATAGTGTACTTCAACTCATGATTTTTCAGAATATAACTCATGAATGCAATTGGGAGCTCATGATCTTCAGAATCTTTCTAAGTCAACACAACAGCCAAGGTACTCTCTGTGGCATAGCAATAGATAATAAAATCTTTGCTAAAATTTGGGCATGCTAAGATAGGAGTCTTAGCAATAGCTTTCTTAATGCCTTCGAATGCTTCCTTTCCTTCAAAGGACCAACCAAATGTTTGCTTTCCTTTCATCATTTGGGAAATGTTCAAAGTCAACTCTGTAAAATCAGGGATAAATCTCCTCAGGAAGTTGATCTTACCAAAGAAAGAATGCACTCCCTTTTTGCTTGTGGGAAGAGGAATCATTAGATGGCTTGAACTCGTTCAGGATCAATCTTGATTCCATCTTTGGAGACAACATGTCCCAACAGCTTGCCCTCCGTGACACGAAGATAGATTTCTTGGGATTCAGAGAAACTCCATGTTCTCTGCATTTTAAAAGGACTGTTTCCAGATGTTGAAAGTGATCTGCTCTAGTTTTGGAAAACATAGTTAAATCATCTAGATACACAACAATACATTTTCCTTTCAAACCCCAAAATCCAAATCCATTGCTCTCTGAAAGGTAGCACCAACATTAATGAGGCCAAAGGGCATCCTCTTGTAGGCAAAAGTACCCCAAGGGGTGGTAAAGGTAGTTTTGTGCTGATCTACAGTATTGACTTCCACTTAGTTATATCCTAAGAAACTATCAAGCATGGACAAAATTTCCGCACCTGTGAAAACTTGTAACACCTGGTCCATCATGGGTAGGGGATAGTTATCTTTCAAATAATCATGATTTAGATTCCTGAAGTCAACACAGATTCGAATCTCACTGTTTTCTTCCTGACAGCACAATATTAGCAATCCATGTTGAATGATGAATGGGGAAGATGATCTTGGCCTTCAACAACTTCTGTATTTGTTGGAAAATGGTGTCGGTAATCTTTGAATTGTATTGCCTTTGCTTCTACTTGAAAGGCTTAATCCCAGGTTTGAGGGGAATGAAATGTTGCATTTATTTTGGCTGGAAAGCTTTCAGATCATCGTAAGAATAAGCGAGGACATCAACGTACCTCTTCAAAAGATTTACCACCTTCTTCTTCTCCTCTTAGGTCAAGCATTTTATGTTCACCATTTTGGGTTTGGCAGGACTCCCAATGTTAATCTTTTCACATTCAACAGACTACTGAGCTCCTTTGGAAGCCTTAGACTTGACATATCTGTCATGTTTATCAAACAATTCCTCCAGACTTACCAGCCCTTTAGGAATCTTGTTACCTTTTAGTTTGATGCAGCCATCTTGATCCATCTCCTCCTTGACACTTTCCTCATTAGAAGAGACACTCTCTCGAGGTAGATTGTCACTTCCCTCAAAATATAATTGGTCAAAGTTATCCCTAAGCTCCAGGAAAGAGAGAAAATGTTGGTCATCATTGAAAACTTGCCAGTTGTTTGCATTATCCTAGTATGCTTGGTCTATGGATCATTTCAATGGTGAATTTTTCCTAAGAGAAATCGGGATGAGGTATCAACAAAGACCCTGAAACAACTAGGGAATCAGCTCTAGTGTTCTTCTCCCTTGGCACCGCTTCGATGGAGAAGGCATCAAGGAATTCAATAGAATCCCAGACTAGATTCCTATAATGCTTCAACCTTCTATTCTTCACTGAAAAGATCTCTGACTTGTTTGACAACCAGTTCTGCATCACCATGAGCCAGAGGTTCCTCACACCTCTTTCTTTTGCCACATTCAGTCCAAGAATGAGAGCTTCATATTCTGCTATGTTATTTGTATTTTCAAATTGCAGTTTGAAAGAGAAAGGATGAATCTTTCCTTCTAGAGATATCAATACCACACCAGCCATGAACCAGCTGAAGAGAAACTTCCATCAAATTCCAAATTCCAAACACTATTAGGATCATGGAGCACTTCTTTGGGATGTTTTGTCTCATCCTGAGACATGATCATGTAGTTGCCATGGCCAATATCTTCATAAAGTATTTGTGCCTTAGGATCATCTGTCTTTTTGCACAATATATTCAGTTTGCTTCTCGTAACAACTTCTTCATCTTTCCATTGACTGGTATAAGGGCATGTGACCAATCCATTTGAATTTCTCCTCCTACATCTTTACGAAATTCCTACTCAACAACATGCCATATGAAGGAGGAATATTAGCTACCAAAATAGTAGCTAAAACCTTTTTCTCTGGTAAAGCAACAAAAGCTACTTGTGCATCTTTAATTCTTCCGACCAGAGGCACCTCCCTACTCTCCATGGAATAACAAGAACCAAAAGTACGTGTGAGGGTAAGACCCAAAGCATGAGCCACTTTGGTAGGCATGACATTGTCTCGATGCTCCTGAGTCTATGACACAATTGCTAAGTCTATGGCCGGCTATGAGGAGAGTCACATAGAATGGTTTGATTTTCTCATTAGGTGAGGCGACTTTGCCACAAGGTTTGGTTGGGGTGCAGAAGAGGGAGTGGGCAAAAGACCTTTGGATGAAGTTTTGGAATGGGAATTGACAAAGTGGACCATTTTGGCAAAGGCTTTTGGATGGGTTTGATAAAACTCAGCCTCTGAAATTTGGATTTTTGTCTTCTTGAGGTGGTCAATGATATCAAAAGATCCAAAGGTGGATGGGGTATCATCACTAGGAATCTTAGGCTTATCAGGTTTTGGAGCTGGAGAATAAGAAGTCTTAGCAATAGGAGTAGAAGAGGAAGGATTAACAAAACTCACCTTTTGTGTGGATGTAGTGGGGATAGGAAATCCTCTTCTTGTAATCACTGGAATAGTCATGGGATGCTCCTTAGATTTTTTAGCGGGCTGCATCACTTTTTCTCTCTTGTTTGTCTGCTCCCGAGTCATAACAACATATGACTCACCGTTCATCTCTGCTACTACTTCATCATAATCATCTTCTTCATCAATGCCCTCAGTAGTGAGGAAATTAACTCAAGATTCATCAAGTTCCTCCGGTTCTTCCTCAACCTCTTCTCCAGGTTCTTCAAAGTCTTCATTAAACTCTTCGTCATCAGGTTCTTCCACTTCACAAGTTACATTAATAGGGACCTTGATGGGTGGTCCTTCAATTGCCAACCTTGTCTGAGAAGAAGGCAAATGGTTTCTAGGCTGAAAATTCCTCCTTGGAACGTCTTGATAAGGAGCATGTTGAGCCAATTGTTTCTTGATGGCAATGAGGTCATTAGCAAGCTTCTGTACTAACTGATCTGCATTAGCTCTAGGAGTAGAGGAAGAAGAAGAAGCTTTAGATTTGGAAGGGTCTCTTTTCAATTTACTAGACATGATCAGGTCATCTTCAACACTGACGGCTAATCTTTGATCAACATCCAAAGTTGCAAGATTGGCTCTTCTCAGCGCATAACTTACTTCAGGAAATTGAGTGTTTAGGAAGAAACATTTTTGAATTTGATCCATAGGTCGGGTGTCTTGTGGGATCTTGTTAATCAGCTTATTGAACTTGGCCACAAATTCTCTCATGGGCTCTTATGGTTCTTTCTTGATTTGAGAAATCTGGGCTAGCAAAGCATGCACATCTTCAGCAGGTTTGAAACGGTTCTCAAATCTAGTTCTCATGGTAGTCCAATTGGTGATGGCCCCAACAGGGAGATGATAAAACCAATCTGCCACATTGTCCTGCAAAGTCTCCACAAAAAGCCTCATAGAGACATCCTCATGTTCAACTCCAAGGACTCCACATGCAACTATGAAGGTTGTAATGTGTTCATCAGGATGTGCCTTGCCATCACCTCTGAACTTGGGAAAGTTCTTTCTGTTACCCTGGGTAACTCATGCAAAGGTTGAGGAAGGGCAAGAGGCCCAACTCGTTGGCCCCAAGGTAATGGAACTACCATTCTTGGAAAAATTGCTTGAAGTGGAACTGAAACCCCAACAAGAATTAAAGCTTGAAGATTAGGGCTGAGTTGTTCTTGAGGGATACCACTCCCAAAAGTTCTGTCTTCAACAGGGGGTGTGCTTGTGGAATGAGCTCTTCTATTTCTCCTTGTTGAAGGAAGGGGAAAACCTTGTTGCTCCAGGAGTTGAAACTGAGAATCTTCAATTCCAAGAGCCCTTCTTCCACGAGTAAATCTTAGAGTCACCAGATCAGAAATGATCAAGAAATTGTTCTTTAAAACTGGAATTCGTTGAAACGAATCCCTAGTGGAGTCACCAAAAACTGTTGGTTGTCAAATTAGGACTTTAATGAAAGCAATAGTCAGGGGACAAAAGTCCCTCCTCTTTTAATGGGAGAGGTGCCCTTATTGAAAGCAAACAACAAAACTATTTACAAATGTACAAATTTCTATTTTAATGAGGAACTCTGATATCATGAAAGTGTTTTAATGCAAAGATAGATCATCAATACAAAAGAATAGAAGAACTAAGGAAAAGAAAAGGTAGAATATAAAGAACATCCAGGAAATATAGATAGCAAAATAGTTCCTTATAAATGTTGTGCAAGGATGATATATAGAACATAATCATTCATATAAAACCACCAGATATAATTTCATAGACACAAAGTTCTAGAAATGACATCCATAAGAATACAAAGCTTCTTAATGCAATAAATTAATGATTCACACACTTTAGACAAGCCAGAGAGGATAAATTGATGTAGATAGAAACAGGAAGGGAAATCTTCTGTATTGATAGCTTTTTTGATTCTTTTACACTTTCAAAAATATCAGAGTTCTAGCCCTTTGGAATGGCGTGAAGAGCCCAATATATAGCTTATAAGGTGGTTACATTTGGTAACTGATTTCTTTTAACTAAAAGATTAATTAAGGAAATTACACAATATAAAGTCCTTAATTAATTTACAAGGAGACCCAAACTAACAATAGAAGAAGAGAATGAAGAGCCAAAAGTAGAGACATCCGATTATGGCTGAGGAGGGCCCACTGATTTGAGGATTCGATGCCTGAATCTTTTCAATGCTTCTGCTATCTCCATGCCTCTTGGAATTGTTGTGTTGGAAGTAGCATGTGTCCACGTGCCTAGACATTTCTCCATATCTTTATCAAACTCGGTATGCTCCAGATATTATTTATTAGCCTCGGCAATAGCTGAATGAAGAGAACAAATGTCTTTCATCTTCTCCTTAGTAAATGACTCTTCTTTGAACAGATCGCCCTTGACAAAGGTTCTAAATTGAGCCTTGATTTCTTGAAGAGAAAGGAAACACCTGTAGTTTCATCTTGAAGATGACAAAGGATATCTGTAGATAACACACAAGTTTTAAAGGACTCCCCCTTTTTCCATACATTCCCCAATTCTCCCAATGCTTCCTCCGAACCTTTATCTTCCACTAAATGCTAAAGATCCATGTTCTTGACAAGTTATTTTTGACATCATCAAACACATTGTTGGCCAACAAGATCTTCTCATCGGTTTGGCCCATTAGATGGAGGTCTGCAATACATCCACTCTAGACTTTCAACTCCTTGTCCATGGCTTTGATTGAGGAAGTGAATTTCATTGCAAATTGATTACCTTCTCATTGGTTTTGAAGGCTTCTTCAATGAAATTCAAACCTACTATAGTCATATCATCCACCATGGCTTCCATAGCCTTCCCATAAGTAGAATAGTTATGTATTTCTTTGATGCTTTGAACCTCATCTTGGTTGAGAGCTATGGGAGGTGGGAGAGAAGCCAATGGAGTTGGATCCAAAAATTTATCTTTTGCCAATAATGATCTGATAAAGTTGGAAAGAACTTGGTTCTATTCTTCCAACTTGCTCCATGGTTTGATTGCCTTTCTCGACCCATACAATAACTTTAGTGACAGTCTCCCAAAGGTTATGAACCTCACTCTCAGGTGTGGATTCTCCCATTGGAATCCTGAAAGCTCCAAGTCAGAGATCAAGAGATCTTTCTCTTCTTTATCTACTCGGGTCCGACAACCTCTAGGAACTGCTGGCCTTGAGCATCAGATACCAACCTCGAAGTAGTCTTTGCTTCTTTCTTTGGAGGAGGAGGGGGTAGTACAGCGAGCTGCTTCAACATCAAAATCATGCCATGTTAATTGGGAAGAAGATTTTCTTTTCTTACTGTCTACATGTGGGGTTACACCTGGGCAAAGGAAGAAGAAGAAATAGAAGGAGCAAGGGGCCCGAGTGCAAGTGAACTCATGGCACTCAGAGTATGAGCCACTGTTGTTTCCAGTGGAGAAATGAATGGAACCTCAAGAATTTCCTTTGCAGAGGAGTCAATTAAACTTGGAGGTTCAGTTCTTGATTCTTCCTTCTCAACCTTAGCAGTGGTTTCAGGGATTTCTTCTGGTTCTTTCATCTCATCATCATCATCATTCTCACTTAGAACAATAATGTTTTCCGGCCCACCAGGCAATTATGAGTGCTCTAGAAGAATCTCTTCCCCGATTGGTTCTTGTTTGACCTCTTTGAGCTTCTTCTGATATACTCTAGTGGAAGAGGAAGGAGTAGACAATTCTGGTTCTTTCATGGCGTAGAAGAAGAAGGAGTTTGCTCAAGCACCTCAGTGCTAGGTGTATGTACTTCCTTCCTAGGAGTGGAATTTTCTCTTGAAGAAGATCTATCTTTGCTCATCCTGAGTTCACGTACCTTTCTGTCAAACCAAATCTTGGTTCTGACGATGACAGGGGCGATTATCTCACTCAAGTCATCTCTTTCCCTGACATACCAATCTAGTGTTTCTAGAGGAGTGTGCTTGATTGATCTTTCATACTCAAAGGATTACAAATCTTCATCATCATCCTTAAGACCCTCGGCACCTAGTAGAGGTTGAGGTCTATGATCTGTTGTAGAGACAATCTACCAAAATGCCTCCTCCTGGCTTCAAAATCATCAAGACACAATTTAGCCCAAGAATCCTCGGTGTCGTGGATGATGATGATAAGTTATTCTGAGATTTTGATCAATGAATTTCTTTAGATCAAAGCAAGTCTTGGGCTTGAAGAAATGCACTGTAAGAGGAGTAATAGCCCTTTCTATATTTTGGGCATCTAGAGTTGTTCTACATGTATAATTCCCCAAGGTGATAGGGAAATGAAGACCTAAAATCTTCTTATCTCGGCAGGTTCTATGGAGTTTATCCAAATTGTCTCGCATACCTCAAAGAAAAGCCATTTTGTCACTGCAGAACATGGGAAGCTTGAGAGGTGTGCTTTCAAAACAAGCCATTCTGATGTATGAGAACTTTTAAAACTGGATGAAGAAATCCCCATACTTAGCTATCAAAGCCATAGCCTCATTAGAGAACCTTCTGGTAGTGTCACCCTCCAAGAGCCTCACAATGTACATGGTGAAAGCATCATTTACCCTTCTGAAATTGTGATTACTGGCCTTGAGGGTAAACTGAGGGCAATATGTGTAGATGGGCTCATCCTTCTTGTCCTCAATGTAAGTGAAGCCGAACCACTCCCGAGATGCTTTGCCAGGGTGTACATGAGGTAAGAAGTCATGTAGAACTTCTTAGTTTTCTGAACCTTTGACAATTGTTCAGTCAGGTTCCTACAGATAATCTCAGCCCAATTTATGTTTTGCTTACCCTCGCAGATGATGCTTATGAAAGGGCACATCCAAAAATGGAAGTCGTTGGTAGAGGGCATTCCCATAATACTGGGCGAGCAAGATGATGAAATCTGATAGTTCTTCATTGAAATCAACCCTGAACAATGCCTTGGAGAGTCGGGACGCTCCCTTCTTAGGACACTTCAGCCATGACTTAGCCACTCGTGCCTTGTATTTCTTGATGTCTTGATCAAATAGGGTCTGAGCTTGAGCAAGAGTGAGAACAATGGAGTCTTCTGTCTAAGGAATGCATAGGGCAACAACGATGGCGGAAGCATCCAATTTTGTAATCAATTTTCCATGCACATTAACAACCTCCTTGGTATTCGGGTTGAAATGAGCCTCGCAGGTGAGCACGGTGTCGACACACTGCACAGAGATGGGAAAACCAACAGATATCTGCGCGATTCCACTATCATTGATCATTTGGGCGGGCCATGGGAGCTAGGTTGACGCATGTTAACTCCGCCCTAAAATCGTCAAAATCCAAGTGTCGAACTTCACTATCCCCAATATTAGGTACAAAGGTCTTCAAAGGTGATAGATGCTCGTGCCCTTGAAACTTGATCTTCATTTTTATAGTGCACAGAGAAACGACCTTCAAAGAACAGATTCGTGATAAAGATGTAAAGGGATATAGGAAGATGAACAAATGACTCAATTGCAAGAATGTGGGCAAGAAATAGCGAAAGCAAGCAATGTGGCAAATGCATAGATGATTGCCCCTTTAAATAGCCGTTCAAGAGAGAGAAGGTCATAAATGCGCATTAAATACACCTCGCATCGACTTGGAAAAGATGAAATGCGGGAAAAGTCGAAAAAAGCGCTCGACGGTCCACGGACATTGGGACATGAGGGACGCGAAAAGCCGATTCGGCCGATGCGGGCCAAAAGAGCACGGGCGGTCCAGGGGACACAAACGCGAAGGGCACGAAAAGCCGATTCGGGCGATGCAGGGGAATCGGTGAATAGGAGGCCCGGCATACTTGGGACATGAGGGACAAAAATGTCTGACAGACCTGACGGACAAGGAGTTGCGGGTAAATCGGCCGATCGGCGAACAAGAGGCCCGCCGGTACTTTGGGACATGAGGGACAAAAATGTCCGACAGACCCGCAAATTACTAAAATGACCCCAAGAAACGAAATTTTCACTATCACTTTGAATTTCTTACTTCACCAAAAGACTTATGAAGGGTGCCAACTCAAAATTTTCAAATTTTTTAACTTTCAAAAGAGGGGAATTTTGAGGGTGTCCAACAAGCACATATGTAACTTTAAACACTTTAGATTAAAAATTTGTAGAAGAAATTAACCTAAAAAGACTTAAAACTTGTCATATCATTAAAACGTAGCGAATAGAAATAAAACAAATCTGTGTTTCTATTTATTTATTTTATTTAGAAAAACATAAATTTTTTTCACAACATTAAAAACATAAACATTCATTTTAAAAAAATACGTGTTTGTGATTGGCGCTGAAAGATATACTAACGTGCTTTGGGAAGAAGAATGTTTAGTATTGTTGTCCTCCCTTATAAGCAATGTATGAAGAGAACATTTATATTGGCGAGTTAAAAGCAAACCCTAATGCCAAGCAAACCCTAATAATGGAATCTACAAAGCGAAAGGCCAATTTATACGAAACCCTACACCGTAGCGGCAGGGCAGCACATCAGGATGAGCTGAATCGCAGACGAAGAAATTCTTTACATCCTGTTATGCCCTGCAACAAATATTTTGTTGGATAACGGAAGTCTCCTGCATTCTTGGTCAGTTAAACGGATACTTTCTCAAGCTGCTGTAAGAAAGAGAAAATTTCAATTCCAGGTATGCATGTCTACTCTTACGTTTTGTAGCCGTCACCGAGGAGCCATTATCAATAGGTTTATTATTTTCTATTTTCTGGTCAAGATGTGAAACCAGACGTTTGCGGTGGTTATAGTTTTTGATCTTTTTGCCCCAACACTAGCTATGTCCTCACTGTATGTGATGCTGGATCACAAACGGTCTCATTCAAGAGGCTTTTACCTTCAGGGAATCTGCCTTTCTTGTGGGCTATCCTCAATGATCTATATTGTACGATGCTACCCTACGACGCTCTAGATTAGGAGGGAATGAAGAGTGGTACGAAGACGTCCTCCGATATTAGAAAACTGTAGGAACCTTTGTTCCGAGTCCCTTTGCATCTCATGTAGAGTTTCATGACTTGAGCTGCAGTACCTTGTTAAAAAAATGAAAATTCATTTGGAAATTTTTTTGTGTCCGTTGGTAACACGACTCAGTGTCAAGGAGTGAGGGGTATCCATTCTGTCATAATCACCTAATCTCTTTTAATGCATTGCAATCAGACTACATCATATCATGATGTGTAGTGTATCTAAATCAGAGCCTGGTTTGGTGAAGTTGCCACAACTATGAAAAATCATCTGACCATTTTTGCTACTGTATGTTTGATTGCTATGCATTCCATACCACTGGAAGTTGTATACGAAATATCCTAATAACAATTTCTAAATCTTACATGTATATTTAAATTTTGTTTTTCAATTTCCGGCCACCCCTACTCCTGAATCATATGGTGTACCCTGAACTAGTGACCTTCACTGTATCCTAGTAAACTCTGATTTTTATAATCTGATCATCATCAAAGTAATACAAATACAATTTATTTACGGGCTAAGATGATTGATATAACAGAAAAGAGTTAGATTACCGGGGAGAGGATAGAGACAAGGCAAACTGTAATAGTTAAGGGCAGCAACAAAAACTTCAGTTACTAATATCCCTTGATATACAGGCTGTTGACATTAAATCTTCTCTTATGCACGTGATTTTAATAGGGATGTTGGAGTATTTGTCTAGAATATACAGATCCTCACTTATTGTCTGGACTACATGGATCCTCCCTTATTGTCTGGACTACATGGATCCTCCCTTATTAACAAGATTTTTAAAATGTTCAATGACCATCTACAAACATCTTTGGTTATAAAACACAGGGCATTAGAGATATGGGGCCTAAGGTATCACATCATTTAACTAAATAAAAACTCATAAGGTGGCATTCTATTAATTCTGTTGCACAGATAGCTTTGCAGTGGAACTTTGCTACTGTCTATGGGGTAGTATGATGTTCATTTGTCTTAGAGCTCCCATGAAGGCAAATGATTTTTTTGCATTATAAGTACAATTACATGTTGTGCATTTCCCAACTAAGTTAGGAGGAGAACTAAGTATGGGGTTATTGCCTCAGAGTGTGCTTGGACGGTTGGACCATTTTGTCTTTATTGGCGAGAACATGATTCCTAGACTTATTCTCTTCAAGTAAGATACATATAATTATACAAATAGGTATATTCAGTTCACAAAACAGGGAGTTTTAATATCTCCCACAAAAAAAGAATATATGTAATTAAATTTAAAGTAATCTATGAAATTGATTTTTTCCATGCTCTTCACCACCGTCTTCTTGTTTTTTACAGCTCTCTATCTTCAATTATTCTAAGAGAAGATTGTACATAACTTCCAACTTAGTGTGAGATTCTTCTGGAGTTGAGAATCTTGATGGGAAACAGAACATAATAAGTGCGCGTAGAGACACAATCAAGGAATGAAGAGGAGAATGGGAGGACAGTTGTATTGACACATCTATGAATGCCCTTTTGCAAAACTCCTAAGCAGAGTCTGCTACACCAAATTTAAAATCTCTCATGCTGACATAAAATGCAAGGAATGTGGAAACTACCATAAGCTATCAAATAAATTCAGTGCTCACTGGAGATTCTGTTATTATTATTTTGATAGCCAATGGTAGTTTTCCACATTTCTTGTCAATTTTATAGACTACTTTATGGAGGTGCAGCAAACAACACCAGATTTCGAAGGTGATGGAGAGGTAGCTGAGAATTCGACATTTTATGTGGAAAGAGTACAGGATCCTGAATTACATTTTCCAAAAATAGGGGAAGCATGGGTGGCTTTGCAGATGTGCCTGCCAAAATATGTGCTGCTTTGCTACAAAAATAACTAATATGTTTTTTTGTGTTGAAGTGCCCTTCAAGCAAGGTATGCATTACAGTTGTTAGATTTCATGACGGTGAGCTTCTAGTTACTTTTTTTTTGCAGGCGGTTTGTGTGACCTAGCTTGAAGTTTCGTAGTTCTTCTGAAATTCTCCAAGAAATTGTATTTGTATATGCTTAACTGGGAAGTATGACGGTTGGCTTCTAGTTGCTTTTGTTGCAGGCATTTTGTGTGACTCAGCCTATGTGTTTGTGGCTGCCAAAACTCTTGAAGAAATTGTATTATTGTGCTTGACTGGGAATTGTGGCAGGACAAGTAATGGATAATTTTACAAGAAGCCCAGCAAACAAGTGTTCCACTTTTAGTAAAGTTGTTCATTGAATGCCTAAGTTTTTGCCATGTATAATTTATGGTTTTGGTGTCTACAACAGAATTGCTTTACCTGATTGTCATTTTTTTTGACATTTAGAGTGGGAGTTTATCAGAGATTGAACAACATAACAAATATGAATTACCATCAGCCACAGATGAGTCCAAATAAATGGTTTTTATCATGAAATATGCCTTTCTTATTGACTGCCTCTGCTACCATATTGTTCTTATATTTTCTTTATTTTTTTAATTATCTTGTAATGGGGTGGGGTTCTGTCAATGCTTATCTGGTCTATATACAAATTTATGATACTGTATTGCCCATCTCTACAAATAATGGAATTTTGATTTTCTGTTATATTCCCCCTACCACCAAGGGGTTACCCCACCTACTGCACCTACTCACCGAATGCAGTTTTCATCCTACTTTTTGGGGAAACACGACATGTACTTACCATTGGAAGAGATTTTTGCAAATAAAAAATCTAAAAATGAACTCACTTAAATAGTAAAACATAGAGACTTTGGCCGAAGCCAGCCACTAGATAAACCATGTGGTTAGGTGTTTTTCAATGGTGAATCCCTTCCTCATTTTGTATGCTTCTGACTGGATTGCTATCACTTGTATACATCACATGCATCCTCTTTCTGTTTATGTTTCCATCCACAATTGTATTGGATTATCCAAGTGGTAAGCTGCTGAGATTATCTAGCCAAAATATGCTAGGTAAACCATTTGGTTAACTGTTAGTTGTTTTTCAATGGGGAATCCCTTCCTCTTTTCATAAGCTTCCTGGCTGGATTGCTACCTCTTGTATGCATCATATGCATCCTCTTTCTGTTTATGTTTCCACTAACAATGGTATTGGATTATCCAAGTGGTATGCTGCTGAGATTATGTGGCCAAAATTTACAAATCAGTTGCTGTTGTCTATTGTCAATGCTTGGCGAAATTACCCCATCCCACTAGAAATGCATATCATTTATACAAAAACACAGTAAAAAGAAAAATATGCCATCTTCAGCTTGCAGCTTGCAGAATGTATCGCAAGAAATGTTTAGAACATTGTCTTTTGGCTACGTGTTTTCATGTCCTTTATTTCCTACCTTTTGTGACGAATTTTTATTTTTTTCTCCCAGATTATTTCTCTAAACATTGTTTTCTTTCCTTAAGCTATGATTTCCATAGCACGGTAGCGAAAATTTGCATGTGTGGGTTTGTTAATACAACCATCTTCTTTGTAGTTGGAGTAAAATAGAATGTGTTTTGCAGCCTTTTTTACATTTTAATCTAAATGATCACTTCTTCTAGCATCACCTAGTGATATACATCGTAGGCTAAATCATCACTCTTTCGATCATCCTTTAGTGATATATGCTATAGGCTACGTCATCACTACCGTGTGCATCATTTAGTGATATACGTCGTAGGATACATCATCATTACGCTCACTACCTTGTTGTGATACACGCTTTACGCTAACTGATCACACATTCTTACATCTCGTATCTAGGTTGCGCATTATCGCTACACAACGTGTTACACACAACACACACTTCGACCATTTCTCGATGACACACTTTCATTTACGGTTCATTCTTAACTGTTGAGGGGGCATAAACAAATGAACCTCACTGCATACAACTCCATTCACTAGGGGGCACATTGCTCCTACCATCCACACTACATTCCATTCCATCCATCCACAACATACTACATTTTATGGTTGCATTACTCTTACTTGTGCTTGTTCATGTTCATCTTATTACACATGCTTGATAGATATCTTGTATGTCGTCATCGTTATCATACACGTGCGTTCACTTACTTTTTAGTTGTGATCCCAAATTATACAAACCTATTACATGCAACACATATGCTTCACACACCTTCTCGGGGCATCCACATTCGTACACTACATGTGATAATCTTGTTTCATTTTGATCATAACACTTTCTTTCATTATTTATACTCATATTGACATATTTTTTATCGGCTAACATGCTAATGAGTGTTTCATGTGCAATATTTGTTTTGCAAGATTACTTGTCTCCATGACTGTTTGTCGCCTTGATTGTCATTGTTTGCTTCTTGTATGCTCTTGTATGCGGGCTTGGCCCTATGTTTGTGTGCACACTTGTTTGTTTGCGGCCACTACAACCTTGAGTGTCTTGCGACTCGGTGAGTGGTGTTTCATGTTTGCAACCTCGCTTTACGCGTCTTACATTGTCTTATTGGGTGTTTATATTATTTGCTTACACATTGCTTGTTTGGTTTACACTTGTTTTCTACATGCATGTATGTCTTTGTTTGCACTAACACTTGTTTTCCTAGACACTTGTTTTCCTAGACACTTGTTTGCATGTCTTGATGTCTACCAAACATACTCCTTGCCCCTTGCTTGGGCACAATTATAGTAGTTAGTCCTCTTTTTGGGCCATTAACTCCTACAACGATGTTGCATGTGCCCCAAAAGAGGGGTGAGGCATGCAACATACTACTACGCTTTAGTTTTAGTTTTTCGTCCATGACATAGTGGGTTACACAAGTAGGGGAGCTCAACACAGTCTACATAACTCTATACACAGGACAAGGTGTCCTTAGCACATTCAGGGGAAGTTAAAGGATAGAGGATAAACCAAACCTTCCTCTCTACACTGCCATGACAGTACAAAGATCTCTTCAGTTTTGGGAAGTAGTTACAGGTCATGCGGGATAAAGCAGACTTTTCTCCCTACAATTCTTCAACTAGCGCCGTGAGATCGCCCAAAAACTCGTGCATGTTGAGATTTACAGGGATTCTTTCTATATCCTTTCTCTCATCGCAGATGAGATGCACATGTTCCTTTTTCATTTTCACACTTTTCTTGCACACTTTATACATACATACATGTATTTTTATACATATACGTGCGTATTTGACTATTTCATCGTCTTCTCTTTTACATGGTCGTCCGTATGAGAAGCAAATAGTCAACATTAACACCAACAACACACCAACAACGCAAAAAACGACTTGAATACTAACCATGTAGGTATACCACACACATTGACATTTATACACACGCTTCCTCCTTAGGTCTACTCTCATCATTTTTTACACTTTTGTATCTTTAGTGTACACGCTTCATCTTTCTCTTTCATTCCACACTTTTGTCTAGTCCTCAAAGACATTTACTACATCAATATACATGGACATCATGTATGCATCTCTATCTACTTTATGTTATCGAACATTTTGCTCACCAACATAAAGTGGGGGCAAATGTAGACACTAGATCACGCATTTTGGGGAATTATTTAGTTTCGATTTCATACTACTATTCATATGGTTCTTAAGTGAAAAAAGTAGTAATTAACCTAAGTCTTTTGGCTATTTTATATTGCTTTCTGTTGTTATTTCGACCTTATACCTATACTTGCCTAGTTTGTATTTTGATGTTTCGTTTCTCTCTTGCTGAATTGGGGCGTCCAATCGGGACTAGGGCACCCTAGGTGCTCGATCTCCTCTAAGCACCATGATTCTCTTTGCACTTTACTATCACTTTTTGGGCACTTTCTATCCTGTTGGTGGTCGGTCTTTTCGGGTTAATTATGAAATCAAAACAAGAGAACCATATAAATATAAAGTTATGAGACCATAATGAGGGACCAAACACTAAATATCTACTATCATCATCTAGAGTTACATCCATCAAAGACATTTATAGCTCTATTTGTATCCACATAACTTCGTCACAAGGGATAAAGGTTGGTTCATCTACAGTGTGATTTTTCATAGCAAGTTATTGGCGACATTAGCGAACTTGGTGCGACATCCACGCGACAAAAGACAAACACAGGTGAACATTTAGCAACACCCCGAGAAAGGTTGCAGAGCATTTTCGGCAGAGACTGGGCGCCTAGATTGCAGACTAGAGAGCCCCTATCCTTGTTCCGATGCCCCAGTCTACTCGAGATAGCTTTAGATTTGTATTTTCCGAGGCTCTTGGCGATCTGTTTTCTCTTCATGTTCAATCGGTCTCCACCGCAACACACGTTGTCACAACTTCGACGAATCAGCTAAGGCCTTTCTAACCGTCTTTGCACATTAGGGTTTCATATTTTCATAGCTTAATTGTTTGGGTATTATTTCGCTTATTATTGATTACATTATTCCTTTATTTTTGTTGTTACCATAGCATTAGATTACACTAGAATTTCCACATTTTAGTTAATCAAAGATCATGATTAGATGTATTGGGTACACATAAGATAATAGATTGCGTGGTTGGAGATATAAATGAGAGTTTAAGATATTGAAACAATGGAAAACTCTTATGGGTGGGGAATGTGAAGAGAATTTTTAACAACAATGGGAAAGGGAGGCAATGCTTTCTTTGCTTTCTAATTTGGACATAGTAACTATTTTAGCCTCTCTCAAGTGGAGGTTCAAGCTTCACGGGCATATATTTACCATTTCCTAGTAGGATTTGATCTTGGGTTAATTAACTTGTAAATGTAAGTCCACACAAAACGCCAAATTGGGGTGCTTGGCAAGGTACTTACAATTGTATGGGGTATACATTTAACAAACAAGTGGATTATATGATTGTAGACATAAATGAGAGTTTAAGAAATTGAAACAATGGAAAACTCGTATGGATGGGGATGAGAAGACAATTGTTGGTGACAATGTGAAAGGGTGGGAACAATCTTCTTACTTTCTAATTTGGACGTAGTTAAACCATTCCACCTCTCTCAAGTGTAGGTTTAAGAATGTTTGACATAACTTTGTCGTTGCCCTAATGAGATTTGATCTCTAGTCAATTAACTTGTAAATGTAAGTCCACACATAACACTTAATTGGGTTGCTTGGCAAAGCACTTACAATTTTCCTTTGGAGTGAAGCTTTAATCGTGCTTGGCATAGATATGCCATTTCCTAGTGGGATTTGATCTTGGGCCAATAGAGTGGATATCATGGAATCGGACCACACAATTCCTTGCCCCCTGTAGGTATCAACTCGACCACATAGAATTTTTATCGAACCCATAAAAGATTCTTTGACAAACATATCATTCAAAGGAATATACTTGTGAGCCCTCTTTGTATGGTACACCCCATGTTCTATAGAATTGTCACCGCTTCCAAATCCCTATCTCGTAGTCTTTCATCATGTTTATCACCAACTTTGTGAAATCATGGGCCACCTTTGTTGTTGCTTGCATTGGGGGAGAAGATTGAGGGGTTGCATGGGAGGATGAATCATAGATAAAATTGTTATTTTGTATTTAGGGGATGAATTGTCTTTGTTAAAACTCTGTTATTTTGTATGATGTTGTAGCAGTTTTGGGGGCATACTATTTGGAATTGAAATTTATTTCTAAGGTTTTGATTGCTCATAATTTTTATAAATTTAGTACTCTAAGAAATGTAATTATTATTATTTATATTCTTCATCTCATTGTAATTTAGAAAATCTTGATTGTTTGATTATTTTTGGGAGTCAAAAAGATATTGTTTTAGGTCTTTTTGGTTACTTGTTTTGGGCCTTTTTATAAGATTATATCGCTTTTGGACAAGAGAATAGCTATAATTGTATTTTATGTTGGTAGATTGTCGATGTCACTTTGTTTAGTTGTTCCACTCTAAATCTAATTATTTGGGTCTAATTTGGTATTTAAAAAATGGGTTGTAGATATTTCTTGTGTCCAAATGAGAATTTAAAGAATTGGGCATGTTACAAAGCAAACTTATTTTTTCTTTTCCCAAGTTCACTTTGGTTACTAGAGCAACTTGACCTTGTAGTTTCCCTAAAATAGTTTTTTAAATGTTTTTTTCCATCTATCACCATCTATAATGACACTAATATGATCACACTATATTCAAATCACTACCTTAAGGCTTATACAATCACCGCCTCTTGTTGTATTTATCTTAAGGTTTCTTTCCATCCATTTAACATTGTAGACGACATGTTTTTGATTGCATTGGTTATCTACTAGTAGTTGCACGCATTAGATATTGCTTAAACACCTTGATAGATAGTAAAGGTAGTATTAAATTTTTTCATTGATATTTTTTGATCTTTTTCAATGCTACTTAAATATTCTCTTTATCATTGTTCTCAATTTATTTTTCACCACCACTCGCAGTAATCTTCTCTCTCTCTCTCTCTCTCTCTGTCTCTCTCTCTCTCTATATATATATATTGAATGTTAATATTTATATTATATATTATATAATACATAATATATAATGTAGTCTTGTAAAGTGTATAATAAAATAACATATAATTAAATGATATAAAACTAACATACCTATCTTAGAAAATCTATGTAAACGACGTCGAGAGGTATCATTCTCGAGGCGCCTATTCCACTTATTTGTGGAATCAAATATAGGCACCTCGAGAAAGATGCATATGAAGGGGTCCGATCGACCTTAGCTGCCACAATGGTGGACTTACAACTAAGCGTTGCATTACATTCCCGACCCAATGTATTTATGTGTGCTTGTGTGTGCAATTGTGTGTCTAGGGTGCCCTAACGTCAATGACGTAGAAGTAGGGGGCAATAACTAGATGTAAGATGTAAATGGTGGATGAAATAGAATGAATACAACCATTTCCCCTATGTTTGTGTGATGTAGATGCAAATGATGCTTAAATGCGAGTCCTTTGCCTCGGTATATAGCTAGTTCTTGATAGTAGATGGTCCACCCATAAAATATTGAGTATGTTATGTTTATATAGGAATCTATTGCTCAAAATTTGACACTAATAACCGAACATGTCGACTAGTACTTAGGGAATGAGGCAACAAACCATAAAGACCGACCTCAAAACTCTAAATGAAAATGAAGTGTAATCGGGACCGGGGTGCCTAAAAAGAGTATCTTGGGCATTGACGGTGCCCCAAGACTGTCTTGGTACCCTAGTCATAAACTAAAGATGAAAAATGACCAAATAATGACAAATTGAGAGTCCCCGAGAAACGACCAAATTGTGCAAACAATTGACAACTATACAAGAAAAATGACGAAGATGATCAATTAACCGAGGACGGAACTAGGGGATGAGCCATTAGTGAATACTTTTCTTATGTGAGATCCATATATAAAATAACATACTTGGCGGTATAAATGTAATAGCAAGTGTGTGATTTTATGACTACATTTTCCCCCACTTTATGTTGGTGAGCGGAAAGCTCGGTAACATAAAGTAGATAAAGATGCGTACTTGAGAAAAGGCCAAAGAAGCCCATGTTGTAGTAGAACGTGCAAATGTGGTAGTAAAAGCATGCCGAAAGAACCATAAAGCGTGTCGAACCACGATCAACGGGTTGATCCATGCAACGTAATGAAAAGCATACTAGTATGATGAAGTGCACTAAATGAGAGTGATGATTGCAATGTATGATGATTTCGAATACATATAATGATGATAAGATGGGGAAGGGAGTGATCAATTCCCGACCCAAACACATGTATACGAAAAATCAATCGGAGGATTTGGGTGTCTTGTCGCCAGAGGAAGAGTGTAGGGAGAAAAGTGTGTTATTCTCCAATCTTTAACTACATCCTCAATATTTAGCAGCAGCAGACGAAATCGAGATCAAAGATTTGTGGCTTCGGATCTAGATAATTTTGATCAAATATTTGACCCATATAGGAGTGGTATAGGAAAGGCACTCTTGCCCCCACTCCACGGGTGTCTCTTCAATGTAGTGGCTTCCAAATTAGGTAATTTGGAAGCGAACGTGCAATGTGAGATAGCTTCCAAGTTAGGTCATCTAGAAGTAAATGCGAAATGTATGAATAACTTCCCAAGTTAGGTCATATGAGAAAGCAATGAATGTAATCTCCTCAGTTAGGTCATATAGGAGGGTAAGTGCAACAAGTTGGTGGACAAAAAAGGGGTCATAAGTGGACGTCATATTGCAAAAAATAGCGAAATCTCAACTTATAGGGATTATTAGCAATACGCGCACTCTTAATTAGAAAAAAAAAAAAACGAATCGTAGCATTCGAATCTAGTTTCTAAACTACTAATTGTTTTAAAAAACAGAGACAAATTTAGCTATATTAAACACTTAAAATTATATGACTTGGGTTTTTTTGAAAAAACATATAAGATTGTAGAGTCCATTTGTCTCGCGATTTGGATGACCAAATCTTGTTTTTTTTTTTTTTTTTCATTTGGTGAAAAGTTAGATGTAGTTGTCTATCTTGGGATGGATTTTATTTTGTATTTTTTTGAGTAATATTTTTTTATGATTTTTTCCACGAAAGTGGTCTAAAAAGATTTAGAAACGGAGCACTTTTCGTTTGCTGCCATAACTATATCAAAAATATCAAAATCAATTTTTTTAAAGTGTATAAAATTTCTCACGCTTGGGATAGTATACGTTTTATCACATTTTGATAAGCGAAACAAAAGTTGCAGATCTTAAACGTAGACATGAACATTCGCGGGAAAAATGTCTTAAAGATCTATTGTTAGTAAAAATTATAAAATGATATTTATCTTGTTCTATTCACCTTTAAAATCAATATTTCTCTGAAGCTAATAGTCTCCCCTACGCGATGACACCATTTTTGTGATTTTTTTCCTTTTTTAGCATGGTTCAATTCTCATGGAAGAGACAAACTTAAACTAGGAAAAATGAGGAAGAAAAAAACGCTCCGGAATCCCTTAGGTTAGGACGCTCAACGGACAGTTTTTTCAAAAATCCAGGCCAGTAACGGTCCTCTCTACGACTCGACTAGTGCATGGCTCTACCATGGCTTGGAGAATCTCGCATTGCCTGATTCGCTTCACCGGGTCCCGCTTGGGGCCCCTTGTTTCAGAATCTGTGTTCGAATTTTGAGAATGTTTTGTCTTCTAACTTTTCAGAGGAAGAGAACTTTGTAATCATGTCTCTAGAACACTTAGCCGATCTAGAATCTCAACTGCTTCTTCTTGGACAACGAGCCATTTTTGCTAAATTTGTGGGCCGATGGCTTTCAACTGACGGTATCCGTGCCTGGTGTGATACTCAATGGGGGAGCGGCCTTCGAGTGCACTTTTTTGGACAAAGGCTTCTTCCTCATCATCTTCCGCAGCCAAGCACAAAGGGATGTCTCTCTTGAAAGACAAGAGTACCTGCTACAAGAATCTGGCCTTCTTATAAAGAAGTGGTCAGCCCACTTTGATCCTGATAAAGCTATAATGGAAGGGCTTCAGGTCTGGGTAAGACTTTATTCTCTCCCCAGTGAGTTTTGGTCTCCCTCCTCTCTCACAAAAATTTGCTCCGGCCTGGGGAGAGTCATCCGTATTGACCCTGTTACCCTCGAAGGATCCCTTTCTTCCTTCGTGAGGGTCTGTATCTCAGTGGACGTTTCCAAAAAACTGAGTGATAAAATCGTGATTCTTTCCTCCAGTGGGAAATGGATTCAGAGGGTGGATTATGAGACCATCTCAAACTGCTGTTTCCGCTGCAAACTCCTTGGTCACTTTCAGAAAGATTGTAAAGAGCCCCCTTCTTCTCGACCCGCTGTGTGGAAGAAGAAGCTCCCCAAGGCTTCAAGGGGGGTGAACTCCCCTCCTAAAGTCATGCCTCTCTCCCCCCCCATTATCTTCGGAGAGAAGTCCCTCCCTGTGGAAGCTCTCAATCTCGATCCCAACACCATTAATCTAGTTAAAGAAACGGCCTCGGTGGTTCAAGACTCTACGTGTATACTCTCCTTATTTCATGAGGGTATTGCCTTAGGTCTTGGCTCCGACGCCGCCTCCCTCGAAGACTGGGTAGGTCACAAAGAAGAGCTTCTCAATGATAACGATCTGATGGAGGCAGATGATCCTGTCACCCAGGTTGAAGAGGGCGAGTTGCCGCCTTCTAGTCATGGTATTCTTCCTACCCCTCCTATTCGAAATTTAAATCTCGGCCCGAGCGCTCCGGTTGGGCATCCTTCCAAGTCGCGGTCTTCCCTCAAAGAAATAGCCTCTGGCAATCAATCCCAGCTTGGTTCCTTTTTTTCAATCTCAAGTAGGAGAGGTGAGTCCTCTCTGAACAAAAGATGAACATCTTTTCGTGGAATGTTAGGGGTCTCAACGCCCCTAACAAGCAGCGTCTGCTCAGGCGGTATGTTGCGGATTCAACATTTCTATTTGTTTGTTACAAGAGACAAAGATGTCTAGCACGGCGTGTTCAGATGGTTGGTTCCGTAGTTGGCGCGGCTGGGAAGGCCTCTTTGTGGATTCGAATGGTGCTTCCGGTGGGTTGGGTCTATTATGGAAGTCCTCTGCATGCAAAGTGTCCCCCTTTCTTCAAATTCCCATTTCCAATGGTGCCAGGTAAGCATTAAACATTCGAAGAATCCTTTTTCCTTTGTAATGTCTACGGTCCAAATAATCCCATTCTTAAGAGGGAAACGTGGAAAAAGATTCAGGATTCCTTGGGGTCCCTCCCGGATCTTAAATCTATTATTCTTGGGATTTTAATGCTACTATATCTGATAGAGATAAACGCGGGGTCTTGTTTGGCAACCCCGGTCTCAGGAAGATTTCACTTCCTTCGTTCATTCTTCCAAGCTGGTGGACATAGAACCGCGCTCTGGGTGGTTCACTTGGAACAATCGCCATTCTGGTTTTGGAAACTTGGCAGTTAGACTTGATAGATTTCTGGTTTCGAATCTTGGCTCCAAAAAATTTTCTCCTCCAAAGCAGTGTTTCACCTCTGTCTGGTTCTGACCACTTTCCTATTTCCTTGTCTATTAGCTTCGATCTTCCTCCCGGCGCTCTCCCTTCAAGTTCGAGAGTATGTGGATGCAGGATCCCAACATTAAGCAATTGATTAAATCCTGGTGGGACTCATTCAATGTTTCTGGAACCAAAATGTTTATTCTTTCCAGAAAGCTTTCTCTGCTCAAAGATAAATTGCTTACTTGGAATTCTTTTTCATTCAAAAACATCTTCCAAGAAAAGTTAAGAGTGGAAAAAGCTCTTCGTTCTCTAAATGAAAGGGTTTTCAAATTTGGAATGAATAGCGCTGATTACTTGTTGGAAAAATCCCTCCTCAGTGAACTGGGGGATCTATTACTGAAGGAGGAATCTTATTGGCGCCAAAATCTAGGGAAATTTGGCTTAAAGATGGTGATAAGAACACCAAATTCTTCCACGCTTCGGTTAAAGCCAGGAGAAATTCTAATTATATCTCTGCCATCAAGCAGCCTGACGATTCGTGGATTTCCTCCCAAACAGCAATCAAAGAAGAGGTGGTCTCCTTTTTTCAAAAGCTTTTAACCGGTGAAACGCTCTCTTCCTTGGCTTCCCAATCCTCTCTTCTTGAGAAAATTCCTAAGTTGGTCAATGATGCTGATAATGAGAGCTTGCTCTCTCCTTTTTCCTTGGAGGAGATTCGAAAAGTTGTTTTCTCTATGGCCCGGACAAAGCCCCGGCCGGATGGTTTCCCGGCTACCTTTTTCAAGATTTTGGGAAGTAATTGGTACTTCATTTGGCACGCTGTTGAAGAATCTCACTCCTCTGCAAGATCCTGGGCTCCCTCAATCATACCTTCATCTGTATGTTCCCCAAAAAATCCCCTACTGATAAATTTGATGATTTTCACCCTATCTCCCTTTGCAATACTTCCTACAAGATTATCTCGAAAGCCATTGCTTCCCGTATCCGCCCCTCCTTTGCTCCATCATTTCGCAAGAACAAAGTGGTTTCCTCCCAGGTAGATCCATCTCCGAAGGTATTATCATTTCCCATGAACTTATTCACACCCTTCATCAATCGTCACGGGCGGGATGATGATTAAGTTGGATTATAGCAAAGCTTACGATCGGATCAATTGGCGTTTCCTTATAAAATCTTTGCAAGCCTTGGGATTCAGTATTCCTTTATGTAATTGGATCTTCAATTGCATATCCTCACCCTGCTTCTCGGTTCTTGTGAACGGTTCAGCGGAAGGTTTCTTTAAGAGTAGCAGGGGCCTAAGGCAGGGAGATCCCCTCTCTTCCTTCCTTTTTATTCTGGTGGCCGAAGCTTTGGGATGATGCATCAAATCTGCAGTGGCCTCTGGTTCTCTATCGGGTTTGTTGTCCTCCTCTAGTCTATCTCCACTCACTCATCAACAATTCGCAGATGACACTTTTCTTTTTGGGGTTGCTATTGTCCCTGAAGCTCGCGCCTTGTCCAATATCCTTGATTCCTATTCTATTGTGCATCGGGTCAAGTAATAAACTATCACAAATCAGTCGTCTTTTTCTTCAATGTTTCTCCTAGGCTCCAAAGAAGGATTCTGGCGATCCTGGGTTTGTCTCTAGCTCTCTCCCTCACAAATATTTGGGAATTCCTTTATTCGCGGAGCCGACAAATCAAGTCTTTGGTCTGACCTTCTGCAGTCCTTTTCGCTTAGGCTTCAATCGTGGAAAGGGAAATGGCTTTCCTCAGGGTCACTTGCTTTTGATCAAATCTGCCTATGCGCTCTTCCCGTCTACATGTTGTCCGTTTTGGCTCTTCCCATTCGATTCTTTTGAAAATCGAAAAGCTTATTCGCACCTTCCTCTGGCAGGGGAACAGTGAGGAATGGAAATTTCACCTCGTCAAGTGGGAGGTGGTCAAATCCCCCATTTCTTCGGGGGTTTGGGGATTGCGGATTTAGCCCTTCACAACATAGCCTTGGGAGCCAAATTGGTTTGGAACTTCCTTTCCTCCCCTCTTAAATTGGCTCACTAGGTTCTCTCGCACAAGTATTTGGCAGCAGAGCGGTTTGGACTTGATCATCTCTAGTGAAGAGCTTCCTAAAGGTTCCCACATTTGGAATTTCATGTGTAAATGTAGAACCCTTATTGCTGATTCAGTTTCTTGGTTCGTTAACAACGGAGCTAGGGTGAACTTTTGGGAGGACTGTTGGAACGGGTGCCCTCCGTTGAATCTGGTTTCCTCCTCAACAACACTATGAATAAAACCCAGTGTCATCCTGGGGTCCTTTTGTAGCCAACTACGGCTTTCAGCATCCGACGGGTCTCCATCTTGGTCATGGAATGATCCCTCTCCTTTGGAGGTCCCGTCCTCGGCTTGCTCCATCCTGGACGGAGGAAATCCTGTAGCGAAGAGCGTCCTACCGGATTGCGAGGATCAACTTCTCTGGCTCGGCTTCGTCTTTGGTTCCTATTCAGTCAAAGAAGGTTATCGCTCTCTCCTCACTCAATCGGGCTTTCTCGACCTTCCTAAGCTAAATTGTTGGCATCATTCTCTTCTTCCAAAAGTTGCCATCTTCGGGTGGCTCATTCTTAAAAACAAGGTGTTAACACAACTCCGTAGAAGATCTTGGGGCTATGCAGGCCCTTCCAAATGTGTAATGTGCGGTCAAGCGGAAGAAGACCTTGACCACCTCTTTCTTCATTGCTCCTTTGCGGATTTGGTTTGGAATTGGTTGTTAGGCAAATTAAACCTTTCGTGGGTTCACTGTAATAATATTGGGGATTCTCTCCGATCCTGCCATCCTTGAAGCCAAAAGCTCCTTAAGTTCTATCTGGAAAGTTGCCCCTTATTTCCTTTTATGGCACATTTGGTGGGAGAGGAACTTGCGCATCTTTCAGAATCAACATTGCCTTTTCCCGGCCTTCCTGTCTAAATTGGAAATTGCTATCTCTGAAGTTGTTTCCAAGAATAGTCTGAACATTTTGAGTTCACTTCCGTGGATGCTAGAATTTCCAAGGCATGGCCTCTTATCAAAACTCTGATTCCTGGCGCCATTGTCAAACAGGGTCTCTCCCAAGTGGAAAAGAGAATACGCAGACAACAGCCAAGTGGACACCTCCCCCAAGGCTCTTGGAAACTCAATTTTGACGGTGCATCTAGAGGCAATCCGGGCTTATCGAGGGCCAGTTGTCTCCTTCGTGACGCGACTGGGTCTCTTATTGCGGTAGGCTCCTTTCCTTTGAACAATTGTACGAGCAATCTTGCGAGAAGTGCAAGCTCTTTTAGAAGGGGTCAAATTAGCTCTTAAGTATGGAGGAGACTCTTTGATAATCGAAGGCGATTCTCAAATCATCATTTCTGCGGTCTCCAAAGGCTCCGCTCTTTCTTGGCGTATTAATCCTTTTATCCAAAACATTCTTTTCTGGCTCGGCAAGTTTAACTTTTGGAGCATCCATCACATATATCGAGAATCCAACTCGGCGGCGGATCTTCTTGCCAATCTTGCGATCGACTATTCACATGCTGCTATTGTCTCCAGTGACGTTTCAGCCTGGACTGGGCTCGCGTCAATCCTCTCCAAAGAAAGATTTCCCCGAAATCTGTGAGGCTTGGTTTCTTTAAATGCCATTCGTGTTTTCTTCCTCTTCGTCTTTCGTCTGGCTCATTCCTCTGGTTAGTCACTTTCGCCCCCATGTCTTTTGTTGGCTTCCCATTTGTCGCCCTTCGTGGCCAATTCAAGGAACTGGCAGACTCCTCTGCCATCGATCGTCACCGCCTTTCCATCATTTTCAAGTATTCCTCGCAAGAAGAGGCGAAGCCATAGAAACCATTCTCGGCGATTCTTATCACTTCCGAGCAAGTCGTCCCAAAATGGATATTGCTTGCGTTTTCGTCTCGTTTTGCCTCCTTCACCCCGATCCAACGGTGGTAGAATTCGTTGTTGTGGACGAAATCTATGTTGTTCATAGGGTTGGTCTGCATGATCAATTGGTGAACTTCTCTCTCCCGATCCTCTTCTGTGGGTTGAGGAAGTCGACGAGCTTGCTCTAGGTTCAGGTCGTGGCATCCAATGGCTTTGCGGTTAGTACAGAGACCTGGTTACCTTCGCTCAGAACTTCCACCTAACTCGGATCAACGTTTTCTTGGTCGGTCGACTTAGACGCAGTGCTCTTTCCGGTTCACTCGGTGTTGATCACCACAACGAACTCAAAGATCGAGCCGGCATTGCCTTTGAGTTGCTTGCTCAAGGCAGCTAATGAGCGTGCTGGTTCTTCCTTTGGTTAGCCAGTTTCGCCCCTTCTGTGCTTTTCGGTGTCTCGGACGTTGTTTTGTCTCCTTTCGGCGCTCTGTTTAGTGTTACAACGCTTCTTTTCTTTCTTCTTCCTTTTCGTTCGCATGATTTTCCCTCCCCTTCTCTTCATCTCTTCTTCTCTTCTTCTATGTTGTAGGGTGGGGGCCCCAACCCTTCGGTTCATAGCTCAAGTTTATCAATAATTTTTTTTTCTGCGAGAGCAAAAGTTTTTGACCTTTTACACTTCATAATGACCTTCCATAGCTTTGGTTGGGGAAAAACAAATATTTCCCAAGCTTTAGGGTCGGATTTGATGATACAAATAGACCCATGATCGTGGTTTATAAACTGTGATCACGAGTTTTATAACAAGAACCACGATCATGTTTTATAAACCGCGAGCAATTGCTTTGTAAACGCGATCGTGGTTCTTTAATCATATTACACACATCCCAATGTTCTAATTACCATGTGATTTTTTACTATCCGACTTTACCGCATTTCTTACTCATGAAATTATGTCATTTTCTACACGTTTTTTAATCACAGAAGCAAACATCATGAGAGACAAGAAACAAAGTCAAAAAAGGAAGTCATTAAGTGAAAAATACCAAATAAATTAGAGGCAAACTGATTTCAAAATGTTGATCGAATGCGGAATTTTCGTGAATCAAGAAGAGGTTCATCTTCAACCCCTACTATTGTAAGCAATGAGGAACCAAATAATGTTTCTATTGTCAATGTTGAAGTTGAATTAAATACTCGTGATAAAGATGTTTTTACCGTCAATGTTGAAGAATTAAATACTCGTGATGTAACAAATGTTGAAATTAAAGGAGACAATGAAAATGTGAATAAAGAAATTTAGGTTGAAATCAGAAACAAACAAAATTTGACAAAAACAACTCCTAGGATTTTTCGTAAGACACCTAATTATTTTATTGAAATTGATGAAAACATTTTGAAACCAATGTTTGACAAACTTTTTGAACGACAAATCAGAAGAAAAACCACTGAAATTTGGGATAATCATTTTGATATTTTAAATGATTCCTAAAGATGTCGATTGTTGGTTAGTTTGATGAAATTGATTAAAATGAGACTTACATTAAACACCTTATGATTGACAACATCTAATATACGTGGTCAAACCTCTACAATTGTTGAAAACCTTTATGATGCATATCACACTATTGGTGTCAAGAGATGCACTAGGGATAGTAATATTGTGCGTCGTGTACTTGCTACTAGTGTTGTAAGTGAATCAATAAAAAAATAACATTTGATTATGTAAATAAGTCAAATGTTGCAAGTTAATCGAAAAACTCTAATGAAGGTAATTGAAAGGCATAATATTCTTCAATCACTCAATAACACCAATTTCTGGGCATTTTCTGCTAGAGCACCGCGTAAGGACAAAGATAATTTTGATGCTATAAGAGAAGTTATTATCCAATTTTGGCATGATAACACTAGAGTTTCACCTAATACAAGAGATGTAAAATGGGGACTTAGTTCTATTAAATCCCGAACCACATCCAAAGTATTTCTTAGATATGACTCGAACTTAATTTTTCGTAAGTTTGAATAAGAGCATCCGGAAATTAAAATTAGTCAAAATAAGAAGGATCAAGATCCAGATAATACATAAGAATCTAGTGCATCCAAAGAGCAGTTACCTCAAAACCACTAACCAGTTCGAACACTGCAGAAGAGTAGCCAAAAAATAGCAACAAAATAGCAAAACCACGATAGAAGTCAGCAAGAACATCGCAGGTCCACAATTACTTCTTGGCGGCTTTGGCAATTCTGGATTTGATAGTCTGCTAGGAGGTGAACATAGCCAATGCCGTCATGTGAGAAGGGTCAGTAGTGTCCAGCTTTGTTGAATGGTTTGTTTGCTTTCTTTTTCTCGAGCCCCAAAGAGTAGCTGGTATGCCACTGAGATTAGAGACGCAACGGACATGCTGCTCAATAAACTCCTCAATTGCACTAAAAATAGCCATATTATGATCATGGTGAGTCTTGGTTTTTCCAAGTCGGTTGTCCAGGGAGTAAAGTTTTTTGTAAATATCCTCAACCTGATTGTTGTCAATATCAGCCTCCTCCTTCATTCTCTTACCTTTTTGCTTAGATAAGTTTTTTACTTCTTCTTTCAGCAGCAACATGTCAGTTTCTAAAGCTTCCAACCTTTTAGTGGAGCTCTCAGCGTGTGTCTCTTGAGAACCCATGCTGCTAATGTGTAGGAGATTATGAGCAACCTCCAAATCCTGAGGCGCGTTCCCCGAAATAGGGGTATCAAGGTTCAACCTTTTAGAAGATCTAGTGATAGGTCTTTTCGAGGTGGAGGCGAAAGGGGTGGGAGCAGAGGTGGGGGGGATGACAGGGGGAGCCGAGAAGGAAGTCAAAGGGGTAGCAGCTGCAGTGACGGGGATAGAAGGAGTGGTAGTGGTAGCGGTGGTGGGAAAAGAAGGGACAAAGATGGGGAGGTCAAGTTCCAACAATATCTTCCAGGATTTCATTCCTACGATATTTTGTGAAAAAGAAGTTGGACAATTTTTTTATATTTGGGATTGTTTAGATGAAAGTTGTGGTACTGCGACGGATTACCTAAATTGGAAAGTTGCATCCATGAGTAAATTGAAGGTGCAATATGAAATAATTTAGTTGAGTTTGATAAATATAAATCAATCGTGCATACCAATGAAAGATGGAAAAGAGTCTAAACAATGTGAGCTAGTTACGTAACATATGCCTGTTTTTCAATTTATGAGAAAATTTAAGGATAAAATTGTTTATAAGTATGCTAGGCATACACACAATGCTCGATGGTTAGATGAACAATTCAAGATATGCAAGGACATATTTCCTATTGGTACTATTGTTTCGTGGTTGATTTTGCGAGATAATTACACATTGTAACCACAAATGGAGGTTCAATTGTAATATTACAACTCAGTACAAGTTGCCATTTTTGTACATATAACATTTATACATTCTCCCGATAGTAATGAGAATGATCGATTTTTTAAGAGAGTACCACTTTTATATCGGTGATGATCGTACTCATTCTACTCGAATTTGTGCAAGGGTGTTTCCAGTTATTTTATGGAAACTTGTTCGATAGGGACACCCACTTCAAACAACATTATATATAGTCGATAATTACACGTCTTAGTTTAAGAATGTACAAATGTTTTATTGACGAAGCAGGATGCACGTCAAGATGGGTGTGTAACATATTTGGAGTTTCATTGAGGTTGAACATGGAATAAGAGAGCACGACGGTGCAGGAGCATGTGTGAAAATAGCTCTTGTAAGAGAAGAGTTGAAGTAAAAGATGGTGCTAAATTGAAAGATGCAAATAGCATAATGGAATGGTATATTGACAACATGACCCATGGTTCTCAAGAAAATTCCACAGTTCACGAGATATTTTTGGTTGATAGAGGAACAAAAATTGCTAACTACGAAGATTGTATGACACTCACTAGGTCCAAGTGATATGCACTCATTTTGTAGCTCAAACGCTACTTCGTGGGCCGTAGGGACAAGAAAGTTGACATGGTTTTGTGCATCTTGTATTGAATTTGTCACCGCTTGAGTGTGATTCACTAGAATGAGTGGATGGATGGATTTGTAGGCCTCTAACTCGCTTTCTAGTTATCAACCTCAAAAAGTATTACGACTTGTTTTTACAGATGAAGTTGCAACATCCAAGGACTTTGACAAAATTTCAATTTTGGTGCGATAAGGTATTTATGGTTATTTACAATTTTTGTATTGAGTTATGTCCATTGAAATTTTAATATGTAATTTAAATTTGAGTTGAAACCTTTGTTTTTTTATAGGACATGTGTTTGTCGTTATTGCGATAGAAGACAATGAAGAAGGAACAAACTATTTCTTATGTCGTTGCATCGAGGAAAGAAAGAAGTTGACTTTTTATGTTATAAATGTTGAAGATATTGAGTACCCTACAGGGTTAGTGGTAGTTACCGGAACTTGGCTTCGACGGTATCCATTAAAAAACTCCTCTATTTGAGTGTTTGAAGACTTTGAGACACACAGGAAAATACTTTTATATTCACATCTAGTTCTAGCGACAAATATTCAGTTGTATAAATATCGAGGAAGACCTAATAACAAGATTCTTTGGAAGGTTTGAGAGTCAGATCATGAAGCAATCCTATCTGCTATTCAGAGTAGATCCAAGCCCGATGGTTCATTGGAATGAATTTACAATGCTCATGTCCTGGTATATATATAATTTCTTTGATATAATTTTTTTGGTATTTATAAATCACAAAAAAACCTAAAATGCAAAAAAAAATTGAGCAAAATCGATGGTTTACTTCTTTGTTTTGGTGGCATGGTTGAAACTATCACGATTCAGAAGTCCGAAGAGCAATTTCTAGGGGTATTCAAAGTGTGAGTGCCAAAGGTCTAGGAGAAATTGCGGTTGGAAAGGAAAAATGGGGAAAATGAGGAGTCACGGGTCTATTTTTTTGTCTCAAAGGACCGCGATTGCGGTTTTAGGTTTGGAAATCACCAAACCTATAAAAACAATTCCGTGAGCGCGTACCTAAATTTCGGGTTTTTATGTCCACTTAATTGTTCACCAACTTGCTGCACTTACCTAGGAGGCCGCATGTAACTCTCAAGTTAGGTCATTTGGGAGGCCAATTGTGTTAAATTTTTAGTGATGAAATGATTTCAATTGTTATAAATGTGAACATGTTGATTGATTGATTTTTGAATTATTACTCATAGAGATTTTACGTTAGTTGCCCCCATATTAGGTCATTAGGGGAAACGATAGAAATCGATGACTGATCACATGAAAGGATTTTTAATTTCTTGTTGCCTTCGGGTTAGGTCATTAGGGGGAAGTGATGAAATGTCACATAGATAAATTTGTTTATGTTTGTTGCCCCCAAATTAGGTCATTAGGGCGTTAATGGTGAAATGTTGCGTAGTGAACTAGTAAATGTTTTGGAATTTGTCGCATTGGTAGCATTTTAAATGTGTGGTGATATAAGGGGAATTATAGGATGACCCTAATGATATGTCCCCTTTTGGCTAAAGGGGAGTGATGAGAAGAACGAATGCTCAAATGAAAGTAAACACAAAATAGATAGAAAGTGATAAAAATCACCAAAAATGTGTATTAGTTTGGATGAAAGACAAATTTAAGGAATGATAAGGTATACATAGTGTGTATGGTATGGTGGAAGATAAAATTCTAAAAAAAATCTGAAAATGGGGGAAAATTGGAGTAGAAATGCTAAAGATATGCCAAAAACAAAGGTGGTGTGTATTAGTTGTGAGGATAAGCGTGAAATAATGACTATAGTAAAGGAGGTGAAAAATTATCTATAAGTAGTGAATTGAAAAAGTGTTTAGTCACTTCAATTTGTTGTTTGTGCGATTGTGAGATTAAACATGAAGTGAGCGAAAATGTCGTAAGTGAGAGCAGTGCGTCCTAGTCGGTTCGAGAGGGTGGCAAATGTTGTAGCATCGCACAAGACTTCGGAATTGGTAAGTGCATTATTTTAAAAAAATGTATGGTGTAATAGTCATTTTTATGAATTTTTGAAAATTTGAGAATTTTAATTTTCTCATTTTAGACTGGATAATAGAGGGGAGGGCGCTAGTGACCCTTGGGATAGGAGGGCCCAACTCGGGCGCTAATATCCTACTTATGGGCGCCCCGAGTCTTGAATCTGGGTGCCCTAGTCCGAAAGTGTGTATGTAGCCTATAATGATGAAAATTCGTGTAATGTATAGTAATGTGATAAACAAGTGTGATTGGATTTTTGTAGTGTTATAATGTTGTGTTTTGTTGTCATTTTGTGGTGTGTAGAGGGATATTCACTTGAGGGAGTTCTACAGAGGTCGTCATTTGAGTACATTGCTTGGGCTAAGTTTGTCAAATGATGATTGGGATGTGATGGACCGTGTTGGCCTGCGACACATAGCACAGATGGGGGATGTGCCCCATAATATGCCTATGTTGACTACACTATGCGAGAGATGGTGTGCGGATACGTGCACATTTTGGTTGCCTACAGGGGAGATGACGGTGACTTTAGAGGATGTGTATCGTATACTGTGGTTGGTGGTTGTCGGTGAGAGAGTATAGGTGATGGCATTGGAGGATATGGAGAGGCAGATGTGAGATGCGAAATGACATTCTCAGGGGATTCGAGTGCCTACCGAGGCACATATTAGTATAAATGCTATTATGAGGTCTAGTGTTCTACACTTGTGGAAGTTCATAGTAGTTTTTATTGCTTCATCTATAGTAGTGGAGGGAGGTGGTGTAGGCATCTTGTATAAGATGCACGATATATGTTGGCGTATAGAGGAGGAGAGTACTAGATATGCATGGGCCCGATGTGTGTTGGCCCACCTATACAGAGATCTATACCGATTTACTCATGATGAGCATGAAGGGGGATAGGAGTTACTACGATATTACACGTGTGGGTGTATGAGCACATAGCAGTGTTGAGGCCATTTGGGGGTCCACAAGTAGAGTGGGATAGACCCGAGATATATGCGAGGAGGTGGGTCAATATTTGTGGGCGTAGGATGGATACATATACCTACATGACACTGATAGATAGGATGGGGCTTGAGGCAGTTATATGGAGGCCATACCGTGATTATGGAGGATGGCCCGAGGATGCTGTATAAAGTTGCGGTGTATTCGAAGGACTATGTGGTTAGAGGACAAATTGTTGGATGTGGTGGAGCTCTTTCAGGTGGAGAGGGTATCATGTCAGTTTGGTATGGCTCAGATGTGCCCCCACAACCATATATATGGTTGAGAGCTATTAGGGCACCGAGGAGGTTGGGGCTAGACCGGGCCCACAACAGAAAGCGATTGGTTCCTCCCGGTCCGGATGAGGTAGATGCGATGATAGAGGCGATAGATGTAGATGATGGAGATTACATAGAGGAGTACCGCACATGGTGGGTGACACATCGATGGGTATTGTTGTTCCCATTATTTGTAGGTCCAACGGGGTTACCGCATGTAAGAAGGGGTACTAATTTGGTCTCTACTTTGCACAAATGTAAAACTATAATAAACAATAAAAATTAGATGTTATATAATTCAATTGGGATATTTTATTCATGATTGATGAGTTACATATATAGATCAATTAACTCCTACAATGGTGGAGTCTATAGACACCTATAATTTGGTCTACATGATCTTATTACTAAGATCATACTAACTATCCTAGTCTCGTGTTAATTTACTACACTACGCTAGTAAATCACCCTTTCTAACCTCTTCTAAACCCCCTAAATTTGCTAATCCCTCTCTAACCAGCTTCTATAAGCTTGTTTTCCCTTTAATTAACCTTGTTTAGGTTAATTAACCCTCTTATTGACTTTCTAATGAGAATTTGACTTTCTAAAACAAATATCTCACCTTTTCAAAATAGCCACTTAGCCTTCCAAATCCAGTTCACACCTCCCAATGTGCTTTTCTGAAAATCACCTTTTTGACTCCTTTTTAGTCCCACATGCATCCAAAAGACCTTTTCCTCCAAACCAAAAACTATAAATAGAAGGGTACCCCTCCCACCTTTTCCTAAGAACTCTCTCTCTCTCTCATCTCATTTCTGATTTAGGTTATGCTTTAGTCTTTTTAGAGTCATTTCATTTCATATTTGAGCTATTTACTTGTTATTTGCTAATCCTTTCAAAGCTTTAGGTAAATGGGAGAAGCCATTAATGGTGAGCTTCCATTCTTAAGCTTTTGAGACATCAATAAACACAAAACTGATTGCTAGAACTTTAATAGGTTCATTTATAGATAGCTTTCATGGAGTAGAGAACTAATATAATCATGTTTAGAGGTTGATTGTTTATTTCAAGATTTATATATGCATGTAAATAGGTAGCTCTTGCTTATCTCTAATTTGATGGTCATTGAGTTGTTTGTTCCAAAGCTTTTGGGGTTTCTTTAGAGATTCTTACCTTATGTTCATAGCTTTAAACAAACCTTTCATTACACACATTTAGCACGCCCAAAGGGAGACTCACCATTTTCCTATAAGAGCCTTTTCTAAGCTTTTAATGTTCACTTTCATGCTTTCTAGGAGAAATAACTTGTTATTTACTTGTGAGGTTGTGGAGCTTGTTTTCATGTGTGAAAGATTTGAAGATCGTACACTAAGAAAACTCGTACACTTTCCACAGGTTGTTTCACCCGATATACCCGATATACCGAGAAATGTGTTTTTTCTCACATGGGCAGAATTTTTGACCCATAGGTTTATGGGACAGTTTTGGCCCATGGTTTTGATACCCACAATTTTGTAAAACTGCTTAAGTAGTTGTCTACTTATGTGGTTTTGTGTATATGGTAGGGATGATGTAACATTGTAGATGTGTATGAATTCGGTGTGAATTTTGTAGAGTTTGTTGAACATAGCTCCAAACAGATCTGGGTATTGTATTGAGAGAGCAACGACTTGTAATAAAATCGAGCAAGTGATTCTTCGAGGATGTAGCCCAAATTTGGTGAACCACGTTAAATACTATCTCTTTGTGTTGTGTTATTTTTTATTCAAAGACTTTTATTTCGAGATCTGTAATATTTTCTGCATAGTAGTTTCTATTATTGCGATTATGTGAGGGACTCATCCGCATATTTTATCTCTTATTTCCTAACATTTACTTGATTTCATTTTTTTAAGTAAGTTAAATCATCCTCGTTCATACATATTTTGTGGGTTTAAACTGAAATAGGTTCCTTTGACTAACAACTAACCTGTTTGACTTTTGAAAATTTTCATTTCCGTGACTTTTACAGTTTTTTAGGGGTACACGTAGGTGTTGTAGATGGGAGTGTCTTTGTTGAAACCCTAGTGCACCCATCGAACCGGCCGTGCATCCTTCTCGTTATATTTTTCATTGACGAGTTCATTTATAAAGGGCTGTGTACCTGCCAAACCATAGGTGTCTCCGTTGATTGTCAGCGTACCTATGCCTCTAGATGTGCTTTGTGTATTTTGGCATATTGCGGGGTTGACATTTTGGCTTACAATCATACTCATTGAACCGTAGGCGTCTCCGTTGATTGTTAGGCGTACTCGTGCCTCTGGATGTGCTGGTGTCTTTTTGGCATATTGTGTTGATTTTCTCTTTGGCTTGCAAGTGTATCCATCTAACTGTAGATGTCTTTGTCGAAACCATAACGTACTTGTCTTTAGGCCCGCATAGGTGTTGGACCCTATTGTCATAATTTTATGCCACGTGTCCTTGTTGGTTCGTGCGCGTATCCGTTGGCTAGACGCACACGCGTCATTTTGACGTGCAAGTGTTTGAGTTAAAAATTAAATTTTTCTCTTCAAGTTGTAAGATCAATTTGTTGACTTTTTCTAGTTGTTTGTAGGCTCTAACAAGTGATTGCAAGTTTCTTTTGGGTTATTTAACTAACGTAGTTTAAGTGTTTCATTTTCTTAGCTAGAAAGAGGTTTTGTGAAGTGTGTATGCTCTCTCCTTGCACCTTCTAGGTGATCTTGGGAATAAAAATACTTTTAAAAACCTTTTGTCATTTTAAAAACATTTATTTTACGCTTCCTAATTGGATTAACCTTTCAAAATTGGTTAAAATGAACTCTATATTTTGTAAACACACTTAAAGTATTTTCCATAAGGCTTGTTTTAGTGGAGTTTCGTGTTGGGTATGCTCTTCCTTGGAATGAAAAAACACGTAAAATCTCTTTCTTGATATCATTATCTGATTGTGGAAAATTACTGACTCTTTGCATGTAGGGCCTAACACTTGTAAAAAAAAAGGAGTTTCAAAAATGAAACCTTCTAATTCATGTTTTCATGCAGGTTTCCAAACAATGTGCTATTTAAAAACCGTATTAATCACAAGCAAGATAAAAAAACACACCACTCCACGTCACATTGTATTGCAGGTTTCAGAAAAGGGTACGTCCCTATTCGCTCAACTAGAACATAACCCCTTTGGCATAACACCTTAAGCTACAACAATGGGGGTGGTTCTAGGAACCCTAAAGTAATCCACCACTGAGTAACCTCGTGGATGAAATAGGAAGCGCTCCGCTTACCCACTTGACTATATTTTACACTTTGCAAGTTAGAGTCAAAGTTGTCTTTATCACGACCCCAAAGAGAATACACATGAATAGATTTATTTCTCATCATATTTTAAGGGGGTAAAGTAAAGCCGAGATACTCCCAAATCAGTCAGTGTGACTCTTTGGGTAAATCACGCTCGCATTTAGACAAACTGTTGACACCTAGTTGAGTGATCTTATTAGGAAAGCCATTCTATCTTAGAGCCCACTTTGCTAGTTTATTTCATGTGGAGCCATCATGAAGTGACTACTTACTTAGAGTCTGAACCTTGTTTTTCGAACAAGGAAAATACTTCACATGATTTAGATCTAAGTTTCTTTCATCACGAAATTAAACGACGTGTCACTTAGTGTAGTTGTTTTCTCACCTTCGGACGAGGAAAAGTTCTGCTCAAGTGGTGCTTAGTTTATTTTCATCCTTTTAATCTATACCCTTGCATTCTCACTACTCATTTGGGGTGAGAAGGAAGCATACCCTGCAAGTCTTATCAAAGATAGTATTCGCCACTTTTTTGTCCATTTACACCCATCCATGTTTTGTGGTTGGGTTGTTAAACGTCTAAAGTGCACAAGTACGCTTTCATGTCTTTGATAGTCCTTTGATATTAATTTCAAGATCATCTTCATTTATATGATTTCGGTTCATAATTATTTCTCCTTAAGTTTTTATTTTTGCTCGCATTATAGCCCTACATTTTTGGTACTTACATCATGTTTTCAATTTTGTGAGAAATCGTTATAAATCCCTTTTATTGTATGGTTATGTTGCTCGCATAACTAATAACTTCTTGCTATACTCATACTTAGTTTCAATTCTAAATATCATCTGAGTCTTTTGAGAGTGTCAATATTGCATTGTATATACCATGATAACATCATCTTGATACTAACACCTTGCTTTCTTGGTTAATGTATCAGGATAGTGTTGTTACACTATACACATTTGTAACTTCCATTTTTCAGAAAACTTAGGTTTCATTGGCATTTAAACTAGTCTTAAGTATATCTCGTGGAGGGATCATGTCAATATCACTTTGATATTTAGGCCTTGTTGGTATCCTAACTTGACCTACATATTAATAGGGTGTTGTCACTATCTACATTGAACCCTTCATTGGAATCATAGTTTAGGGTATAGTCTTGCTAAGACGACAATGTGAGTGATTGTTTGATTTAATGTCCATTCTTTGAATGATAAAATGACTACATAGCATTACATCTAGAACACACTGGGATATTTTGACCTTCAAATGACTTACACAACATACGCCTAGGTTTCATACAACTTTGACGACATTTAGACAAAACCTAGTATCACTTTGACTAGTTATGCCTAGAATCACGAAAATGGCATCTAAACCAAATGAGCGCGACTTAGGAGAAAATCCTTTTGAATCCTTCCCATTTAGTGGAAACAACTTAGCACCTCTCTTTTTACAGTTAAAGACACAGAGCCATTGATTGATCATAGCAGAGAAGAATCTGATTCTTCTGAAGAACAACATCAATTAGACCTAGGTTGATTTGACGAGCTCCTTTATTATAACAAAGATCAAGTACTCGCAAGAGTCTTAGAATTAGGGGCCAAGCTTCCACAACACAAAGTGGAGACTAAGATCATTAATCATAAAATGGAAGAATGAAAATCCCTCTTAGACATGGATAACCCATTTGATGTAGGATAGGCTTCTACTTCCGGAAAATATCACAACACCATTGAAGGAGATCCATCAAAGCCAATTGGTGATTCGTGGAGCCCTTATTATAAGGCTTCATGTAAAGTAAAGATTGAGCATAAGCGCAAAGCCTCACTGCCTCCTAATTTTGATGAAGAAGATGATCCTTTAGTTGAAGAAGAGATCCTTCAAAAGAAAATATTGAAACTAAGTCAAAAATTAGCAAACTTAGGCTCTTCGAGTAGAAACGTGCATAAAGACAAACTCAAAACCAAATCTAGCGAGTTCCACTTTGATCCATACAATGACACAAATTTTAAAGTGGCTAAGGTAAATAGACCGATATCACCTACCAAAGAACAACTCATTCAATGAGAGTTACAATCAATGAAGGACATGCTTACTACACTATAGGAAGGAAACATAGGACACAATAGGAAGTACCTATATGAAGAACTATGCCCTTACCCCTTTGATAAGGACATGTTGTGACAACCTTTCCCAAAGCATTTTGTCATTCCTAAGTTTGATAAATATAAAAGCAAAGGTGATCCTCGTGATCACATCAAGGACTTTTATATGGCTTGTCAAGAGGTCGCATACAATGATAATTTCTTAATATGAATCTTCCTTGCAGCCTAGGTGCACTAACATTAGAATGGTTCTTTAGTATACCCAAGGGATCCATTACAACATGGCCCACACTAGCAGAAAAATTTGTGCGACATTATTCCTTCAACATGGAGAATGATATCACAATGAATGACCTTTGCAATGCAAAGCAGAAGCCCAACGAGACCTTTGTGAGCTTCTTACAACGATGGCGTGGGTTGGCAAGCCATTTCCCATGTGCCTTGCTGGAAAAAAACTAGTAAGCATATTCGTTCCTAACCTAAACCGGAGATAGCCTTTCATTTACAAATGCATTGTGGCTCTAACTTCAAGAAGTAATAGAGAAGGGTAGTCAAATTGAAAAGGATCTCATCGTGAAAGGTACACTTAAACCGGTCGTTAAGGACAAACATAAAGAAAAATCCTTATATAAACCAAAATTCTTCAACAAAAACAAACATGTCGTTTGTGATGACATTAAAGACTCTAAACTATATAGACCGATCCGCTTTTGAAGCTCTCACAAGGGCCTCACTCAAAAGCACCCACCAAGCGCACGTTTATGCCTCTAACCGAATCACTGTCATCCATACTTAAATAGTTAGATGATGTGAACATGGTGCAATACCCAATGTGTGATTTACATACCCAAAGGATGCTCCAAAACCCGGTTGGTTCAAAGAACATGAGTATTGTGATTTCCATTGTGTTAAAGGACATAAAATAGATAGATGCTTAAGACTACATCATTATATACAAGACCTCATCAAAGAGGGAAAAATCACCGTAGATTCTCCCCCTGACTCGGGACAAGGTCCAAATGAGAAAATGGGTATCTTCAAAGATCCCTTTCCTAACCATGCAGATAAGAAGAATAAGAAGCCAGATCATGGAAAAAATTCCAATGACTATAGGATTGTTGTTTATGTTTATCCAACTAATGATAGTCCCTTTGACTCCCTCATAGGATGTATTCGTTCATCTGATGAATGGGTCAATACTATTAGGATCTTAGAAAAATTTATGCAGTAGGGACACGATGCACTCGTTTGATCATACCAGATCCCCTACCTGTCCCTCAAGAAGGTTAGTACAATTTAATAGAACAATTAGAGAAGACACTTGCTACGATATCAATTTTATCTCTCCTCAAAATCTCTACTACCCATAAAAACATATTGTATAAAACGCTGCAAAGTTTAGGAATCTCCACATATGTAGATCCCGTGCACCTTCAAGCCATGATTGCACACCTTGACTCAAATGATCATATCACTTTTGATCATGCTGCAATCCTACGTAATGACCTAGAGCATAACTTACCCCTATACTAGAAGTATTTGTTACCTATCATAAGATCAAGAGAGTACTTGTGGACGGGGATCCAGTTTAAATATTTATACTTTGAAGCTGGTTAAGCAACTAGGCCACTCAAAAATAGATCTAGGGGCTAAAACTATTACAATCACATCTTATGATAATGAGGAGCGAGAGTCAATAGGTACTATAGTAGTTCCGATGGAAGTAGGGCCGACTTGTCATGATACAACATTCCATGTCCTTGACTTGGATCTTCCATACAACATGCTCTTGGGGTGCCCATGGATCCATGCCATGCAGGCCATTCCTTCAACTTTCCATTAGTGTATCAAGATGTGCCATGAAGGACAAATAGTTACCATTTGGGGTGATCCAGACCATTCACGCATTGTAGAGCATTGCACAGTTTGTCTTGTGTAGCTTATGAATGCCCTTCTGCGGATATTGTTACCTCCTTACAAATAGAAGCTATCAAAGAACGTGTGGATCTAGATTTACTCACTCCTTGTAATCAAAACTTTCCTTCGTTGGTTAACCCTTTCACATCATGGGAGGAAACGTCGAAAAAATATGGCCTAGGTGAGCATTCACTCTTCAACAAGCCTTATTAATATCATATCTATCAGTGTCTCCTAGGACACACGGTAAACCTTACTTCTAGTTAAAAAGCACTCAAGATAAGTGCCCTAAATCACTGGAGAAATTCATCCCTAGTGGTCTACTATTTGAGGAAAAGATGTTAGAAGATCCTCAGTAGCAGAGTACTCGAGGGTATCATGGCTTCATGTCATTAGGCCCTCGAGTATGTGAAAGGCCAACGTATGATGTACGTCATGGGTTACAATGGGTTTAGATGCGGTATCAATGTGCAAGGACGATTAAAACCCATTCATATCCCTCATTTCAAATCTAACAAACATGGTCTTGGAATAAGACCTCATGACGATCCACCCTTTGAGATTGATGCCACCTCTTCCGAACATGAGGACGACTCATCTCATTCGGATAACGACGCAGATTCCCAATGTAGCCTCTACAAGGATCTTGCCTCCACTAACATATTCCTTGATTTAGTTGTTTTTACCCTATCCAGATCCGATCCTTAAACCAATTGCCAAGTAACCCTTGTAAATCCTGAACTTGTCATTTGGGATCAAAATTTCACGTGCATTCACATAATTCATGGGACTCAGGGATTTTATTCCGACTGGGATCACAAGAAAGGATTTACAATTCAACTAGATGTTTGTGCATACTTTGGAGAAGAGGCAGAGATGTGTGGATGCTTGAATAGGAAGGTCATAAGAAAGAGTAAGAATGCTTCAGAGAAGCCTTGTGGAAAGAATAAATGCAAGTCTCATAGTGACAAACTTTTTGAGGCACTAGTAGATAAAAAAATGAAGAACCTGTAGAAGAAATGGTATATCCATTCAAAGATGATGATGAGCCACCTAAGGAGGTTGATCTTACACAGATGGAAGATGCTTCTAAAATGATGGTTGAAGAAACAATTAGTGTCAACATTGGCTCAAGAGGAACCTAGAATGATAAAGTTGGGAGCTTCACTCTCAACTCAAGAACATAAAGTTTTTGTGGAGTTATTGAGAGAATATGCAGATATGCTTGGTTTGGACCTAGACTTGGTCGTACACAACCTCGTTGTGCACCCAAATGTAAAACCCATCAAGAAGAAGTTGAGAAAGATGCACCCTAAAATTGCACTACTTGTCAAAGAAGAACTAGAAAAGTTATTAGTTTCGATTTCATTAAACCCATTGACTATTCAGATTGGATATCTAACATAGTCCCAGTTCAGAAGAAACTTGTTGGCATAAGAATCTACACCGACTTCCATGACATCAATAAAGCATGTCCCAAAGATGACTTCCCTTTCCTAATATTGATATGATTGTCAATTCTACTACTGGTTATGAAATGTTATCCTTAATGGATGGTTTTTCAAGCTATAACCAGATCCAAATTATAGAGGAAGATCAACATAAGAAAAATTTCATCACCCATTGAGAGAAATTTTACTACAAGGTCATGCCTTTCGGACTCAAGAATGCCAGGGCCACCTATCAGCGTGCAATGACGGTCATTTTCCATGACATGATGAATGGAATCATGGAAGATTACGTTGATGATATCGTAGAAAAATCCAAAAGCGAGATAAGAACACCTTGAGGTATTGAGATGTATTTTTCATCATCTTCGAGATTACAAAGTATGCTTGAACCCTAAGAAATGTGTCTTTAGCATTTTGTCAGGAAAGCTCCTAGGTTTCATCATTTCACGAGAGGAATAGAGGTGGATCTTGCAAAGGTTATAACTATCATAGAAATGCCTCCACCTACAAATCTCAAACAACTAAGAAGTTTACAAGGAAAGATTCAAGAAATCTGTCATTTTATTTCATAGCTTGTGGATAAGTGCCATCCCTTTACACATCTCCTCAAGAAGGATGTTGCATTCAACTAGGGACCAGATTATCAAAAGGAATTTGCACTACTTAAACAATACCTTATCAACCCGCCCATACTCATGCCACCTACCCTGGGTGAACCTCTCTTATTATACATTTTAACTACCCAGTTTTCTATTGGTGCACTTTGCTTTCCCAATATGACCTAGACCATAGAGAAAGGGCAATTTATTACCTTAGTCGCACCTTGATTTCCTATGAACTAAATTACCCACAGATTGAAAAGGCTTACCTAGAAGTCGTCTTTACCTTTTAGAAACTATGCCACTATCTCCTTAACAATAAGACCAAGCTAATATCCAAATTTGACCCTCTCAAATACCTTTTATCCAAACCCACCCTTACAGGACGAATGGCTAATTGGATCATTCTCCTAAGTGAATTTGACATTGAGTTTGTAAACCAAAAGTCATTGAAAGGACAAGTATTGGCTGGTGAGTTAACAAGATCCCTTACCAGGGATGGAACCTTTATGTCTAGATCTACCATATGCATCCATGATGTATGTTGAAGAGTCCATAGAGTGACAAGTCCATTTCGATGGATCATTCACCTTCCATGGATCGAATAGGAGTGGTGCTCATCACTCCCACAGTGAGGTTATTCCAAGAGCATTCCGTTTGGGATTCCCATGCACTAATAACATTGCAGAATATGAGGCACTCATTACTGGCCTCAAATTGGCTATCACTTGGAATATCAGACAACTACGAGTCATTGGGGACTCCCAACTTATTATTAAACAAGTTAATGATGAGTATAAGGTTAAAGATGAAAAGCTTATTCCATACAAAAATTGGTTGAAACCTTGAAGGAATATTTTACAAAAATTTATTTTGAACAAAACCAAGGTCACATAATAGATTAACAGATACTATGGCTATAATTAGATCTCTCTTACGCATTCCACCTTAGGAAACTAAAATTCCCTTCTTTATAGAGCATTTACGAGTACCCACATATGATATGCCGATTCGTGTTTTTACATGTGAAGTTGTTGGTCCTCTCTCCTATATTTAAATACCTGCAAGATTGCACATTTCCCTTGGACATTACCTATTATGAGAAGAAAGACCTTATTTTCCGCATAGCCCGTTATACTCTCCTAGGAGGCACCCTTTATCATCTTGGCTATGATGGGAATCTGCTTCATTATTTGGTCATTCTTGATTCACCATGCTATTAAAGAAATACACGGTGGTATTTGTGGAGCACGCACTAGTGGCATGGTATTGCCTAAGAAGCTCTTAAGGGCAAGTTATTACTGGCCCATCATGGAGGTAAATTGTTGTAATTTTGTAAAGAAATGTGAGCTATGCCAAAAGTACAAAAACTTGATACATGCACCAACATAGGATTTACAACCTATCACCATGCCTTGGTCATTTTCTAAATGGGGCCTGGATCTCATAGGGAAGCTCCATCCTTCTTCTTCAGATGGCCATACCCACATTATCACCACCACCGAGTATTTTACTAAATGGGTAGAGGTTGTGACTCTTACTTATGTTAATGGTGCAAAAATCTCCAAATTCATCATGAATCATCTCGTTTACCATTACAGTATCCCCTCCGCCATTGTCATAGATAATGGTAAGTCATTTAAGAACAAAATAGTTAAAACATTATGCCAACGCTTCCATATTCAGCTCAAGTGGTCTACCCCCTATTACCCCTAAGGTAATGGACATGTCGAGGCTACCAATAAAACTCTTGTACGAATCATGGAGAAGATGGTAAGTAAGACCGGTCATAATTATCATTTATAGATACATCCCGCCCTCTGGACCTATTACACCTCCATCCACACTCCTACTAGTGTGACCCCATATTCACTAGTCTATGGCACTGAAGCCATCATACCCTTGGAAGTGGAGCTTCCCTCCTGAGAGAATATCTCTCTAGGACTATCTTGATAAGGACGAAGACTAAAAAGTAGCTCGGCTAGCAGAGCTAGAGACGTTGGATGAACATTGTATAAGAGCACTTAATTACCTAAAGGTCTATTAGAACATCGTATCGAGAAGATATAATAAATGGATCATTCATCATGAATTTGATGTAGGAGATCTCATTCTGAAAGAAAATCAGAAGAACTTTGTCAAGGATAGAGAAAAGAAAGGTAAATTTGAGGCTAACTAGTTAGGGCCTTATGTGGTGATCGCTAAATATGGATCAAGAGCTTATATACTGGCATACTCAGATGGTGAAGAGCTTCTGGAACCTACAAATGCCATGCATCTCAAACGGTTCTAAGCTTAAGCATGGCACAAATATCGATAAGAACTAACAAGTGTAAAAACAAAGAAAAAACAAGCAAAAATGAGAAAATCAATAAAATAGTAAAGAAAAAAATAGGTCGTCCTCATGTGAAAACCACGCAATTATGGCACAATGGACAGGTCTTTGGGTGAAAACTAGTTTTCGATGCTCAAGGAGGATTCGTCGGTCATAAGCTACCCTTGCATCTGGATGGGTAACTCTCACCGCTTTCTAGGATTAGTTTCCTTTGCTAGGTCTAGGAACCCTACCAAGTTTGCCTTGCAAGGCCGTGATCTGGCTTATTTGTTCTTGTATCTGTGTGAAGGATGTGCTTTTATATATTCCCATCTAGCATTGGGGAACCTTCACATTTCACTTTCTCATACATATCCGCGTGGTATTCTGACTTTGTATATTCCCACATCACACTGGGGGCATCCGATCTTCTTTGTTCTTGTACATCACTTTTAGAACATGACCTTAGAAAATACAAAAACATTCAAAAAAGATACACAAAAATATAAACATTCGAAAAACCCTTGGAACGAAGCTACACCAAATTCATAACATTGTCTTAGGGAAACCTTGAAAACAATGTGAACAATAGCCTTGAAAACTTATCCTTCAGGATAACCCAAAAACATTAGAAAATATATCAATGTTGTCCCGCAAAAACAAGGTAGTGATTTAATTACTTTTAGTTGTCGGTTTGTATAGTTTTGATTGTAGGTATCTTTTCACGTTGTATGATTAAAAGAATGGTTCATTTGCTTACCTTAGATTGAATCTTGTTTGATTTAATTGTGTGTTGCATTGAGTTCATTTTTAGCTTTCATACTTGTGAGATATTGTTATGTTTTCATCATCTATTGTATGCATCTATTAGGATTCATTTTATTTACTTAGATTGAATACCAATTTAATATGTTGTTAGGATTTGCATGAATTCATTTCTAGTTTCATTTTGTTGTGTGTTTTTGTAGGTGTATATTTGTTTAGTTTTGTTAAATTTTTCTTGTGTGTTTGTTTACTTGCACATCTGTTTGTTATCACATCTATCATCTATCATTCATCACATATAACATCATCTAATACATCATATATACAAAAATGCTAAGTTTTACATCATGCATGTATAATAATCTAATCATCACATATCGTATCATCAATGGGGGCAAGAGGGGTTGCGCATGATAAAAAATCTACCCCCACACCAATATCATCTAGTATCATCCCAAATGCTAGCATAAAACCATAATGTCTCATAACCAAAAAAATATGATATCATCTGAAGATATATCATCAATATAAAAACATGTGGTACAACATCGCTAATCAACATGAAATATATATAGGAAATGAGAATCATACATCATCATGATACACTCATACATCTATAAACATGAATCATCATCATAAGAGCATATAAAAACATGACAAATATAAACCATCGAATGTCCATATATACATGTATAAATGTCTAGTCTCAAAATAAGATATACATCATCGATACAACTCGCCATCTAAAGGGCATGAATCAAAACCGAGCCTTCATCAAGAGGCATAATCAAAACATGATACACCAATACACACATTGATCAAATTCAGCCTTCATCAAGAGGCATAATCAAAACATTGATACATCAATACATACATTGATCAAAATCAGCCTTCATAAGAGGCATGTATACATACATATGTCTTAGACAAAAAGGAGAGTCAACCATGACTCTTGCCCTCTCTAGGGGCTGCTTGGTCTATGACTGGAGGATGAAAAGGTGGTGGCGTGATGGGTCAAATCATGGTGTACCACCTGCTATCCAAATTGGGCCGCCGAACCGATCTAATCGATCGCTTCGATCTTCGTGATCTAGAGTTTATCCTGCTCACATCCAATTGATCAAAGGGTACGACTCGCTTCCATGCTAGAAATGCTATGTAGTAGGTGACATTGTAATATGAGGCCTCACCACTAGCTCTCATAATATCTTAAATCATCTCGATATCTCCAAAAGCAAAGGGCTTGCTATGCGATAACATATCGATCTCATGTCAGTCAACCCATATCAACATGGTCTTGTCTCGCAGTGGCAACCTCCCAATCTCTATCTGCAGTAATGGTCTGGACCTAGGCTCATGACTAATCCCTCCGAATGATGTAACCTTGCACTTGGGCTTGAGCCTAGTCCCGCCGAGCCGTAACACTCGAGTATGGTCTCGTACTGCACGATGTAAGAGGCTCAATATTTGAGCACCCCGCATTCTTAGCTACCTTATCCGGTGTTGCCATGCTACCATGCTCCACCATCCCCACCCCGAGTAGCTTTGGGATCTTGCGTGATCTCTCTCGACTATAACGGCCTGTAAGCGTGCCCTGGCCTGGTCTCTCTCATCCGCTACCCGTAGGCCGAACCGATATTACGCGCTTGTAGCTACTGCTAAAGTGTAACTAGCTATCCATAATCTCCACCACCCCCTCGGGATGAGGTGGTAGACCTTGCTATGGAAACACCTACTGTAATGGGGCATATATCCTCGCTAGAATTCCTAATTGAGGGAACTCTATATCTGGAGCTCGGGTGCATGTCTCTGCATAAGCTTGGGCCCATGTTTTTGTGGTTCTTTGTAGTGGAGGACCCTATCCCCCACCCCCATCATGACGTTGGCCGTTAAAAGGATCATCGTCATCATCATCATCATCATCACCACCACCACCATCACCTCCACCCTCATCACCACTAGGAGGCCCCATTGGGGGTGCTCTCACTCCTGCATTGTAAGAAACTCTCAAAATCGTCAATCAACATGGTATCACTGCATGGTACCATGGAGCATACTCCGGAGTACACCCCAGATCTTGAATCTATTTCAAGGGTACCCACATATTGGCACCCCTATAAAAATCTGGTTGATGCTCTATCCCTGGTAATTTGTGGCCCCATATCAAAGTACTCTCTGGCCTTGCGGGCATACCACATGTCTGGCCCGGGTACGTCATGTGTGATACCAAACTGTCTCTGGCACCGATCCACCTTGTAAATCTCCCGCATATAGTTGCGGCTTCGCATGAAACACTCAACTATCGGGCCGTGCTTGAGCTCTAGGCCATCCCGAGGCCACTTTGAAAATGTCTCAGTATAGCCTCCACACTACTACGACCTACTATAGATCATCTAGCTCACGACGGTAATGGTATGAATCTCCCATATGCAGCCACACGTCATCCCCAATCGGAACCCATCCCATAGTAGAAGGCTCCTCTGGAGCTTGAACTCTCAGTACACCTATAGGGTGACCAATAGCAATATGGTCCCATGCCCAAATCTACAGTATCTGGTAGGTCCTACCATCTTCTGATGGTAGTATGTAATCAAATGTAAATCCTAATATAAGTGCGCCAGTATGTATTGGCCCCAACAATAGGTCTCACCATTGATCAATCCGCATATCACTCCAATGAGGCCAAGTAGAAATGAAGCTCGATTTTGTTAGGGAGTAAAACTCCACTGATAAAAGCCATCAGATAAACCACAACCCGATCAAGCTCGAGATCCTCTATGCACCGAGATATTCTGATTGTCATCCCACGACGTGATATAGGGAACACCGAATAGCTCTAGAATGCACTGATCAATATCAGGCTGATGGTTGGAGTACTGAATCAGCTCACCCTAGATGGGGACCCGCATAATGCGCCATACATCCTCCGGTGTGGTAGTGATCTCACCAGTAGGAAGCTGAAAACACTGATTCTCACTTTGTCATCTCTCGGCTAAAGTACGTCAGAGGCCATCATCCAGAGTAATCTATGGCATGTCGACCACGTAAGCTAGCCCTATAATGTATAAAAGAATATCTAGTATCTTCCAATCTTCCTCGTTGAATTGTGCCTCTATCACGGCAAGACGTCCATATCTCTTGCGGGTGTGAAGGACGGTAATATCCACTGCGCAAAAACAAATAATGCACACGTTAGGGTTACATTTCTATCTTTCTTCTTTCTTTCATCTAACATAGTAATTTTTCACTTTCTTCTAATAACCTAGTCTATTTTTATCTATACTTGGCTAATTATTGGCAAGGGTAAATTATACACTTTCCTTGGCGCATGCGCACTTACTTTGATGCATATGCATCTATCTTGACATGTACACACCCAACACATAAGCACCTCCACTTTGACACTCACGCCTCCATCTCGATGTACACCCACCCCCTTTCTTATTTAATTATCCTACCTACCTAGGACGCATACGTGTCTAGTTCGATGTATGCGCTTGCCCTTCGACGCCTTGCGCACGTGCGCGCGTCCCATTTTCCCCTTCCCGATGCATACGCGTCCCCTTCGGTGGATACACGTGTGCGTACCCATTTTTTGACAGTACGCATATTTTTGACGCATGCATGCACACGCATACGTCAAATTTACCCTAATCTATGCCTAAGGTGACTAAAAATGACATTAAATGTGAAAAGGACAAAGTAGGGATAGAGCACTCATGAAAGGTCCATTCGCCGAGTCTCGAAGGTAATCTCGATGTGATCCGCTTGTCTCCTCCTGCTCGGTAGCATCACCATCTCACTCTAATGCTCCGACAATCTTTCACGGTGAAAATTGGCAAGAGCTCTGCTACAAATGAATTGGTCATGATTGATTTACCCCGAGGTGGGTATATTTGGCTTCCGTAATGCCCCTGAAGCATGCTTCCTCCGTCGTGATCACTCTAACACTTCTTCTGCTCACCGAAATGATTATTTTTATATTTAAATAATTATTTTTATTAATTTTCACTATCTTTGGAGCACTAAGTGCTACCTTGCATGGTCATTTCTTTGCCCTAGGGAAGTTTACGGGTATTCTAGGTGTTGTTTTCTATCATTTTCTTATTATTTTATTCAATTTTACTCGTCGCGATAATTATTTTTTTAAATAATTATTTTTGGCTCATTCTTCTTCTCGCTAGGGAATTTTAATGCTATCCGACGCCCTTTTCTTCGCCCTAGGGAATTTTTGCATGCTTTTAGGAGATCTTTTATCTCTTAAATTCTTTTGACTGATCAAAAATTATAAAATCATCCAAAAATCCAAAAAGTCATGAAAATTTTGAAAATGAACTAAAATTGGTAATAAACACATTTGCAGCTAAAATCTGTGTCTTTGGCATGGCGTTCATCTCATATCTTATTGGCATTTCTATCCGACGCCCTTTTCTTTGCCCCAGGGAATTTTCACATGCTTTTAGGAGATCTTTTATCTCTTCAATTCTTTTGACTGATAAAAAATTATAAAATTATAAAATCATCCAAAAATCTAAAAAAATCATGAAATTTTTGAAAATGAACTAAAATTGGTAATAAACACATTTGTAGCTAAAATATGTGTCTTTGGCATGGCATTCATCTCATATCTTGTTGGCATTTCTATGTGTATTGAAACAATGACTCGTGGATCATCTGAATTTCCAACCCATTTAGAAAAGTTACTGCCTTACTTACTTCGCCTATACCACAGGGCACTATCGGTATCCCGATACTATTTTCATTGTGCACATTGCTTTTCCATTGGACCCAAGTGTCCTCCATCTTTTCCCTTGCATGTACAATTTTTCTTGGGGAATCATTTTAAACCTTTTTCATTTATTAAAACATTTGGGATTGTAACTCAATAAAAAAATATTTGTGCAACCGTCTTAAACGTTGTTGGTTTGAGTGTGTGTGATTGTACTTATTTCCTTGTTAAGTGAGTTTTTTTGCTTCTCGTATTGCATTGCATTCATGTATGTTGCATGGAGCTGGCCATTTTTAGAAATGAATGGCTATTTTTATCTTGGCTTTTCATGTCATTTTACACTTCCGTCGTATGCTTATATTTTAATAAAGACCGATGATGAAGATTACTAGCAATATGATGAATAAGAATTGTTTATATAGCAATGCCTTGTGGATAGCTCAAAGTCTCTTTCCTTGCTATTTTATCTTCTATCTATTATTTCTCCTATCCTCTTTTTTGATCCTCGGTCGTATTCTTTCATCACCCCATCGACACTCGAGGAGCATCCTTCATCCTACTAATATTACTTCTAACCATTCAAAAATTTCTACTTGTTTATGATTGTCTACTTTCTTTGAAGTGACGTCTCGCTCGTCACCTCAAAGAGGGACAAATGTAGACACCTATAATTTGGTATACATGATCTTATTACTAAGATAATTCTAACTATCCTAATCTCATATTAATTTACTACACTACGCTAGTAAATCACCATTTCTAACCTCTTCTAAAACCCCCTAAATCTACTAATCCCTCTCTAACTAGCTTCTATAAGCTTGTTTTCCCTTTAATTAACCTTGTTTAGGTTAATTAACCCTCCTATTGACTTTATAATGAGAATTTGACTTTCTAAAAAAATATCTCACTTTTTAAAAATAGCCAATTGGCCTTACAAATCCAGTTCACACCTCCTAATGTGCTTTTCTGAAAATTGCCTTTTTGACTCCATTTTAGTCCCACATTCATCCAAAAGACTTTTTTCTCCAAAACCAAAAACTATAAATAGAAGGGTACCCCTCCCACCTTTTCCTAAGAACTCTCTCTCTCATCTCATTTCTGATTTAGGTTATGCTTTAGTCTTTTTAGAGTCATTTCATTTCATATTTGAGCTATTTACTTGTTATTTGCTAATCTTTTCAAAGCTTTAGGTAAATGGGAGAAGCCATTAATGGTGAGCTTCCATTATTAAGCTTTTGAGACATTAATAAACACATAAATGATTGCTAAAGCTTTAATAGGTTCATTGATAGATAGATTTTATGGAGAAGGGAACTAATATAATCATGTTTAGAGGTTGATTGTTTATTTCAAGATTTCTGTATGCATGCAAATATGTAGCTCTTGCTTATCTCTAATTTGATGGTCATTGAGTTGTTTGTTCCAAAGCTTTTGGGGTTTCTTTAGGGATTCTTACCCCATGTTCAAAGATTTAAAAAAACCTTTCATTACACACAAAGTCAAACATGATCTTCAATCCCTATATAATCTCAACCCCATCTCCTAATATCTCTCAATCATCCCTTTATCATCTCACATAACTTTATCTACGTGAGTTGTTCTCACAACTCACTCTCACAAAATAACATTACTATTAAAATATTATATTATCATCTAGATAATATAATTCCTCTCATAAATGACTAATGTTCACAATAATATATTAATTCCTAACATTCACCCCCTTAGTGTGAACATGGGGCAAAGTGGAACTGAAACCAGAATCGTATGCCACCACATACTTTTAGGTCTATATACTACTATCTGAATCTTGCTATCTGGATCTAGCTGCACATGACTACTACTATACAAAGAACACATCCCAAATTTATCCCATGTGAATGAAACAAGGTCATTTCACTGGCTGATAATCTTCATAAAGAAGTACAAAAGTCAGAAGATCTTTGCAGTCAGAGGATTTCTATAGTTTGTTGCCCTCCTATACAACTATTTCACTATTCCGCACCTTCCATGTCATATCACAACACATTCAAGAGTTTACATTAGTAAATATCACACGTTCAAAGTGAACATGCACAAACATATGTTCTTATTTTGCATATCAAAGCAAACACACAACTGAAAAATATGTCACCATAGCATAATGTGGCCCCTTCGTTGGTGACTGACGAGAGGTGCTGATTGCTTCCTTCCTCTGTTACCTCCATCCTCCATATGTATGCTGCTAACTTAGCTAAATTTGATCATGAAGCTCAAATGGATGTCCCACCCATAATTTAGACATCGGATTTCGGCGATAATGCGTCCAACTAAAAGTGAGGTAATTCTTTTTTATTTTTATAATATTTTAATTTGACCATTTATGATGACACAAAATGATGATACTTTACTCTTTTACATTACAATAAAGAGGACAATGACTAATAATATTAGAATGAAACGAATCAATCTTTGATAAACATTGATTTAATAAAGACAAGACTTACACATGTTAAATCTAAAGAAAAATAATATTATTGGATTACTTTTCATGAATAAAAATAAACTTGATTAAATACTTATTTCTAATTAAAGATGAATGGAATTTTAAAACAAAATACTCCTAAAACTAAAGAAAATATTAAAAACCTAAGACAATTTAAAATATTTTAATAACTCAAACTCTAAACTTTTAAAATGACACATATAAAACTACTTTTACTCATATTTAAACTTCCTCATCTAGGGTATAATGAGGATGGACGGTGACAACTATAATTGACCCATTTTTTTAGACACTTAACAACGACTAGACCAAGTAAGACGTGTCTATTATATAGAATTATTAAACATTAACAACTTTTATCAATTATAATAAACCAAAACAACATAAACTTAAACAATCAAATCTTGACTTCAATTCCAGGGCAATATGTGTGCTAGATCGGCATGAGTTTTGGAGGATCCACCAGACTTGATGCATGTCCAATGTAACGTTGCAACACTAGAAATAAACATGTCTCGAGTTTGCAGCTAATCACGTAGGGATTCAAACAACTTATAAAATCAGTAGAAAGCTTCAAAAGAATATAGATCAAGCTATTGATGTCCACATAAGACATAGAAACATGGATCACTCACAAATGCATGGACCAGACCGCCAACTTCCCATATATAAATACACACGAGTCTTTGAATAGAGAGGATATTACAGAGAGTACACATATATGAATGAAACTCATATAGAAGGATTCAATACTCTCATTGGAGCAAACCTGCTCTAATACCAAATATTAATTTGGTCTCTACTTTGCACAAATGTCACACTATAATAAACAATAAAACTTAGATGTTACATAATTCAAGCGAGATATTTTATTCATGATTGATGAGTTATATATATAGATCAATTAACCCCTACAATGGTGGAGTCAAACATGATCTTAAATCCCTACATAATGTCAACCCCATCTCCTAATATCTCTCTATCATCCCTTTATTATCTCACACAACTTTATCTATGTGTGTTGTTCTCACAACTCACTCTCACAAAATAATCTAACTATTACAATATTATATTATCATCTCGATAATATAATTCCACTCATAAATGACTAATGTTCACAATAACATATTAATTCCTAACAAGGAGGAGAGGGGGAAGCACATGCCCCGATGATGTGGCGTGAGACTATAGCGAGTGTAAGTATCTATATATGTCTATTTTGTGTGTTTTGTTATTGGTTGATGATTTAGTAATGGTTATCTAACGTGTTGTGTTTTTGGTTTTTTAGACAATCCATATTTGTCCTTGATAATTGATACATCCATCCACACATTGACATGGAATGTGCCGACTAATATACTTGGTGGAGGTATACTTGAGTGAGTAGATGAGATTGCGAGTGAGGATGCTGATTTATTTGAGCCGAAGGGCCGTAGTAGCAGCCACATATAGTGTATTACTATTTGAGAGAGATGAGGCATGTGAGGAGACTCGGCAGACTAGATAGGATTTGGGCGACGGTCCCCAGCGCAAGATGTATTTTTTTGATACATGGATTTGTAGCGCCAATTCTAAGAGTAGTCTATAGAGAACACCTTATTACGTAGGAAAGTGGAGAGGTATCAAGGCCACAAAAATGACACCGAGTTAGTGGCGAGGCATCTAGTTCTAGGGCTCTCATAGTACTTGAGAGTGATAACGATGATGAGGTGTGATGGGTATTATTGTATATGATGTAGGGGACTTTCCCCCCAGTGATGATTGTATTTGCTATGTATGGACAAATGTGACTTATATATGATGAGCTTATTTTGTGTTGTATCAATGTTGTATGATTTTGTGATTATTGTTTGAATGTATGTGATGTTTTTGGTTAGTGTTGTTAATGTTGATTGATGTAACATGTGTGTAATAGTAGCAAAAATAGTATGTGATAACGGATGAGAATAGTGATCTAAGTGAAAGGTTTATTAAATGGACTTTATAAGATGTAGCTAGCATGATGATGAATGTAAAAAAAGATGATGTATGATGATCGGACTAACATACTATGATGAATGTACATTGGGATAATGTAATGTAATGGTAATATGTTAATAGGATGGGGAAGTAGTGATGCCCCCAAAGTATGGATACTTAATTTCATGTAGTCAAGATCCCTCAACAAATCAAGAATGAACCATAAAAACCAAGAGTGCGTCATCAGGAAATGATTGGATGCACTAGATGAATGACGACGCATGTGATGAAAGGTTCTCAAAGAAAAACCCTCAATAATCATGTAAGAACCATAAGAAAAAAGTGCATCATTAGGAGGTAAGGTAATAATAATCACCTACTAAAGACTAAGGTGGTGCGAAGGGATGGAAGTAGTATGAGTGTATGAACCAAACTTAATATCATATGGATCTACGGTGGGATGCGCAGGAGTGGAGTGTTGTGGAAACAAATGTGAAGGAGCAACGTGATGTGGTGGATAACATGAATTTGATGAATCAGATTGATGAAGTGGATGCAATGATGCAACATTGTATGGACGCGGTGGAGAGCATGGATGAATAACAAAATGCGGTCAATGTACCATGGCCTAAGTACTAGATGTAGGAGATGAATCAATTTAGTATAAAATCATGACAAGGTAGAGGAGACATGGATCGCTTACGTGATCAAGATCCAAAGAATATGAAGCCCTTATTCTCTAGTTTTTGTAATCTATCATGAAGGGCAAGACAATCATTGTCCTTATGGCCATTTATGTGATGATAATTATAATAAGGTTGGTCATGCTGATGCTATAATCGGTGTTACATATGATGCTGGTTGGAGGGTAGGAAAGTTAATCACTCAGTAAGTAAAACATGTAGTACATCGTGTGGTTGAGTGTGATGTGAGAAATGTAAAGCCTCACACGACCTAGGTGAAGTGGTAGGAGGAGTAGCCTGTCACGGATCCGGAGAAGAAGTATGTTTTTACGGTGGAGTGGGTTGAGATTTTTTTTTTACTTGTGAGGCAAATGTGGAGACTATATAGGATGCTTAGTTGGAGGAAATGGTGGAGAACTAAATGAGGTAATAGTCTTAAAGATGTGTGGAGGATCTATGATGTGTTTTGAGAGAAGATCTTTTTTTAGGTCAATGACTTTATAACATATAAGAATGAATGACTCACATATATCATACCCCAATCTTTTCTTGAGTGGAGGAATTAGGCCACAATAGAAAATGAATTGCTTCTCAAGCTATATAGGTTAGAATACTAGCTTATGCATACAAATATTGAATAGTAAAATATAATGCTTGATAGTTTCGTAGATGAGCCTTGATGTAAAGTAGGTAAGCGGTCATAAGTAACCGTAGGGCCATTGCTGATTATAAACCAACAGAGGAAAGCATCTTCCATGTCATTGAAAGTACTGATGGACCCAAAGGGGAGATGAGTGTACCATTGTAACGCCTCATTAATAAGACTGTAGAGAAAGGCCTTAAGTAATAAGTGATCATTAGAATAAGAGGCCATAACCATATGATAATGTAGAAGATGAACATGAGGGTCACCAATACCATCAAAACATGTGAAAGTAGGCATGATAAAGTTATGAGGGAATGTAGAATTATGAATCTTTTTAGGGACAAGATTACCATGTAATGAATTGTTGTTAATAGAAGCATAGTAAGCCCTACTTTCTAAAGTGAGGGATTGAACTTGAGATTGTAACTGACCTACAACATGCATGAGAGAGATGATATCCTGTGAAGGAATGGTGGAAGATGGAAACAATGTATTAAGCGGTTGTAATTTTCCATTATGAGTGATCATAGGAATATCAAGAGGTGATGTGGGAGATTTTGATGCTAAAGGCACACTAGGAGTAGGTGCCGAGGAAGCTATAGTAGGAGATATAGATGGAATATCCATAGCAATGGTAGGACTAGCATCAGAAACATCCTTAATAGGAGACACATCTATAAAAGTAGATGGACTAGAAGACGTAGGTGATGTAACAAGAGGAGATGAACTAGTAGGAGAAGAAGAAGTGATTGATGGTGGTGACTCATGCATAGTGGTAGATGCAATCTCAGGAGAAGGTAATAATGGAGTAGGAGATTCATACTTGGTAGTATATAAGGAATGAGAACCATGACTATGAAGCACCTCATCAGTATCGGATAGAGACTCAGAAATAAGAATATCACTAAGGATTTTATCAACAGGATCATTAACATAATGTGGAGTATGCAAACTAGTATGAGACATATCCATGGAAGCAATATCAAAAGTGGCGAATCATGAGGAGATAGCTAGACTAGAAGAATTAATATGCACCGGTGAGTGATTGTCAATACCAAGCAAGTAATCAATAAGGGAATCATCTAAAGTTTCCTTTGAAAGATCATAAGGAGGATCACAAGTAGCCATATAGCATGGTGTACAATGAGTAAAGGCTATTGGATCCTCAACAATACTAATGCCTATAGGAGAATCTTTAAAACGAGTAGGCACATATTGTTGGCCATCTAGAAGTTGTTGTTGGATGTGATCGGGTGTAGTAACAAGAGTACTATATAGAGCCTTTAGCTCAACGATGACAGCCTCATCATAAATAGGGTTAATGCTAAAATGAGACATGATGGGTGAAGAAGATGAACTATCCTTAGCCATTAGGGTTTGATTGGATCCTAGGGAAAGATATTCGAAAGTATGGGTTCACCAAAATGATTAACTAAAATAAGGAAATTGAACTATTATTTTAAGTTAATATAAACTAGTAACAATAATGAAATAACCGATATGAAGTGTAATGTAAATGCTTAATAATTTTATTTGATATTTAAATGAAATGAAATAATTGAAATAGTAGGGATAAGATACTAACTTGAAAAGGACTTGCCTTGCTGTGATGCCAGACTGAACAGGATGATGTGAGAATGAAGCAGAGTGTGATGACACGACCCAAGAAATTGTAGCAGGTAAAGATCCAATCGGACAGGGCACCTATGGTCGCCTGGTTTGTAGTCTAGGTGCTTTGGTATGCGAAAAAGCTCGGGATCTCGAATCGACAAGTATCACTATATCTTCACAATATATTAGTATTTTTGCATAGTTAGCGCAATACCTTCATTCATGTCGTCATGAATCGTGATGAAGATTTACTGCAAAACCCCCTATAAAGCATAAAATCCCTAAAAAGAAAGATGCATATGAAGGGGTTGGACTGACCTTAGCTACCACAATGGTGGACTTACAACTAAGAACTCCACTACATTCTAGACCCAATGTAGTTATGTGTGCTTGTGTGCCTAGGGTTCCCTAACATCAATGATGCAGAAGTAGGGGCAATAACTAGATGTAAGATGAAAATGGTGGATGGAATAGAATGAGTACAACCTGCTATCCAAAATTTACCCCAAGGTGATTTCGATAACTTGCACAATTTATTTAAACTTAGGTAGATAGAAATGGTGAAAACAAGAAATCTATATTTTTGGGGCATGCCTTTGCTTTTCTCTAACTTCCCCATTCAAGAAAAATCTAAGGAGTTAGCGAAAATTTGCTAAAAATTTGAAAAAACTTAAAAAGGACCTATTTTAATGTATTGCGGAACTTGTGTCTAAGGGATGTGGGTGGGACAACTGCGGATTGAACTAGGGTTCCTCGTCCTTGACTTGGGTCAAAAATGCTAAGGAAATAATGATTCATGAATGAATCGGGTCCCGATGGCCCAAGCGACACAAGTTCCATCGGGCCACAAGTTCCTTGAAAATCTGATTTACCTGATTTGTAAAGGAATGGAAGCAAATTTAATGTTTTGTGGAAAAGGTAGAAATTCACGGCCCAGGTGACACAAGTTCCATTGAACCAAAAGTTCCCTAAAAAGATGATTTACTTGATTTACAAATAAATGGAAGAGGATTCAATGTATTGTGGAAAAGGCAAAATTTGGGGCTCGGGCGGTCCAAGTATTACGGGGACATGAGTTCCCCGCGGAGGCGAAATTTCCGCACATCAAGGAGACAGAGCATCATGGATGAAGTAGAGTTTGGAGGCCCAAGTGGCCCTTGTACCCTAGTGCCATGAGTTCTTTGAAAACCCGCAATACCCGCATATCAAAGTGAAGGGGGGTAAAAAGCTAGTATTTTAAATTATGAGAACTGTGTGGAACACCCCGACCCTGAACTTCAAATGGGCATAACTTTTGACTCGAGCTCTAATTTTGACAAAGTTGGAATTTTTGGAAAGCTCTCGACATCCTCTATGCCAAATTTTTTTTTTTAATTATTTTTAGTAAGGGTAGGTGGGTGAAAATAAAATAAACATCTCTAGCTCCAAAATTTAAATGTTCAGTCCCATAAAATGCAAGAAATCCCTGACAAACTCAAAATAGCTGCTCACACTCAGAGGGTCATAACTTAAGAAATCCGAGACCAACATACAACAATCAAGAAATGTAGAAATTGATGAAGTTTTGATGGTGATTTTTAAGGAAAATGAGCCTAGTTATGTTTAGTTGTTGAAAAGTGGTTGGAGAAGCATTTAATGAGCATGGGCAATCATTCTTCACTACTACAAGTTATGGGGAACCTTGAGATTGCTTATGCAGTCTAAAACCACCAGCCACACTCCTTTAATATGAATTGTAATTGATGGGAAAGGGAATTTCAGGAATTACATTCTCTCTCTCTCCTCTCAAAATCTTATAAATTGAAGCGTTGGGCTCATTGTATGGAGGATAGTTGGAGTAGAAAAACTCTATCATTTTGGTTTTGTGAAGCCAATGTGCTACTGGCCTTTACAGTGGACTCCTTTCATGGTGATCCATGCTTTCCCTTTGTAATAGTTTGGACTCTGCCTATTAATGAAGTAAAAGATACAAATTTTTGGATGTATCTTCCCTTGCTATGTTTGTTTACATTCTCATTGCCTATCTAATCTTATTGCAGAAGTGTGTCTACTCTATGCTCTTGTAAGGATTTATTATTGTTGTGTATGCATGAAAATGTGCTTTGTGAATGTTTTTGTTAGACTATGGATAACTATCATCACCCTCTTTGATTTGCATTTTTCTTCCACTTTCAGACATTGGAAATCATTCTCATTCCCTTCTTTTGGTGTATCACCTCTATAGTGTAGTTTTCATGTTATCTCTCTCTCCATGGTCCCTTAGAAATTATAAGATAGAGATAGTAGTTTCAACTCGGTAGAGTTAGTTTGCACTAGTATTAGGAAGAAGAACCATCTTTCTCGGGAGGTTTATTTCAAGTAGCAAGTCCCACAACTTGGAGATAGTACCCATGTTACCCAATCACACCGTGAGTTCAAGCACACACACTTGTGCAAATCATAGGGTGATGTGACTCGAGTAATAACACAACCATTTCCCCTATGCTTGTGTGATGTAGATGTAAATGATGCCCAAATGTGGTCCTTTGCCTTAGTAGATAGTCCACCCATAGAATAGTGAGTATGATATGTTTATATAGGCATATCTTACTCAAATTTTGACACTAATGACCAGACATGACAACTAATACCTAGGGGAATGAGATAAAAAACCATAAAGACCAACCTCGAAACTCTAAATGAGAATGAAGTGTAACCGGGACCAGGGCACCTAAGAAGAGGACCGAGGTGCCGATGGGTGCCCCAGTACCTTTCTAGGTGCCCTAGTCAAAGACTAGAGACTACAAATGACCAAATAACAACAACTGAGACTCCCTAAGAGACGACTGAAAATTTGTAAACAATTGATGATTGTACAAGAAAAATGATAATGATGACCTATTAACCAATGACGAAACTAGGGGTGGGCCATTAGTGAATACTTTTCTTACGTGAGATCTATATATAAAATAACATACTTGGTAATATAAATGTAATAGCAAGTGTGTGATTTTGTGACTACATCTATAAAAGATTAAAATTTCATTTATTATTTTTTACTCTTTTATAGAACAAGGCTTATAACACAACTAAGTCGGTGCCCAATTATTGTCTCTCACTCCAATCAAGTGGGTCACTATAGCTTCGAGATCCCATCCTCGCCTTAGGTATACAAAGTGTTTGGTGCCCTCTAATACTAACTCTCCTCTAGATATAATGTCCGATTCTCGATTATTATCTTCAGGTATTATTGTGGATTTTGGTTGAATATCATTTAGTTTGCTTGAGAAAAATGGGTAAAGCTTAGTTACTTTTCTCACAGTTATGTAGACATAACAATTCAACAATCATTGATCTTATTATGTGTTTAAACCCAATATTACGACTGATTTTGAGATTATTTATGAAAATTGTCTATTATCAAACTAGGGTTTATTCTTATAAGTCTAGAATCTAATGTTGCATCATATTCAACAATATTTGCTAGAGTTTTTAGTGGCTAAAATGTTGTAACTAGGAATTTCAAGCCACAACCTCAGTAACTAAAATGTGATTCAAATGCATTAACAAAATGATTACCTTGATTTAATTGTTTCACACGGAATGTTTCGGCTCTGCGATAGACTTGCTTCCTATCATTCCTTTGAGAAACAGATAAGGGTTAGGGCTAGGAGGAATACCTGTTGAATGTTGAGATGGTGTGCGCGTACCGTAGAGAAAGATCAGATCGACTGCGAAGAACTCCTTTTTGTCTTGGAAGGACTACCTGCAAGTAAGAATACAAGACCACCAGATTTTAATTAGACAATAAATGAGGGAGCTGCCTTAGGCCCAGGAAATATAAAACTTCCTTTCGAAGGTGGTCAGTTCCCCTTTTAATACGAATTAACACAAATGATAACAAAGAAAGCTATTGCAAAATCATGATTTAGGTATCTCGTTACAAAGCAATAGAAGCTAAACTATCAATAATAAAGCGTCACGTTGTTTGTTTGGTTACTGGTCATTGATACATTCAGGTTGAGTTATAGGGATAAACCAGACTAGATCTGAGGTTGTTAGGTGACAAATAGGCGAGAAAAGGGTTTTGGGGTATAAGTCACAGTGACCGACGCCGGTCACTGGATAACCGACCGTGGTTAGAGAACCGCCACCGGTGGGGGATAAACGACACCGGTAGGGTCAGCAATCTAAGTGCTTCTGGATAGAGGTTGGTTGCAAGGTGATCGTGGGGTTATTAAGATTGGTGGATGGCTGAGGGGAATAATGGGAGGACAGGGAAGGCTCAGAGTGTGATAAAATGGTCTTCTGGGCAATACAAAGATGTATGGATGAAGGTTTAGTGCAGGGTGCTGGTAGGTGGTAGATCTAGGAATGAGCTTATAATTACTATCAATCCACAAGCTCAAGAAATGGTGCTTAGAAACATATAAAACACTACTTACTCGTTCCTGATGAAGATGCGAGGTTCGGGATTGTGATGACAAGATAGGACTCAAGTAGGATGATCTGACAATCCAAGATGAGCTATCTCCTCTTCTGATGCTCGGATGAGTGTTCTTGGGCTCTGGTTATTCCGTTGTAGTCTTGGGCTTGATGTCCTTTTCCGTAAACTCTTCTTGTTTCTTCACTTATCTCCACTCGGCCAAGCAAATCCGGATCCTTTCAATGATTTCTCTTCCTCCCGATCAAATGAAAATCCGATCCTTTGTTTTTGGTTGGAAGTGATCATTTACAGGGAACCGATGGCGGTTCTGAAAACCGACGGTGGTCGAGTAGGAACCGGTATCGGTCAGGTCAAAGTGGGCTATTTTTGGTAAAATAGCCAAATTTCCCTCCTTTTCTTCCGAGGGATTGGTTGCGGGCTTGGTCAAGTCATTATGAAGTTGGTTTTAGGTGCGGGTGAGGAGTAATTAATCATGGGTGTGGATGTGGACCAAGTTATAGGTTTTAATTAGGTTAGTTTAGGGTTAAGACTAGGTCATGATGAGGTGACGAAATGAGGTGGCAGGTATGGCGATGTGGATTTATTAATTATAAGGTAATTAATAAATAATTGTGTAAGGTTTAGGTGATGAGGTTAGGTTGCGAAATGAGATGCGGGGCACAGGGTGTCGTAAGACACAAATTTGGTGTCTACATTAGCCCCTTGTTGTCGTGTGGCTTGTCTTGTTAAAGCTGCGTGGACAATAATAAGAAGTGGTTACCCCTGTTAAGGGTATAGGTAATCCCCCTCAAATCTATCACAGATTGAGGTAGCGTGAAATCAGGGATAGGGTTGATAAAGGGTAAATGGTGTTGAGATAATGGTAAGATGGTGGGGTAGGTCCAAGAAGAGAGCAGACACGTTGACATGCAGTAGTGCGACCAGGGTACATGATTTGAAGAGCAAACAAGCAATTCATAGGCAAAGGTCGATAGTTTATCCAAACAAGGGTGATATAATCCTGGTATCCAAGGCATAGGAAGTAGCTCCAGGGGATATAACGGGTAAGGTACAGGAATGTTTAGGCATGTTCGGCAGTACCAAATGGTTGGTTTGGTTGAGATAAACGTCACGGCTCGGTCTAGGCAAAGTTGGTCGACTGATCAAGTCAAGGACCCTAATCATGCTAAAACACGAACAGGTGAGCTCGATTGAACAAAAAGGTACATGATGGATGGATAAAATAAAATGTTGATTGTGGGCAAGGTATTTAATTGGTGCGGCCTTAGGTCGGGCCAAATGGTTGGGTGCGGCCTTGGGTCGGGCCAAATGGTAGGTTACGGCCTTGGGTCGGGCCAAATGGTTGGTTACGGCCCTTGGTCGGGCCAAATGGTAGGTTACGGCCTTGGGTCGGGCCAAATGGTAGGTTACGGCCTTGGGTCGGGCCAAATTGGTGGTAGTTACGGCCTTGGGTCGGGCCAAATTGGTTGGTTACGGCCTTGGGTTGGGCAAATGGTAGGTTATGGCCTTGGGTCGGGCCAATGAAGTTAACAAAGGATTTTCAGCCAAGGTGGCTATAGGCGATGTTGGTAGAAAGGGCGATTAGTAAATAAGGGCAGAAATTGGGGTAGAGGTGGGATAAAACCGATATCGATTGTCTATGACCGATATCGGTTAGGTGACCGATACCGGTTCCTTAGGGCACAATAAAACCGATATCGGTTATAGGTCAAAAACCTATAAAAAGAAAAATACGGCCTGTCATTGTCACATTGTCAATTTGAAAATCAATTTGAGTTGTCTGAGGTGGAGTGTTGAGATTGGAGCATTTGTCGGTTGAAGTGGCACTATTTGAGTGGAGGAGTGAGTGGTTAGTGGGCCCGAGTGAGGAGGAGGCAGCAGTTGATTGGTGGAGGACCCAGCAGAGGAGAGTTTATAGCCATGGCTCAGCCAGGAGGAGCAGGAGGTGCTGGACCAGCTGGACCACCACCACCCATCCCACCACGATGACGTGTCGTCATACCGGTAGGTTCGAAACCCGTCATTGTGTGAATTGGATTGTATTATGCTGTATTTGGGTTTTGGGTAGGAATGTAAGGTTTTTAGAAAATAATTAATAAATGGAAATTATTTGAAAAAGGAGAGGGTAGATAGGTGAAATAGGCCAAGGCGGCAGGGTGGGTAGGTTTGTAGGGTGTTTGGGTGGGTATATAGGGAGAAAATAGGGAAAAAAAACATTTGGGGGCCGCGTCGGGTTCGGCTCGGCTATTTTCCAATGACCGATGCCAGTCACTAAGCGACCGGCGTCGGTCACTGAAGTTTCGGGTCAGGTGGGGTTTGTGGGTGACCGGTGGCGGTCGAACGTTGACCGGCGTCGGTCGAGAGGGGACCGGGTCGGTTATGGGTGATCGTACCGGTCCCTAGGTAGGATTTGCTATTTCGTTGCGTGGTTTTGTGGTGGTTTTGGGTGTTAAGTGCTTGTTGGGGTTGGCATGTTGAGTTGTTTGTTGTTGTTTATGATTGGGTTTTGTGTGTTGGGTTGTTTGTTGTTGTTTATGATTGGGTTGTGTGTGTTGGGTTGTTTGTTGGAGGGGGATATTGGAGAATATAGGTGGGTAGAGGTGTGTGTTAGAGAGTCGGGGTGTGGTCGGGGGGTAAAAAGGGGGTATAGAGGGTATAAGTAGATGTTGTGATAAAGAGTAGGGCTAATGTAGTGAGTTGGTTTTGCAGGCACGTCAGCAGCTGATGATGCGGGACAGGATGCCCCCGCTGTTGAGAGACGGATGCGGCCACACGTGTCGGCAGCGCAGTGGGGCATTATGCGCGAGGTGGGACTCGGCGGAGTCCAGCGGTATAGGGTGATCGATAGGGATCACAGTTTGATGGTCGCCCTCATCGAGAGATGGGATCCGGCGACCAATGTGTTCCATCTCCCGACTGGAGAGATGACCATTACATTGGAGGATGTGTATCGCATCCTTAGATTACCGATTGATGGAGAGGCAGTCTTCCAGGTGGATGCAGAGACAGCCATGGATAGCATCTTACATGTATTCGGGGATGCAGCCGCGCTATTGACGTATCACAGCGCGAGCATCGCGTATGGGGATATGTACCGTGCCCACCGACATGAGACACGGCTTGCCGTGTTGATGATGATCGGCATTACATGCTTCACCCTCCCGGACTCAGAGGGAGGCCGCTTTCCACGGGCGTTGATGGGGGTGTTACACGAGATGGTCGAGGAGCATACATGTTATGCTTGGGCACCAGTATACAGTGCGATTATACTGAGAGTTGTGGGGCTATCGCCGGATGAGGTGATTCGAGGATTTGCTCGACGTTTTGTTACATTGTTGGGCATATGAGCATATCATATGCATTAGACCAGTAGGGCTGCCCCCCGGCCCAGGGCCACAGGTGATCTACAGATATGGCTTTCAGAGGTGGTTGGGGGTCGTGGGCCAGCCACGAGCCGTTCTCGCCGGATGAGATGTGGCATATTACCGGCATGTATTAGAGGGCTTGACAGCGTTAGATATTGTATGGAGACCTTATAGAGGTCATCACCCCCACGGAGGAGCCCGAGCACAGTTGCGGTGGATCCAGTATACATTCTGGATAGCGGGACGGAGGCCAGGGGAGCATGAGCGGATTCCCCTGGAGAGGGTACGCCGGTAGATGGGGCTACGACAGGATGAGCCACCTCCCTTCCCTCAGTACCGGAGGGATGATGTAGAGCTCCACTACCTGTACCACAGCCCGTGGACCCAGATTGGGCGAGAGAAAGGAAGAGAGCGATCTGATGGATGCATGCTTGCTGCAGGATCATTTTTAGTATGGTGGGCAGGAGAGAGAGCCATGAGAGAAGCACAGCCACATGCCCAGACTTAGGTGGCTGTTAGAGCGAGAGGACCAGCTCAGGGGCCAGGTACAGTTATTACAGGGGCAGCTTGCTGCTGCTGACAGCACGAATAGGTGTCTTACGAGGGCGCTAGCCCGAGCTCGAGTGCAGTGCAGTACGAGGCTCGAGCTGCAGAAGCTCAGCACGAGTGCAGCACCACCGGCAGCACCACACGCAGTGCAGTACACACCACCACCACCACCACTAGCAGCCACCACGGCACGCAGCCACGAGCACGGGGGCAGTATTAGGAGTCGAGGGACCAGCCCCAGCAGCTACGGTGGCACGGGACCGTTATATGGAGCGAGAGCAGAGGCCCGTACTATCGGGGCGTCTGGATGGTGCAGGGCTGACTATCAGCCGTATGCGGCGCATAGAGCGGAGACCTCACGTAGCCAGAGATCCCAGGGTGGTGCAGCCACAACCGGTGGAGTTTATTACGAGGAGAGAGAGAGGTAGCGCGAGGGACCCGCGAGGGAGACAAGGCGAGAGGCGGTGGGGAGAGGCGAGGATCCTGGGTCAGAGAGAGATATTTTGTGTATAGATGGATATTAGATAGAGGCACCGGTCTGTGAACCGGCTATGTATAGAGAGGCCTGCGTGCCCACATATGATTCTTTCATTTATTTATTCATTTATTGTATATACCGGCCTGCGAGCCGAGTACAGGTTGTATCGTTGATACCGGCCTGCGAGCCGAGTATATTTTTGATATGAGAGACCGGCCTGTGAGCCGAGTCGATATTTTGATAGTTGTTGCGGCCTGCGTGCCGGCTTTGTATTATTATGAGCTCACAGAGGCCCCTTTGTAGGGCACATTGTATATTTGAAACTTTTGATGTATAGATATGATGATTTTGACCCACATGTTGTGTTTAAAATGTGTTAAGTGTTTTGTCGATGGTTTGTGATATTTAATGTATGATGAGTTTAATTGACATGTTGTGTATATTGATGGTGTTGATGTCTTTTGTTGATGGGATGTATGTATATATAGATGATGAGTTTAATTGACATGTTGTGTTTATGAAATGTAGGATGTGTTTTGTCGTTGGTTTGTGAAATTGAACGTATGTAGCTGCTGAGTTGGATCCAAATGGTGTATAGATTGATGGTTTTGATATTGGTTATTGATGGCTTGTTTGTTTTGTAATATAGAGAAATGATGTTGATGAAATGGTGATGAGAGATAGATTTGATGAAAAATATGGATAATGGTGTTGTTTATGCAGGAAAAAGGGGCGGGCGCCACAAAAATTTGCAAAAATGAAGAAAAGGCTTAGGTTTAAGCAACAGGGGGGACATGACCGATATCGGTTATGTAACCGATGTCGGTAGCTATATGACCGATATCGGTTATGTAACCGAAATCGGTTATGTAAGAATTATTTTCCTAAAAATAGAACTGCTTGGTTGGCAACTTAAGTTCTTATTTTTAGCATTCTTATTTTAGAGTCATGCAACAAGTTAAATATGTGAATGTGATGCTGTTTGACAACTGCTACAGGTAATTGCATGAAAGATTTTGAGTGATAAGGAGGAAAGAGACAGGTGAAGTGAGCGTGGGCTGAGATTCAGAAAGTAGAAAGACAAGTTATATTTGAAGAGGGTGGTGAACATGGCTGAACGAGGAGAAGCATCCAGTAGGCAGGGACGAGGGGGAAGACATGTTCCGCCCCAAGTGCTGCATCCCAAGAGGTAAACTGTTTGGTTGTAATTTGATTCTTGCATGTTTTGTGAATAAGATGAGAGAAGTGTAAGTGGGGAAAGATGAGAAAGAAAAGGTGATAGGCAAGGGTTGGGGATGGGGTGAGTGCTATGGGGTAGGTAAACAGGGTGGTCACGTAGGTTTTTAGGTAAAAATAGGAGTAAACGGGCAAAATAATTATCGTAGGTGTATGTTTTAAGCAGGGTAGGTATATTGTTGACAGTGACCGGTATCATTTATAAATAACCGGTATCGGTTAGCAAACCGGTATCGGTTATTCATAACCGATATCGGTCACTATAGGAGTTTCCAGAATTTGAGAAAAAACCCATGGAGATTTGTTCTTTTGAATAATTATGTGTCGTTTTGATGTATGCAGGCAGAAGCAGGGTTAAGGATGAATGATACTGTGCCAGCGTTGTTGTCACGAATCTGCGGCGGATGTAACACCAGCTGAATGGGCATTGATAAATCATTTGGGGTTAAGTGGAATTCACTATTATTCAAGAATCGCGCGTAACCATGCTATGTTGCAGGCGTTGATTGAGAGATGGAATCCAGAAAAGAATACCTTCTATCTGCCAACAGGGGAGATGACAGTGACTTTGGAAGATGTGTTCCATATTTTGAGACTCCCAATGATAGGAAAAATAGTGTATCAGGCGTTGCCTAGCGCGGGGCGGGCAGCGATAACAACAGTATTTGGTTCAGCTGCGCGAGATTTGACACAGTGAGGTTTATCATTTACGTATGGTACAATGTATGCAACACACCCTGAGGAAACAAGGTTGGCCGTGCTATTAATGATAGCGGTGGGGTATTATGCATTACCGAGGGCGGAGGGTGGAAGATTTCCCAAAGCATTGATGAGTGTTATTTGGGAAATGATAGAAATGAGCGTGACTTTCGCATGGGCACCCGCATATCTGGCAGAGTTATATAGGGGTTTATGGGCCTGCAAGCGAAAACACAGGACGACACTGGATTGTTCGTACTTATTACATTGTTGGGCCTATGAGCATATTGTTTGTGTGCGTCCAATAGGCCGACCCATTGAGTCGGGAGAGGCAGGAGTGCAAAGGTTGGGATTCAGACGATGGGTCCAGATAGAACAAGAAGCGAGATCCCAGGCCGTGATAGATGACATCGAGTATTATAGACAGGTATGGGAGATGGTGACGATTGCGGATATTTGTTGGAGGCCTTACGGGAACTATATGGTGACGAGCACATAGCTGAGGAGTTGAGGGGTGTAGAGCGATTGAGATGGATCGCAGGGCACAGGCCGGGTGAGTACGAGAGAATTCCTCTAGATCGCGTGCGGCGACAATTTGGGTTCGTTCAGGATATACCGATGACATATAGACCATACATGAGGATCGATGCCGAGGCAGCATTCTCACCTCCCCGGCCTACACCTCCAGAAGGGCCAGAAGAGATAGCAGCCGATCGTAGGGTAATGGATGCGGGAATGATAGAGGCCTATAGAGTATGGTGGGTAGCAGAGCTGCGAGGTGCATGTGAGCGCCCAGACATAGCTGTGATTACAGCGGAGAGAGATCGTCTGCAGGAGTTGGCTCACCAGCTTCAAACACAGGTGAATGAGACAATGGGATTGTTAGAGGTTTCTCAGTTATGAGTGGAGAGACTGGAGGCAAGATTCCTCCACGCGAGAGGACGTATTCGTATGTTACAGGAGATGTTGGCGGATCAATGGGAGGAACCAATGGCAGTGGCACCTTTGAGGATGGAGAGGCCAACTGAGGGGCATCGACGATCACGATCACCACCTGATTCGGGAGGAGGTGCAAGGGTCTAAGTGAATTTCATAGGAATATAAGAATAAATAAGGATGCCGACCTGCGAGTCGATGATAGAGAAGATGTATTTGTTTAACATCTAAAATAAAACTAAAGATGTATGTGGTTTTGAGTGATGATAATAATAAGAATGGTTGTGTTTTGAATGTTGTTTTTGTTTTGTTTGAAAAAGGATAAAGATGAATGTTGGCAAATAGAAATACACAAAAATATTTATATTTACAACACATGATAGGGTATGGTAGGGGATGGTCGAGCTAACCTTGGGAGACCCCATGTCTCCTAAGTGCTGCCTACATAGCCCATTGCACAAAGCAAGGAAGGGCCTCAGACCGATGTAGTTCTCCCTTAGGATCAGGGAGAGGTGAATTCAGGCAATTTGGTTGTGGTTAGGCAATTTGTTGGTTGGTAAAAATTTGATGTTGGTAGGGTAATGTTGTTGGTGTTGGTAGGGTACTAAAGTTAACATACCAAAGTAGTAGGGAATCGTGTCCTGATTAAGGTCAACACACAATCCTAGAGTTGAGCAAAAGAGGCCAGAGTGTCCCGTAGTTGAGAAGAGCTAAACAAACCACATATTAATGTAGGATGAGCTTGAATCCCTAGGTACCTTGCATAGGCGAGAAGTCGATAGGTGAAAAGAGTGGTATAATCACAATATATCGGATATACGTCACGTCCCTTGAGTTTTGTTGCTTTGAAAAATGGTGAGGTGAGGTGGTTGATGTGGGTGAAGGTGCAGAGAACTGATTATAAGATGATTATTCTGACAAAAGAGAACCAAACCTAGATAGACAAGTCCATGACTCAAAAGTGTTTGGAAGTACTGCTTTTATTTTTATTTTATTTTTCTAGATATAGACTGATCGATGCGGGAAGTCTACATGGAATATGTATTTTGTTGTTCTTGAGGTCTTCACGAAGCTGATCAATGCGAGAAGCTTCTGATAAAGGCTGATTTGTGTATAGCTGTCCTTGAGGAGCGATCTATTTATAGTAGCGAGATGCGGTATTTATGTATAGCTTTGTCCTTCGGGGAGAGCGATCTATATATAATAGCAGCAATAGTTTGGCATATAGCTGTCCTTCAAGGGAGCAGTCTATTGTATAATTTAGAGGTCTAGATGTCCGTCGGGCATAAAGCATCTAGTTTTGTAGGAAGTTTGACTCAAGAAAATCCCATAAGTGTTTTAATTAAGAATGTGTCATTTTGATACTTTGAAGTCATGGACTAAACTAAAAAGGGGAAGGCATCTTTTAAGGGGAGGTGATAATCAAACCATGTGAGCTTGATTTGATTTTGAGATGTAAGAAACAAAGTGTATGCGGTGGTAAATGAGCTCAAGGGACGAGCGTAAGGTAGATAAGAAGTGATATAACACTAATTTCAATAGTAGAATGGTCGAAGATGCAAGGCATTAAGGGGCTCAGGCTCAGGTTTACCATTAAGCGAAGCTAAATGATAAGTGCCTGATCCATAAGTGTGAGTGATAATGTAAGGCCCAATCCAATTAGGAGCAAATTTTCCATGTTTGCTCTTTTCTAGTTTGGTTACATGTTGATTCTCTTTGAGGACAAGATCACCAACCTTAAAGGTACGCTCATGAAGTCGTTTATCATAAGCACGCTTGATGCATTTTTGGTAGATTTGAAGGTGATCAAGAGCCGTAAGACGACGCTCGTCAAGAAGCTCTAATTGGGCTAACCGCTCTTGGCGGAAATCATCATTGGTGAGAATATCCTGAAGAGATATTCTGAGGGAGGGTATTTGTATTTCGAGAGGCAAGACCGCCTCGGTACCATATACCAAAGAAAATGGTGTGGCATTAGTGGAAGTATGAATGCTAGTATGATAAGCCCAAAGGGCAAAGGGAATGTGATCGTGCCAATTTCTTCCGGACTCATTGACAACTTTCATGAGGATTTTGGTTAGGGTTTTATTAGAAGATTCAGCTTGACCATTGGCCTGCGGATAGTAAGGTGATGAGAAACTAAGTTTGATACCAAAGTTGTCACAAAGGTCTTGTAACAACTTATTTTTAAAAGATTTACCATTATCTGTTATTAGGCGATGAGGAATACCAAAACGACAGATAATGTGATGGTTAACGAATTCGACAATTTTTTCTTTTTTGATTGAAATGAGTGGAATGGCCTCCACCCATTTTGTGTAATATTCGGTTGCTGTGATTATCCAACGGTGACGTTGCGAAGAGGGTGGGTGGATCTCACCAATAAGGTCTAAACCCCATTGTGAGAAAGGCCAAAGATCTCGTGCGACCTGTAGCGGATGGCTAGGAGTATGTTGAAGGTTGGCATGTTGTTGACACATAACACAATGCTTAACATATTCATAGCAGTCGTTATTAAGAGTAGGCCAATAATAACCTAGGTGAAGGATTCGTTTAGCCACGGCAAGGCCACTAAAATGTCCACCACAAATACCGTCATGGACCTGTTGGATGGTATAGGTGACCTCTGCGCCGGTTAGACATCGAAGGAGGATACCATCAAAGCCACGTTTATAAAGGAGTCCCCCCATGACGACATAACGAGAAACATGTTTAAGAAAAGTGCGTTTGCCAGTACTAGTAAGGTCAGGTGGGAGAACGAGAGGTTGTAAGGTAGTCGTGAAATTGGTGGTACCAGGTATCCTGCGAATTAGCAGACACATTATTTATCATACAAACAACCGGTGCTGAGTAAGATGGGGCAAAGAGTTGTTGGACCAAGATGAATATGTCAGAGTCAGTTGGTGAGGCAGGAATTTGCGAGGCTAAGCAAGCCATAGTATCCACAAATTTGTTAGTGGAGCGGGAATAGTCTGGATAGAATAACAAGTAAATGAGGTCAAAAGTGAATCCACGTAATGTTTGTACTTTTGAAGTTCCTCATTCTTACATTGGTAGATGCCCATAACTTGATTGACTACCAATTGAGAGTCGCCAAAATATTAATAGATTTGACACCTAAGTGTAACGCAACCTGGAGACCCAAAACAAGGGCCTCGTATTCCGCTGTATTATTAGTGCAGGGGAAATCGAGCGGAATGAAAGAGGCATAGGCTCAGCGTCAAGAGGAATGAGAACAATGCCGGCCCCTCCGCCGCGCTGGCATTTGGATCCATCGAAGAAGAGGGTCATTGGATATGACTCTTCCCTGAGTGAAAGAGTGGTGATGAGTTCGTCGGGAAATTAAAATTGGTAAATTGTTCCCCAGGTAAAGGGGCCTCCGCAAGTTGGTCCGCAATAGTTTGTCCTTTGATTGACTTCTGTTGTACAAACTCAAGGTCGAGGTCAGCGAGGAGCATAAGCCATCGGGTGATGCGTTGATTTAGATGTGGTTTGGCATACATATAATGAATGGGGTCCGTGTTGGTGATGACAAAAGTTTTGTGATTCAGGAGGTAATGTCGGAGTTTGGTGGCTACGAATGATAGGGCTAGGCACAATTTTTCTACATGTGTATACCTAGTCTCGTAATCCACGAGAGTACGACTTATATAATAAATGGCTTGTTCTCGACGTGTCGAGTCTCGATGTGTGAGCATGGCTCCTATAGCATGGTCCATGGCAGAAAGGTAAAGGTAGAAAGGGTGATCATCCTGAGGTGGAATAAGCATGGGTGGCTGCAAGAGATAGGCTTTGAGAGCCTCAAAGACTTGGTGACACTCTTCACTCCATTGAAAGGCAATGTCCTTTTTAAGAAGGTGATGGAAAGGTTGACATCGATCCGAGAGTTGGGAGATGAAACGCCGGATGGATTGAAGTTTACCTTGCAAACTACGCAATTGTTTGAGGTTTTTGGGTGGGGGCATTTCTAGGATAGCTTTGACTTTAGATGGATCGACCTCAATGCCACGCAAAGAGACGATAAAGCCAAGAATTTTCCCGAAAGAACACCAAAGACACATTTCTTTGGTTGAAGCCGGACTGAATATTGTAACAGGCGATCGAAAATAATGGTTAAAACATCGAGATGTTCACTGCGATGTTTAGATTTTCCAAGAAGATCATCGACATAATCCTCAAGGATAGTGTGCATAATGTCATGAAAAATGTAAGTCATAGCCCGCTGATAGGTCGCACCAGCATTCTTAAGGCCAAATGGCATGACACGATAATAGAAGGTTCCCCAAGGAGTTATGAAGGTAGTTTTATGTTGATCGGCCGGGGCTACCAAAATTTGATTGTATCCCGAAAAGCCATCCATGAGAGAAAGCATTTCATGGCCCGCAGTGAGATCAACAAGTTGATCAATACTTGGGAGGGGGAAGTCATCCTTGGGGCAAGCGAGGTTAAGGTCTCGGAAATCCGTGCATATCCGAAGTCCCCCCGTCGCTTTAGTGATAGGTACGATGTTAGAAATCCATTGAGGATAGTCAATAGGCAAGATGAAGGAAACAGAAAGAAGTCGTTGAAGCTCTTCTTTGACCAAGAGGGCAATGCGTGGATGCATTTTTCTCAGTTTTTGTTTGACTGGTTTGGAATCGGGGTTTAGGGTGATGTTATGGATGGCAATGGTAGGATCAATTCCTGGCATGTCAGCGTAGGACCAAGCGAAAGCTTGGTTGCGGGTACGGAGAAAGGTAGTAAAGGTGGCTTGTTCTGATGTGTTAAGGGATTGTCCGATCTTCACAACGTGAGGATCCTCCTCTGTGTGGATGTTGATTTCTATAGTCGACTCATTCAACATGGTTTGAGTTTCAGATGGTAAGGCGCGTTGAATATAGGAGTCATCCGCCCCAAGGTAAGTGAGGATGGAGTCGTCATCCTGGCACTCAACAACATTAATCGAAGGCGAATCCTCTTCGATCATGTCTGGATACAGAAGGGGAAGAGAAGATGGGTCCTCATTATCGCGTTGATAAGTGAGAGGACCTATGAAGATAGCATTTATGAAAAAAAAAAAAAAAGTTAGGAGGGATAGATTCAGGGTCTATCGACTCTGTGGGTGATGATGGCAAAATGGGTGATGATGGTTTGGTAGGGGTGACGTCGTCATCCTCCAGGATATAATTGACACGAGGTTTCTCCGGTGTAAGTGTTTCAGGAAAACCGAGACCACTACGATCATTGTGTTTGCGTGTAGTCACGGGAATGAGTGTATGTCGGCCTTGTTCATAAAGACCAAAACCAAAGCCTTTCCAAGCACAGTGAGTCAAGAAGGTGAGGGCGAAACGATGATTTGTCAAGTATTGAAAATCGGATTGGAAGGGAACCACACCAAGAGGAGGTTCAGGGGTAACGGAGGATGCGTCAACACCCCCATACGTTAGGTTGGTGCGGCAATGGGGTGGTCCATAAGAGATTACCTCCCCCACGCGACGATCGTAGGTGGGATGTGCATGTAACTGTCCGTACTCTGTGGGGTATGGAAAGAGCTAACGTTATATAGGCGGTATTCCCCCAGTGTAAGGCGTTGAAAAACATCTACTAAGGGGTCGGAGGTTGGGATGTTATCTGCGGGAAAGGAAGTGATATTTGTAACGGTGGTTTCATTGGTTGAAGGTGTAGGTGCGTTGGAAGTGGATGGCTGGGTTGGATGAATGGGTGTCTTGACTGGTACAAGCACATCATTAGGGCGATACAACATATTGCAAGTTTTGAAGGGGGGAGGATCAGCTTTTACGGTGTAGGACTTCCCCTCGTACTCAAATTTTGCATCTATGTAAGGTGGAGGAACACATCCCATAGCCGGATCCAGGCGGCCTAACAACATATTGTATTGGAACTCTCCCTCAAGGACATAGAAGAGTTCGGGTAAAGTACATGGTCCTACACAATGTTAAGAATCACGGTGCCTAAGGTAGAAGTAATAGCATCATTGAATGACCGCAACATGATGGGGTTGGCACACATGCAACTAGAAGGGATATTCATTTGTTGGAAGGCTTTTGAAGAGATGATGTTTAGGCTAGCGCCCCCGTCAATCATAACACGACGTACCCGAATGTCCCGAACGTAAGCTGAAATGAAAAGAGCAGGGTCAGGATCTTCGGCACCAAAGTCGATAATTTCATCTTGAGAGAAACCGATTGGCCAATGGCTTCTTTGTGCGAGAGGCAAGTGGTTGGGGAGATAGATTGTTTGGTGAGCGAAGCAACGTGATTGGGTGTTAGAATAGAGGTAACAGGCAAGGTTTCATTAGGTAAGACCTCTATCCCTTGAAGGATTTCAACGAGAGCTTGTCGATGAGATTCAGAAGTCTGAATGAGATCATACAGTGTCATTTTTACAGGTGATTGGTGAAGCTGTTTGATCATGGTTCGGTGGGCAATTCCATTAGAGACGGGGTAGGTAGGTCCACGAATAACCACTTTAGGTGGTGGTGCAATCGGGATGGTGGATGGAGAAAGAGATGCCGCAGGTGTGTTTTCTTTCACTTTCCCATTGTTTTTCTGCCCTCGAGTAGCAACACTAATCATATTGATCTCGTGAATACGAGAGGAGGAAGATGGTAGGGATAGGTCATGGTCTTCGAGAGGTGGGGCTGTAATAATGATAGATCTTGGTGAGGCGGGGACAGGTGGTATAGGAGAGGGAATTGAAGCTAAAGGTCTCTCTCTTCGTAAGTTATCTTTCTTAACTTTTCTATCTGAGAGAGGTGACTGACGAAGTATAGCTTTCAACACTTTGCATCCCTCTACGTCATGTCCTGGTGTGCGGTGGTAAGCGCAGATTTTAGACTCATCGTAACCTATAGGTCGAGGTTTAGATGGATCATAAGGTCTAAGTGGGGGTAGGGAAATGGTTGCATTCTCCACCAACATAGCAAGGATTTTGGCGTAAGACCCTTTGAGTGGGTCAAAGTCGGAGGAGATGAGGAGGCTATTGATTGGGGGATTCGATGATGACGTGGTATGGTTGGTTTGTATGGGTGGTGGTTTAGCCAAGGGTTTTGATAATGGGTTTTAACTAAACGTGGCTTCTTTGATCGCGAGCTAGGTTTAGGATGATGAGGCCACGATGATGTGGTATCGAGAAAACAACCACGGAGAAATAGGAGTGATAGAAAACAAATCTTTTGATGATGGAATTTGTTTATGGTTGATAGGTGGGCGGATCCACGGGGTGACAGTGTTGATATACCCTTGATTTCTGTATGGGTGCGAAAGGCGTAGGTCACTTTAAAGAAAATGCAGGAGGTATGATATATTGATGTAAGGTAGAGGGATGGGGTCCCAATATGGAAGGTAGGTGTGACGATGAGGGTTTTAGTTGTGATAGCGGCATAGATTGAGGAGATTGGGTCTGTCTCCTAATGGGATGGATGGCTTTATTTTTAGATAAATCAAGCCGCTTAGGTGGGTGTGTTAGACTAGGTATTGGTGAGGTCCCAAGCATAGGGGAAGATTTGGTTAGGTTAATAGAAGTGGATGAGGTATTTGGTAGAGATGAGGGGGGTGAAGATGAGGACATAGGCATTTTAAGCTTCTGTAAACACTTCGGGTATATGGTAGAAGCATCTGGATCGGTCATCTGCATTTGAGTAGAATATGGCGTACTCAAACGTTCCCATAGGACTCGTCTATCTTCTGGGAAAAGACAGTCCTCACGTGTGAATAGGAACTTTTGTATGGAAGAAAGGTGGGTTGTGATTCCGGTCCACTTGTGGGTGTGATATAGGGGGTAGATGAGGCACTGTATCAATGGGTGTTAAGAGGTCAACCGGTCGCTGAAAAGATTTAGGTGATGAAGAACTAATAGGTAGGAGGGCGTGTTTGAGAGGATCCATCATGTTTAAAGAATGTGGTGATGTCGGTTCAAGAGGTTTCTCATCTAAGGATGACAAAAGAAGTGGTGAGCCTTCCTCTTGTACAGCAAGAATGGTAGAAGGAGACGTTTGGGAAATAGATAAATTAGATAACATCCGCTCACAGTCTTGCAAGGATGTGGTGTAAGAAGGCTCATTTGTGAGAAGGGAACTCTGGGCGGTTAATTCCTTGATGGGTAAAGGAACGGCAAGGATTTCGTCTTGTCTTGATGGTGATGAAGGGGGTTCGGGTTCCTGCGTTAGTGAAGAGGCTTGATTCAGAATTTGTTCGATAGAGGTTTTTGGCTGGGAGTCGAAGACTGCATGGATCTCATGAACACTCTCCTCGGCTAAGATATCTTGGTTTATGTTACTGTTAGAAGAGTGATTCGGGAATGGTTTGTTGAATATTTTCAAATTTCGGTTAGCAGGGGCGTTAGGATTATCGAGGGCTATATCCCCCGCATCAACCATTTCCTGCACTATGTTTTTCAACATCTTGCGGTTTTCATGACTATGTGTCCCTTCACGCGGTGGAAGTTACAGAAGTCATTTTCTTTGTACCAAGAAGGTATGGCGCGAGTGGAATCAAACCTAGAGTGAGGTTTAACAGGAGGTAAGGTAATGGCTCCTGCTTTAAGCAATTTTTCCAATATCACACCATATGTTTCTCCCAAGGGAGTGTAGTTGATGGGCTCTGCTTTATACTTATAGGTGGTTTTTGGCGGGGTATTAGATGGTGGTTGGGATTTGACCATCACCACGTGCATGGCCCCTTTTGATTTCGAAGCGGTCGATGGGTGAGGATTGGTGGTGTTAGGTTTGTTGGTGGAATCTTGGGTTCGGAAAGTGGGGTTTTTGTTGCGCAACCAATTTCTCTTCCTCTAAGGCTCGAATCTCTAGTTTTCGAGCCATAGTAAAGGCCTCATCAAATGTACGGAAAGTTTGAATTTGGAGGGTAGGAGAGATGTGCTTAGTGCAGGCCCGCGTAAAGAGTTCGATAAGTTCGATGAGGCAAGGCATACGTAAGTTGGTTGATAAGGCCTCGCCATCGTCCAATGAAATCTGCGATAGATTCGTCTTCAAATTGTCGGATGGCATAGAGGTCGGTGATAGATACTTTCTTGGCAATGTTAATGGAGAAATGATCCAAGAAAGATTGGGCTAGCTGGTTAAAAGAGAAGATTGAGTGCTGGGTTAAAGCACTGTACCACTCCAAGGCGGGTCTGATAAGGACATGGGAAAGGTGTGAAGTAGTAAAGCGTCGTCGTGAGTAATCAGATAGCAGGCATGTCTAAATGATCGCAAGTGTTGTTGAGGGTCCTCCTTACTATTAAAACGGGTAAATTTTGGTAATTCCCATTGAGGAGGATATGAATGAAGGGGGACCGAAGGGTGGATAGGCTCCCGACAAACTTGCTCGTATGTCAAGGCTACGACTTCTGAAACGAAGCCTCCAGATTTTGCATTTTGTCCATCATTTGTTTAATTAAATCGGTAGTTGGATAAGATGATGGTGTGGTTGTGGTAAACGGAGGCAAATTGGGCCAAGGGCCACCTTTGAAAATGGTGGGGTTAAATGTTGATAAGGTATGGAGGATGAATGTGTTGAGGCAACCAAATAGGGATGTCCTATATAAGCTTTATTGAGGTTACTAGGATATGTGTGTGGAAATGAAAAGGTGGGCGGAGCTTGAGAAGGAAAGCTCGTGTGGATAGGTGGCAGAGAGCAAGTCATGAATGCAAAACGGTCTGCAAGAGAGATGAGGTAGGAGCAGTCGGTGGTAATGACATGTTGGGCCCAAGATTAACCAAAGGAAAGCCAATCTGTGCCGTATGAACCCCTGAAGCTGCTGAGGTAGGAGACGGGACTAAGGATGCGGAAGGTAAAGCGGAGTTATCAGGTGGAGAAGGAGCTAAATGAGTAGCTATACTAATAGGCATGCCAACAAGGAGTTGACCATCGGGTGTACGGTCAGGGGCATGAGACAAATAGTATTGTACAGTGCTAGGATTAGCATCCAGAAATTTGGCAAATTCTTTATCTCCTACAAGAATTTTAGGAACCTCGCCGGTGTCCGTAGGATTCCCCATAGAATGTGAAGGGGGTGATTCAGGCAAAGGCACAGAGCAAGCATGTGAAACCATGGCGGCGGCTTGCTTTTGAGTGATAACAACCATGGACAGGAGTACACAGTAGGGTTTCAATCTATCAGGAACAGAAATTGACAAACAAGATGTTTGAAATTGGTAGGTTCTTTGGTTTGTCGAGAAGCGTAAAAAGACGATAACGATATCGGTCGATAACCGATGTCGGTCAGACTGTAGCCGGCGTTAGGTAAGCTAACCGATGTCGGTATAATAGAACTGTGTAAGAAAAATATAAGAAGTTGTTGATTTGATTTTTTTTTTTTTGCTTAGTACATCTATCAAATTGTTACGAAGTGCTCACGAGAAAATAGTGTATGATGAGAAAAGCAGAGCGAAAAAACAAGCAAGAATGCACAAACAAATTAACAGACTAACCCTAGGGTTAATTTTAATCAATTTGGGCTTATGCCTTTAGACGCAGAATGATGTCAATCCTAAACAAAAGACTTAGGGGAAATGTCAAGTTTGTTTTGGCTTATAAGGTTACCTCAATCGGGCGGAGGAATACCACGGAAAAGGGGGGATGTTTTGAGCTATTGTGTTAATTATGAAGTGATTCGGTATGTGTTGTGCAGTGAAAGTAAGATTAATTTCTTGTCAATACCGTGGAAATCACCCCCACGTGTACGACCTGTTACTTAGTCTATGTTCACTAGAATTGAAAACAACAAGCAAGAATGTAATGCACATGTTTTAAACCCAAATCGAAAATTATATTCGATGAAGCAAATAAGATGACTTTCACTAATGCAAAACTAGGAAAGCAAGACAAATTCTTTTACTAAATATAACAAAAATCAAAACAACAAGTATGCTCCCTAAATGAAAGCAAGCAAGAGAAATAGAAACCCGAAATGGGTCCCACCGGGCGTGCCAAAATGTTTCGCACGGAATGTTTCGGCTCTGCGGAATAGACTTGCTTCTATCCTATCATTCCTTTGAGAAACAGATAAGGGTTAGGGCTAGGAGGAATACATTGAATGTTGAGATGGTGTGCACGTCTTGTAGAGAAAGATCGGATCGATTGCGAAGAACTCCTTTTTGTCTTGGAAGGACTACTGCAAAGTAAGAATACAAGACCACCAGATTTTAATTAGACAATAAATGAGGGAGCTGCCTTAGGCCCAGGAAATATAAAACTTCCTTTCGAAGGTGGTCAGTTCCCCTTTTAATACGAATTAACACAAATGATAACAAAGAAAGCTATTGCAAAATCACGATTTAGGTATCTCGTTACAAAGCAATAGAAGCTAAACTATCAATAATAAAGCGTCACGTTGTTTGTTCGGTTACTGGTCGTTGATACATTCAGGTTGAGTTATAGGGATAAACCAGACTGGATCTGAGGTTGTTAGGTGACAAATAGGTGAGAAAAGGGTTTTGGGGTATAAGTCACAGTGACCGACGCCGGTCACTGGATAACCGACCGTGGTTAGAGAACCGCCGCCGGTGGGGGATAAACGACACCGGTAGGGTCAGCAATCTAAGTGCTTCTGGATAGAGGTTGGTTGCAAGGTGATCGTGGGGTTGTTAAGATTGGTGGATGGCTGAGGGGAATAATGGGAGGACAGGGAAGGCTCAGAGTGTGATAAAATGGTCTTCTGGAAATACAAAGATGTATGGATGAAGGTTTAGTGTAGGGTGCTGGTAGGTGGTAGATCTAGGAATGAGCTTATAATTACTATCAATCCACAAGCTCAAGAAATGGTGCTTAGAAACATATAAAACACTACTTACTCATTCCTGATGAAGATGCAGGTTCTAGGACTGTGATGACGAAGATAGGACTCAAGTAGGATGATCTGACAATCCAAGATGAGCTATCTCCTCTTCTGATGCTCGGATGAGTGTTACTGGGCTCTGGTTATTCCGTTGCGATCTTGGGCTTGATGTCCTTTTCTGCAAACTCTTCTTGTTTCTTCACTTGTCTCTGCTCGGCCAAGCAAATCCGGATCCTTTCAATGATTTCTCTTCTTCCCGATCAAATGAAAATCTGATCCTTTGTTTTTGGTTGGAAGTGATCATTTACAGGGAACCGATGGCGGTTACGAAACCGACGGCGGTCGAGTAGGAACCGGTATCGGTCAGGTCAAAGTGGGCTATTTTTGGTAAAATAGCCAACTTTCCCTCCTTTTCTTCCGAGGGATTGGTTGTGGGCTTGGTCAAGTCATTATGAAGTTGGTTTTAGGTGCGGGTGAGGAGTAATTAATCATGGGTGTGGATGTGGACCAAGTTATAGGTTTTAATTAGGTTAGTTTAGGGTTAAGACTAGGTCATGATGAGGTGACGAAATGAGGTGGCAGGTATGGCGATGTGGATTTATTAATTATAAGGTAATTAATAAATAATTGTGTAAAGTTTAGGTGATGAGGTTTACAAGTGGTAAAAATACATAAATGGGAAAGAAAAAAACATGTAATGATATAAAACCCTAAGCAAGAGAGAGAGAGGAGATGACTTAGCTAATTTTGCACAATTTGGAAATGATTTCGTAGGTGAATAGGTGGAGCAGATGGAAGAAATTTTGGCAAGGTTCATTGAAGGTTCTGAGACATGAAAGTGTGCAATACAAAAGTGCCTATGGGAGGACATGAGAACCTGGGCACCGTAACTGGAGTGCAGGTACTAGCATCTCGCTCGGTTCTAATATTTTTGTGCGGGAGGAGATTTGTTTTTAGTCTCTATTTGTCACTCTGATCTTGCTTCAATGTCACCAATTGTACATGTAACTTTTAAATCAAATGGATAACTACATATACCCATAAACCACATCAAATCCTAAAAATAAAGATGCAGTATATGGAATCATAATGACCCCGATGATCACCCGAAGAGTGAACTTAGTACCGAGTGTTGCACTACATTTCAAAATCCATGTAGTTCTAGTGTGTAAGTGTGTGTAATGATTCCTTAGGATGCCCTTGTGTAAGTTACACAATGATAGCGGGCTAGATCTAGAATGTAGCAAATGTATAGAATGTGTGTGATGGAATAGAATAAACTTCCCCTCCTATGTTGTGTATGCAGAAGAATGCAACCCTTGTCCCTTGAGTGAATGTGCTAGATGGATACTTTGTAATGCTCTTGTGCCTTTGAATGCAAGCTTAGGTGATAGTAGATAATGTCGGTTAACTTGGCCCTTCATTTGGGAGCTATAACTATGTATATATATGATTCCCTTGTTTAAATTTTGTAATTGACAACTAAAAGGCCAACCCAAAGTTGTAAAAGATGACAAAAATTAAAAGAGACCTAAAAGAGTAAGAAGAAAGCAAAGAGGGTCGGGAGCGCCCGTAAGGGATAGGAGCACTGGGAACTTCATCCTAAATGGGTGTTAGTGTCCGAGGCCATAAAAGATAAATCAGTCAAATACCAACAGGTTTGTAGGGTGTGTAAGGTCAATAAAAATATAAGAGACAAAGAAAATGCCCAAAATACATTGTTAATTACTAGTTTTCTTGCTTATGAATCATGTATATAATAGTATGCTCTAAGAAATTTACCCAAGTGCATAGATTTTTTGTCTACATTTTTCTCCCACTTTATGTTATTGAGTGAATACTCGATAGCATAAAGTAGATAAAATATGTGTACCTTGTGATCTTATAGAGAAGAGTGTAGCCGATAACGTGCCGAGTGGACAAGTGAAGCGTAAAGTGATCGCAATGTGAAGCACATAGACTAGGAAAGGGAAGTGGACCCTAGGGGTGAAGTGTATGCATAATAGCATGTTGTGTTTGCTAATGTGAGTTACTTCTTGTTGCATATTAAGGATAGACTTGCAAAAGAAGAGTGAAAGAGTATTCAAAGTTCCATATATGAGAAATAAAAGTAACATGTGTATAAGTAAGTAAAAGTGTGAAAGTATGTAAAAGGAAAGTGTGCACCTAATGTATAAGAGTGTAAGAGATAGATAATTGTCCTGATTTTCTTGGAGTTAGATTTATTGCCAATGGAGAGGTTTTTGGGTGATCTCATGCCAAATGCAAGTTTTTTTGGTGATCTCATGCCACGAACAAGTTTTTTTGTGATCTCATGCCAAGAGAAGAGTGTTGGGGAGAGAGGTCTAGATTTTCTCTCCTTCCATGATGCTTCCCAAATAAGCACCACTATAGATGGTATGTCCCTGATTTGTTCCAATTGTAATTGAAATGTGATTGATAGACTAAATTCTATAACTGGAGGCAAGTGCTTGTTATTGGAGAATTGATATGAAAATTGTTGTGAACTATGTTGGAGTGAGAAAATGAATGTTTTTTCCCAGGACATTAGCGCCCAAAGGGACACACATTCCCACCGTAACTATGTAGGTCTGGATGCTAGTGTATGCTATGTGTTTTGGACCCAAGTCTATTTCTCGGTTCAATATGTAATTGTGTGCTGTGTTGATTTTGTATTGTGATGTGTTATAATGTACCTCGAGCTGATGTAGGGGTGATTTTTTCACCAAATATATGCCCCCCTTATTTGGGGTGCATGTAATGACTGTAGGAGAATTTCATATGAAGGAGAGGACATGAAGTTGATATGCATATTTGAGTGTGGATACCTACAGGGGGTAGGGGATGTGCATGGTAGAAATCAAGGCACACACAAACAAAGTAGGCTAGTAAAAAGAGTTATTAAAAATAATCTAGCATGCAACATAAGACATAGGAAGACAAGATCAACCATGAAAAACATGTTTTATACATGGGACATAAATCACAATGTCACAAGACAATCAGGGCCGAAGCAACCAAAAGCATACAATGATTGAGCAAGATATAGGGCATATTCTACAAACAATATAAAATAAGAAGTGATAGATAGTCATGGTTGTATTGATACTACAAGAAAAATTCTACACATGAAGCACCCGTTAGCATGTTAGAGAGATAAATAGTATGTCAAAGTGTGTATAAATCAACAAAAAGTTAAGTGGCTATAATGAGAAGTAAATAATGTGACAATAGAACCTGTGATGTATGAAGTATGATAGTAGAAAAAGTAGATGCCCCCAAGAGCCTTGGTGGGACTGGTAAAGAGTTGTGTCGAGCATCCTGCATTGTGTATGAATCTATGATAGATCCTGCATTCACCTCAAGATACCAAGTGAACGTGTATGTGTATATAGAAAAAGATAATGACATACTAAGAATTTGTCTAGCATAGTAAGAAAAGTGCAATATGTAAGTAGTATAGGCTAAAAATAGTAAATAAAACCAAGATATGTAAATGTTATGCGAGTGTGATGGTGTGATATGCAAGGTGTGATGATGATAGGAGTAGTGGTGCCCCCAAAAAATGAACCATAAATTAAGAATAAGAGATTGTCATCGGGAATTGAGTGTATTGTGTGAGAGTAGATGTTAGAAATATATATCGTGAAGCAATGATCATGAAGCATAGATAACAAAAGGTTCATTTAAGAAGCGGACCCTTAATAGTTAAGTATGAACTGTCATCACCAATCCGGCACTATGATAATTCTTCACCGGGAACTCCTCGTGCTATGATTATTTACTAATGCACAGCCTTTAGTTTGGTGGATGTAATCTGGAAACAAAACAACAACCGAACACAAGAATACCATTGACTATGATAAGACAGAATGACGACAAATCTGAAATATCAAAATAAATTATAATATTAACATGAAACTGTTACAATCTCACCCATGAGATACTTCAACAAGACTATGGGAGAAACTTTACAATTACACCTCTTGATGGCTTCTTCAACACACCTTTAACTGATGGCTTCCTTCGCACACTTCCTACAATATTTCTCACTACTTCTTTCTATGCTAAATGAGGGGGTGGCCTCTCTATTTATAGAACTTCCAGTTTATCCATCCTATCTCTAAGATAGGATAAGAAATCCACTTTGACGAATCATATTCCATACCTTAACTCTTATCTGTACATGTAAGCTTATCTCTTAAGATAAGATAAACCTTATCATTTTACATGGGTTCCACATTTTTAGACTTTTTACAAATAAAATACACAAAATATTTATGACCTCACTCCTTGTCCTTATTACCAATATAATATTTCTAATTCCTAATCATGTAGACCCTACTTCTCTAATTACCCAAACTTTGACATTTTAACATTACCGGACCACTTACGACAAATATTTACTTTTACAACATTCCTATTGTACTTTGACTGCTTACCGTACTCCACATTATTGGTGACACCGCATCTTGACGGCGCCGTTATCTTCTATCGACACTACTACTTATTATACTTAACAACATAATATTCCTAATACATACATTAATGAAATAGGAATTATGGAGGAAAATTTTAGTGTCGACATCTTCCCCCTTCCTAGCTTCTACTCCGTCCTCGGAGTAGACTATTCTGGTGCTTGGAAAATCTTCAACTTGTCGTGGTTGACCCATTTCGTAATGGGAGTGCCATCCAATTCCTCCAGTCGGTACGTACCATTTTCATGCACAACTGCTATTTTGTAGGGCCCCATCCATTTTGGAAGAAATTTTCTCTGTCTTCTTTTTTTGTATCTGGAATCATATACTAGGACCAAGTCATTCACATGAAATGGAGACCACTAGATCTTTTGATCAAAGTATTCCTTCTGCTTCATTTTCTTCTTATGGCTTGTATCCTTTGCTATTTCCCTCATTTCCTCTAGCAAATGAAGATGTACCAACCTTTCTTTTACTGAATCACTTTCATCCATCCTTTCATTTTTCATAACTCTCACAGTGGGAATATCAAACTCAATAGGAAGAACTGGATCAATGACATAGGCCAACCGAAATGGGAGTATCTTGTTGCTGACTTTGATGTTTCCCTATACGCCCACAATGCTTTGCATGAATCCTTTTATCCCATTTATGTACTGCAAGGCTGCATCTTTTGCTAGAATTTGACACAACACAAAATTTGTTCGTTCCACCTGTTTTAATTTGTGCTTGGCTTGTATGTTGTTGCCTTCCTGTGCTTAATAGAAAACTTATTGACTAGGGCTTCTACCACCTCATTAATGAAGTGGATTCCTTGATCTGTTACAATTTCTAATGGGCAACCAAATCTGGTGACAATACGTTCATATATGAACCTTGCCACTTCATCCATGTGTCGCCTTCAATGGCCTAGCTTCAACCCACTTGGTTAAATAATGCAGGCAACTACAATATACTTATTTTGGCATGATGTAGTTGGAAGTGGACCTACAATGTCTATTCCCCACTTTTCAAAGGGACCAAGGGGAAGAATAAGACATAATGGAGCTGATGAAGTCTTACGGTTACCATGTGTTTGACAAATATCACATGTCTTACAATAATTATAACAATCTTTAAAAAGAGTGGGCCAGTGATAACCTTCATCCAAGATCCTTCTTGCTGTAAGTTGTCCAAAGAAGTGCCCCCACATGTACCATTGTGGAATTCTTCTAGCATCTCCTTTCCTTGATCACGTCCAATCCCTCTTGTCTGTCCATCGTGTCCTATTCAAATAAGGCTCCATGCGAGAATAGAATATGGACGATCGGCTTGAGTAATCTTTCTCTTAGTTTTTGCATTGGCACCATCGAAACTTGAATTCATTTAGATAATTCCAAATATCTATGTATTCACTAGGGATTGTGTCAAGGAGAACAATGCTCAAAGCATCGGGAAAATCATCATCATCACAAGATGATCCTAAACCATCATAGGCTCGAGAGAGTGCATCTGCATTGACATGCTTCTTTCCGCCTATCTATAATATCAAATTCAAATTCTTGTAGCAAAATTATCTATCTTGCTATCCTCCCGATGGGTTAGGCTTATTGACAATATATTTCGTGAGCCATGATCCGTTACAACTATAAATTTCTGCCCTAGCAAGTAATTTCTAAACTTCTTTACAAAGCAAAAATGATAGCGAGCCTCTTTTTGATTCATATATAGTTTACCTCAAGACCTCGCTCATTTGTCTCTCTCCCAAAGTAAATTGGATGTTCATTCCCATTTTCATCCTTTTGGCTCAAAGTACTTCCTAGTGCTTTGTATCTGAGGCATCAGTGTACACAATGAATGGCTTGCTCCAATCTGGATTCTTCAAAATAGGTGAAGACACCAGGGCTTCCTTCAGTTGTCCAAAAGCTTCATGCGCCTTATTTCCTGGTTCATAAGTAACATCCTTCTTCAAGAACTGGGTTAGTGGCTGTGCAATCTTTGAGAAATTCTTGATGAACCTTCTATAGTAACCCACATGGCCTAAAAATGATCTCAACTTACTTCTATTAATAGGAAATGGTAAATCTTTGATTTTTGAAACTTTATCAAGATTAGTACCAATACCATCTCTGGATACAACATGCCCTAACAAAACACCTTTAGAACATCCAAAGACACACTTTGTAGGGTTTAGTGAGGCTTGTGCTTCATCTAACCTTTGAAATGCTGTCTCCATCTGGTGCAGGTGGTCCAACTTGCTCCCATAGATGCAAAAATCATCCAGAAATACTTTGATGAAGGTCCCAATGTAGGGTTCGAACACCTTATTCATCAAACGCTGGAATGTTCTGGAGCATTACACAACCCAAAAGGCATAACTCTATAAGCAAACGTTCCCAAGGAGTGGTGAACGTGGTCTTTAGCCGATCTTTCTCTGCTATACGAACTTGGTTGTAGTTGCTATATCCATCAAAGAAAACTATAGCACTCTTGGCCAGCTACTTCGTCCAAGATCTGATCTGAAAATGGAAGAGGGTAATGATCCTTCTTTGTTGCCTTATTGAGCTTCCTATAATCAACACAAATGTGTAGCTTCCCATTCTTTTTTATTGAGATCACAATGGGAGAAACCCATTCTGAATTCTCCACAGCAAATATGAATCCTGCATCAAGCAACTTATCTATTTCTTCTTTTACAGTCTTGGAAAAATTAGGATTCATTCTATATGGCATTTGCTTTATGGGCTTAGCACCATCTACCAGCTCAATACAATGTTCTACCCAACTTACTTGACGGAGTTCCTTGTAATCAAAAGTGAATAGGTGTATGTACCTTCGAAAGAGCTGGAGGTAGGATTCCTTCTCACTCTCCATCACAGCATCACCAATCTTTATTTGTTGGAGACGATCATCAACTTCTTCTTCAGATAATTTTATGGGGTCCTAGGTTGGTGTGACTGGAAGAATATCCATGACTGAAACATCAACCTCACTTTCTTCATCTTTAGTGTCCACTTCACTGGTGCTAGAGTAATCAGAGGATGTCCAATCATCAGTTTCATCACTTGAATCCACAGGTTCTGCTTTATGATGTCGAGGGATCACGTTTATCTTCACCCTCTCTCTACCATGTCCAAGTGTCATGAAACCTTCATTCCAGTAGTTTCTTGCATGAACTCTCCTTAGCCATGGTCTTCCCAGCAGCATTGGGTACGCAACAGTACCATTTTTCATCACCTGAAAGTCTACCACACATACAACACCCATAACAGATATTGCCACATTTGAAACTACACCTTCTGGTTTAGTTTTTCCCTTATTTAATGACCTTAACATAAGTGTTGAAGGGCGATCAATTTTAAACCCAACATATTCATTACGAGACTCGGTCATTACATTAATCAGTAGCACCTCCATCAACTAAGACATCATGAATTGAAATACCATTACATAATACCTCAGCTTGTGGAGCATAGGGATCTGCCTCTGCCTCCAAAACAGGGACCTCAACCTCCTTCCTTCTTTGAGCATTGAGTCCACCTCGCAACTCCCGCCTCTTCTCAGAAGACATAGCCAAGAGTTGACCATATGTAATATTTGCAGGCCTTTTGGACAGATCTTCCAAGATGGAGTATGGTCCTTGCCCCTGTGAAATTAGAAAATCCTGCACACCCAACTTTCTTCTCCTATGTTTCTTACTAGTTTCTTCTTTCATCTTCTTAGGATCATTTCCATCTTGATTATCTTTTTCTTTCTTTCTTTTTGTTACAAACACATCTACTTCATTATTTCTACTCTTATCTACTACATCAAGAGAATTCACAGGTGCTTTTCCTTTATCATTATCTCTTGTACTGATGTGAAGCTCTATCTAGACAATTATAGTTATAATGACCCTTTTATAACAACCATAACAAACAACTTCAGAAATATTTCTTTTTGGACCTCTATCTCCTCCCTGAGAACTAAATTCCTTTCCTTGAAGAAGATTAATAGTTAACTGGCCCATCTTCCTAAGTAGATCTTCATACTCAGTAGATGTACTAGGAGAAATATTTGTGCTCACCGGGAGTGGTTGTGGATTCTGGACCAAAGGTGCTGGTGTAGGCTCTACTTTAACAACAATTTCTTTGGGCTCCTCTTCCATGCTTTCTTCTTGCCTTCTTGTAATCTCCTTTGCTTGTTCAATGGTAGCTAGGCGGTCATACTTCACTTGTTGTCTGATCTCTGGCTTCATCCCAAGAATGAAGTGCTTACAGAGGAGATTATCCACGCCATTCATCAACCCATCCGCTAGTCCTTCCTTCCAGATCTGGGCATCGAGCTTCCTCCTTAGCTCTAGAACATGAGCATGATAATCCCTTATCTTCTCCTTCTCTCCTTGGGATAGCTTTGTGATCTCGATCACGAGATCTCGCATATTTCGTTGTTCACCAAATTCTTCAAGAAAACTTTCGAGCTAATAAATCCCATGAATTTTTCACATTATCACGTAGTGTTTCAAACCACCTAAGTGCTGAACCATCCAAAAAGGTAGGAAAAATTTAGTCCATTGTTCCCTTCTTATGAGGCCATTACAAATACAAGATCGTTTAAACTCTTGAATGAAAGAAGAAGCATCTTCATTAGATTGAGCTGAAAAAATAGGAATCTTTCCCATTTTTAAAAGTAACCACCGTGAAATACTAACCCACAAGTACAATCAACAAGACTTATGTGCACAAATAATTGGAATTACTATAGAAATGACCACGGTAAACTATGGTAAAACTTGACTTATCGTGGTAAAAACTAATTTTATGCGGTAAACACTATTCACGATAAAAAGTGAAGTTCTCATGTAAATACTATTCACGGTAAAAAGTGACTTTCTTGTGATAAATACTATTCACAAAGAAAAATGACTTTATCATGGTAACTACTATTCACGGTAAAAATGACTTTACCATGGTAACTACTATGCACAGTAAAAACAAGGTTACCCTCCAATTGATTTTTGACTAAGTGGGAATATCTCTCCAGAAAATCCACCAACGAGGAATGGTCCCAACAACGGAACCAAAATGTCATCACCAATCTGCACTATGATAATTCTTCACCTGGGAACTCCTCGTGCTATGATTATTTACTAATGCACACCTTTAGTTTGGTGGATGTAATCTGAAACAAAACAAAAACCGAACACAAGAATACCATTGAATATGATAAGACAGAATGACGACAAATCTGAAATATCAAAATAAATTATAATATTAACATGACAACACATCATATCTCACCCATGAGATACTTCAACAAGACTATGGGAGAAACTTTACAATTACACCTCTTGATAGCTTCTTCAACACACCTTTAATCGATGGCTTCCTTCGCACACTTCCTACAATATTTCTCACTACTTCTTTCTATGCTAAATGAGGGGGTGGCCTCTCTATTTATAGAACTTCTAGGCTTATCCATCCTATCTCTAAGATAGGATAAGAAATCCACTCTGACGAATCATATTCCATACCTTAACTCTTATCTGTACATGTAAGCTTATCTCTTAAGATAAGATAAACCTTATCATTTTACATGGGTTCCACATTTTTAGACTTTTTACAAATAAAATACACAAAATATTTATGACCTCACTCCTTGTCCTTATTACCAATATAATATTTCTAATTCCTAATCATGTAGACCCTACTTCTCTAATTACCCAAACTTTGACATTTTAACATTACCGGACCACTTACGACAAATATTTACTTTTTACAACATTCCTATTGTACTTTGACTGTTACCGTACTCCACATTATTGGCGACACCATACTGACGGCGCCGTTATCTTCTATCAGACGCTACTACTAATTATACTTAACAACATCATATTCCTAATACATACATTAATGAAATAGAAATTATGGAGGAAAATTTTAGTGTCGATGCAGAACCATAGAAATAGATTGCATCATCGAGTAATGAAGGTGTTTGGGATTGTTAGCTAGGAAATATTTATCGTGAAGTACATAGTGTGAAGTATAACAATGGAGATAAGGGTAAGTAATATAGACATCAAGTAGTGATGGAGAGGAGAGATAAAGTGTGATGTCCCCAAGTGCGTATAGCAGTCTTGCTAGCAAATAGATGTTATCATTGTGAGTAAGAATAGCTAGAGTATGTATAGTAAATGAAATAATGCATTGATTTAATATAAATTAAATTAAATCTAATTTCAGAGTAAATAATGTAACAAATGATAATATAAGGAAAATTTATAAGTGTCAAGTACTCAAACAGTTTGAAACTCTAAGAAAATAAGAGAGATATAAGACTTATTTGGTTTATATGCAATCTGGAGGTAGTCGAGATTGTGTATCTACCGGATCTAATTGGAAATAATGCAACAATGGTTGGCTGAGAGTTCTGAAACTTTGATCTATGAGGGAAAAAAGTGAACGTGTATGTGTAATTCTTCTTCCCCTCTTCCATCTATGAAGCATCATCCAAGGTCTCCATATCCTTCACATCGTAAGCATGTTCCATCCCCTCCACCACATAACTCCATCTCCACCATCACGTTGCTCTCCACCTAAGTTTTCTCCATCTCCCACTCGCAATCCATTGCATTTCTCAAATGCTACTAAGCCTCATGATGTGCGACATTCTTTGCTTGATAAGTGATTAATTTTCTTACCCTCTAATCAACATCCTCCTCCTCATCACTTGCATCGCTAGTGTGATTTTTCTTATATAAATTTCCACCACATAAATGGCCATCATGACAATGAATGTTATGCCTTTCATGATAAATTAAAATAATTAAAAGACAAGGGTGTCATTGTATTTGGATCTCACTCTCATGAGCAGTCTCTTTCTCCAATTTTGCATAAGTGTGCTTCCACTTCGGTTCACTTGTTTGTGCTTCATACTACTACATCTCTCATCATTGGCACCATCTCATCTAATATTCAGTTTGGCTCTTACATTCATGCTACTTCCACTTCACATGCTTCCACCGCTCCCCCACCTCTTCGCTTTGGTATGTGATTTTTCTCACCTCATTATCCGATGACACACTCATGTTCTCAAGGTTCTTACACGACTTTGCTGAGGCATCTCATTACAATAATAATCTCCTTCATCATTCATGCTTTACGCTTCACATTTTATCTTTCTAGCAATACAACACCAAACCATTTATTGATGATGCACTCTTGTTCTATGGTTCATTCTTTATTTCTAAGGGGTCTTATATAAATGAACCTCATTTTTTCTACACATATGCCAAGGGCATCACTATTATTTCCCCTCTTCATCATACTTACACATGCTTACATTCATTATGAATATCATTTCAATCACATTGGTATCTCACATTATTCATCTCATACATATATCTCACTATCTATCTTCATTTATACATACAATCTAACTTTCAAACATTCCGCATCTACTTCCTACTTACAACATCATATATTTAAAATCAATATAATCATTCAAAAAATTTAAATCAATCATCATAATACCAACATATGAACAACAATCATCGCATCACATAGATCAAAATAACAATAAAACACAATAATTTCAATTACCCATATATATATATATATATATATATATATATATTGTCAAATATCACAATTGCAAAAATAAAATCATCGGGGGAAAGCCCTACATGTATATACATCATATCTCATCATCAATATCACTATATACAACTATAGGAGCTCTAGAACTATATGCTTCACCGCTCAATCTATGATACTAGTAGCAGCCCCTATATCTCCCCACCCGCATATACAATATCACCACCTCGACCGACTACTTCGTGCATCAGCCCCGAACTCTACATACTTCGTGAATGCATCTTGTGCTAGGGCTACCCCTCCTACATCCTCCCTATCTTGCAGAGTCTCTTCCCACACCTCATCACACTCACTCAATAATACAAGTACATGCGGATGCCTCTATCACCACTAGATCAAACAAATGGGCATGTTAGCCCGTAATCACATCTACTCGCTCTAGCATCCTACCTCATATAAGAACATCTAGAGGTACATTCCATGTCTATTTATGCCATCTAGTTTAGACATTCATTACCATCATACAATACATATTTCACAATGCTATATTCCAATTTGGCATATTTTCAACTCAACATACACATAATCTTGTGACATTTACTATATTATATTTTGCTCACTATTGCACTATTTCACATCTACTTTCATCTCAACGCTCAAGTATTGATACCAATCCCCATTTTTCCGAAAGGGGGAATATAATGGGGATCACCCTATGATCCCCCTCAGGATACTATACAATCACTCGACACTCCTAATACATCATTATCAAAAATATTCTCATACAACATTCGACATTTTCTACTACTTTCTATCTATTCCCCTAATGACCTAATCTAGGGAAAAAAGCAAAAATATCGCCATGAGTAATCTATCACATACGTTCAATTTTAAACAAATCATTCAATATTCAAATCAAGTCAATCGATTGGTACAACATAACATCACTTCATTATCTCTCCCAGATGACCTAACTTGGGAGTTGCATCACCACTTTCCCAGATGACCTAACATGGAAGGCATTGAAAATTATACAAATTGTGACATCCATGGAGTGGGGGAAATGAGACATCATTTCCTTTCCTATACTGCTCTTATATGGGTTATTCAATCATGGATCAAAATGGAACAAAATTTGGTCTCTATCCATTTGCAGTGGTTGGAACTTTTGAGGATGTAGTCATAGATGGAGAGTAAAACTAGACCTCTCTCCCTAACACTCTTCCTCTGGTGGCAAGACACCAAATCCTCCCTTGATCAAAATTTTACAAAATTGGGTTGGGAATTGATCACTCCCTACCCCTTCAAATCTCCATCGGCGACAATTCAAAATATCCAAATTCTCTAAATAAAATCATCAATTTCTCCAAGTGATCTTTACAATGGTTTTCTGTCTCTATTTACACCACATGGATTGACACGCTAATCCATGGTTCACAACGCTATATGTTCTTATTCAGGCGTATTCTGCAAACATGGATTCTCTAGAATTCTCACAAGTATGTTCCTTACTTCCTTCACACTACTTGAATTTCATTCAAATAACATAAAAGGGGGCAAATGTAGACACAAATTCATGCACATACTACTATTTTATTATACCTCTAAGCACATTGTTATATGTATGGATTTTGTGTAAGAAAAGTATTCATTGGTGACACACTTCCTAGTCCATCTACTTGCTTTGATTATTTCTATTATTTTTATCTCTCACATATGTCACTTCTGCACCCATTTCTCGGTCGGTCCCAAGGATCACTTGTCCATTAGTCTTCTCACATTTTTGTTAGTTGTCCCAAGTCACCGACCTCCATGTCGGACGCTAGTGCTTAGGTGCTCTTGTCCACCCAGGCACTCCTATCCTCTTTGTTCTTGTTCACATTTTTGACATTTATGGCCGTCCTTTTCGATTTTATTACTCCTATCCCGAGGTCGTAGTTGGAATTTCGTGTCATTAGTGTCGAAATCAAAACTAGATACCCCTATATATACACAACATACATACCATTATAATGGTGGGAAATTCTAAAGGGGAAGCATATATACATACTATCAAAGGGACTACCTTTTGGGATTATTACTCTGTAAACACTGCATAAGAAGGGGAAGTTTTTGAATTCTATCCCACACATTTACAATCTATCTAGCTATGGCTCACTTTATTGGAATCATTGGTGTAAGGGAAACCCAAGGACATGATTTCACACACAAGCACATAAAAATACATGTAGTCGATATGTAGTGCATCGATCAATCGTAAGTTCACTCTTTCAGGCTACCTCAGGAATCGGGCTTGAATCCTCATTTGCATCTTTATTTTTTAGTATTTGATGTAGTTTGGGGGTTTTGTAGTATATAATCTATTTTTTAGGTTACAATCGAATTTGGCGATCATCCAATGACATACATGAGATAAACAATGAAGGATATTGAAACCCTAATGACACTAAAAATTAGATTCGACTCTCTGCGTAGTCACATATACCTACAAAAGGTCTTTGACACCTAGGTTCCCTCACTCTAGCCCAAGTGCCATTGTCTGGCTAGTTTACAAGTTCCATAATTTGTATAAAAATTTTCAACACTCTACTCAAACTTTTCATCGGTTTCTCCATCTTAGATCTACTTCGGGATAAGTGTCATATCTCTCTCATTTTCTTACACAATGCATGTTTAGATTGCTTAAAATTTGTATTATGTTGTACATCATCATATTGAATCTGAAATTATATTTAATATTAAGATTTTTGTTAGGAATTTATTGTTAGTGCTCACATTTGTGAGACTTATATTTGTGTGGGATAATTTAATGAGTTGTGAGGTTTTTATAAATAACCTACATATATAGTTTTTATATTAATGAGTTGTTAAAACAACTCGTGTATTGTTGTGAGTTGTTTCCTAAATTTTAGGAAAAACTTCACCTATAAAATGTAAAGATCCCGTATGGAATAAGATAATGAATTATTTCTGTAAATCTAATGTTGCACCTTCATCTAGTTTCGAGAAAGGTTTTTCGGTAGTATGTACTTTGATACGCTTTTCTTCTCAATGTTTGTGTGTGGTAATTTCACATTATGGGGGAACATGAATCCAATGTTCCATTTATATTATGATCCTAAAATGACTAAGGTCAAGGGTAAATTCTAGTGATAGTGATAGTTTCCTTTCTTGTTCGAGATCGAGTGGCAAGGATCAATGATAGTGGTTGCAATTAAGAACATTATGATTCTTATAGGAAGTAATGTGAAATCTTCCTTCTACATCTTGCCACCCATGCTTTCTCATGATCTTGGTACAACACTTAAACTGAAGGTAGAAGAAGGAACACATCAACTTATTATCAACCATGCACTATCGGGAACACATCTGACCGATGAGGATGGGAACACGCTCAACAATAATATGCTTATCAACCATTCTCTCTAGGGAACACATTTGACCGAGCAGTGTGGTAACTCAAGTAGGAACACATCTGAACAACCTTTAATGGTTTTCCGAGGCTAACCAAAAATCTAGTTATGAATGGGAACATATTTGACTGTTCAACCTCTTCAAGACTCATGATGCTACATTTCACTATCCTCTCTATTCTTCACTATGTTATTACATTGGAGAATTATGTAGGAATACTCACATATACTTGTGAACAAGAATAAACCTCTATTCTTATTCTTCACACCATACTTACAAGTTAAAAAAATGAAATCATACACACTATATCATCAAAGGTTGGAGGACAAGCAATGTCCTCTCGTAAGTCACCAACGATGAGGCCACATAATAGATGTGGTGGCATATATATAGTTTGAGTATATGATTTTCAATGTACTTAAATTTGTTGTGTTCCCATTGCTTTGTGTTGTGTTTGGTGGATACTAGAAAAGAGTTGTGTTGGAGCACATATGAATATTAGTGATCCTATGATTGTCGTACTTCATTGGAAGATGGCCCGCTTGTGAATACATTCACTTGTAATGGTGACCATGTGCAGTAAGATCTAACTAGCAAGATTCGTTCAGTAGTATGTACTTTGATACAGTTTTTTTCTCAGTGTTCGTGTGTGGAAATTTCACATTGTAGGGGGACATGACACCAATGTTCCATTTCCATTATGATCCTAAAATGACTAAAGTCAAGGGTAACTTTCAGTGGTAATGGTAGTTTCCTTTATTGTTCAAGATCGAGTGGTAGCGATCAACAACAATGGCTGTAAATAAGAACATTACGATTCTTATAGGAAGTAACGTGAAATATTCCTGTATATGTTCTATTTTTGAGTTTTATAATAATTGAGCTGCAATTACTATATACTTCCCTAATGTACAAGCATAGTGGTGAACAAAAGCACCAGAGTAAGTCAGTTCATGGATCTTGAAAGGGTTTGTGGGAGGATCCAGAAAAACACACGAGGTGGATACTTGATGGGGCCTATTCACGTCAAGGTCTGTGGTAAGCCTGTTTAAAACCATGGAAGGAGAGAAATTTTATTTTGATCAAGATCATAAGTCACATAGTACAACATGTTTCATAGGGGTGATCATACTACAGTTGAGTGTGTGAATGTTTTTCTACCATGTTCGCATTAAGGGGGATTGTTAGGAATTTATTGTTAGTGCTCACATTTGTGAGACTTATATTTGTGTGGGATAATTTAATACGTTGTGAGGTTGTTATAAACAACCTACATATATAGTTTTTATATTAACGAGTTGTTAAAACAACTTGTGTATTGTTGTGAGTTGTTCCTAAATTTTAGGAACAACTTCACCTATAAAATGTAAAGATCTTGTATGGAATAAGATATCTTGAATTATTGCTATGTAAATGTACTACCGCACACCTTTAATTTTATTAAATCAATTACATGAGAGGTCCTTTTATTTGTATTCTAAAGGACTCATAATTAATCTTGACTTCTAATTCAAACTTAACTAGACTTACTATTTCTTAGTAAAACTTATTATTTATAATAATAACTATTTTGATGTAGGTGTTATAATTTGGTTGAGAAAAAATGCTCTAAAACTCGGGCAAAAACTAGAGTTAGTTTTTTTAGGGTTTTGTACTTGGTACAACCATACTGCAGCCTTTTTGGGGTGCGCGGGAATTTATTGCTATAGTTTCTCCTAGGGTTTCTTGCCCTCTAGGCATCCCCTTTATAATGACCTCACCATCTTCAAACCCGGTTGTTTCAACCATGGTGGAGATAGTGGAGCTTTGAGCAATGGCAACGCTTAAAGGAAGTGATCCGAAGTTCGTTTTGAAATTATTCCACGAGGTAATATTTCTCCTCCTGATGTGGTTTTTCCCATTCCTGAATTTAATGTTGCTTGTCAATGGTTAGAGAAATTTTGTCTCATTGGGTATTTTTGGGTCACATCCCCTCTGAAAGCATGCTCAAATCTTGGGTGAACACCATCTAGACTCCTCATGGAGTCAGACTAGAAAGTGTTCAAAACATGACCAAGGGTTTTTCTCTTTTTCACTTTTTGATCATGCCAATGCACCTAATATTTTGGCTAAGCAAGCCACTTGGTATGTTCGCAACTCACTTTGCTTGTGTTAACCCCATGGCATAAGGACTTCATGGTATCTAAATATACCACCCTTAAAGTGCTTGTCTAGGTTGAATTCCTTGGCCTCCCTTTGCCATGTGTGCCTTTTTTTTATCACAAATTGCCGATTCTCTTGGCCGAGTAGTCTTCCTTGAAGGTGAGAGGTTTTACTATACTCGACCATATAAACGAGTACAGATTGAGATTGATCTTTCCCAGGGATCTAAAATAATTTTGGATATTCGGATGGGAGACAAACACTACTCTCAATGGTTAATGTATATCAAATTTCCTAACACATGCTTTCATTGCTAGGATTCTGACCACAAGATCAAAGATTATCCTCTTTATGTTCCCCACAACTGCCTTGTGGTCAAAGCCACACCCAAACTAGTCAAAACCCAGTAGGAGGAAGGTTGTAAAGTTTTCAGGGGCCAACGAAACAAGAAAAATCCCAACAATCTAAGGCCTTTGGCTCTAATGGCCACTAGGAGCTAGCTGTTAAGGAATAACCACATAATGTACATGCCAAAGAGCCAACTACTGCTACTAAAGAATGAATGCTGTCTGCTTGCCAACTCATTACCCCAGTTGCAAAATTATTCCAGTACAATCATGGCTTCAATCTTCTATTTCTATTGTTCCCATCCAACAATTAGTGCCACTATTCCTACTAAACAATTCACAAGGGCCCTCCAAAAGGCCCCAAAGCCCATCTCACATTTCTCGAGACCATAGCCTAGCTCGCAGCATGGACTCAACCAAATCGGAGTACAACATTGAATATGAAAAATGAAAAAAATAGTTTTGCAAGATTTTTTACTGAGGTGCAATACTACTTGATTCTGTAAAATCAACATGATTCTCTTAATGCCTTAGAGGATGGGGATATGGCTCTTGAACATCGTTTCCCATGAATTGTTTATCATGGAATGTTTAGGGTCTTATAGACACCTCTCGTAAATATGTTGTGTGTGAAACTTGACAATGATGTACAAATTTGGACATTTTTTTACGAAATGAAAATTATAGGTTTTCAGTTGCAGATGGTTTGCAAGTCAATCTAGCCTGACAACTTGGCTTTCTTTAGCAATCATGAAGTAGGGCATGAGGGAATAATTTCATTTTTTTCTTCCAAATGGTGGCCTCTACTAATTGACCAAGGCTTTGACCCCACCAACTATTTCATACTGGTCCTATTTAATGTTGATGGCTTCCCTTTTGGCCTCATTAATATTTACACCTCTAACGATGCGGCCGAAAGGGCCAATCTGTGGCGGTGGATCACCAACTCCATTCTGATGCTTATTAGGTCATAAGTGGAGACTTTAATATGGTTGAGTCACCTAATGATAAATGTGGCCACTTGCTAATGAGGTGGACACCTGGCGAAAGGGAAGCATGGTACTTTATGCGTAATAAGTTTGGATTCTTTGATCCTAACACATCTCACTTTCCCACCTTTGCAGCATGGTTCACTTGGACCAATCTACGTGGAGGGACATATCACATACTTAAATGGCTTGATAGAGCCATGCTGTCAGCTCAAGATTATTTTGAGTTTGATAACATTTATTCCCTACTAGTGGAGGTCATGCCTGACTTTGTCCTTTTAGATCATTCTCTAATATGATTTTGTATCACTTGGTAGGATACATGCCCTTTCTACCATAAAGGCCAATTCTTTCTTAATACTGCCTTGATGCAACATGGCCCCATTGTCAATCATATCAAGCATATTTGGAATTTAATTCCACGTCCTAGTCACTACCAAGTGGTATCATCCACCTATGCAAGCCAATTGGATTCAATGGTGGGAGGACGCACTTGACTCGGACAACTAGATTCCTCATAATTTATGACAGAAAACTAGCCAAAATTTGGCACCGCTCATACTCCGCTAACACCTCGGCCCTTAGCCGAGTGGTGGTGGTACTTTAAGGTGATCCCTTCTCTAAAACCATGTAACTTCATGTTGCAACGCTTCACCAACAAATTCAAATTGCGGACAACTACAATGCCGGGGAAACACGATCCAAGCCCATATGCCTTTGGCTAAAAATTAGTGATTGGGTCTCAAAAGAATTTTTTCTTTCTCTCAAATCCAAGAACCCGATAGTGCTTGCTCTTGATCAATGTCTGGGTGTTGTGTTGTGCAAATTTTCGAGGCTCAGAAGGTGATCTCAAAATAATGATCACCATTGAGGACCTCCATGAAGCCACCATGCAGATGGCCAATGATAAAGCACCGAGATGCAATGGTTTCCCCTATGAATTCTACAAAGCCCTTTGGGACTCGATTAGTTCGAACTTTTCCAAGTTTACCTCAAAGGGTTTCAGAATCAATCCTTAGGGCCACGAATCAATAAGGGAAACATAAAATTCATCCCTAAATAAGGAGACCTAGAAAAAATCACTTGTTGGTGGCCAATCACCTATAAAATCATAGCCAAAGCTTTGGCCATGTGGCTTTGCAATATCCTTTTGGATGTTATTCAACCAGAACAAACATGATTTATACAGGGTAGATATATCCTGGATAACATCATTGCTGTGTGGGAAGGCATGGAATGGGACCACATATCTAATCAGCCCGCCATGTTCATAAAAATTGATTTTGAAAAATCCTATGATCGAATTGAATGGCAGTTTATTCTTGCTATGCTTCAAGCCCTCGAATTTGGCTGTAATTTTATTCAATTTGTTAGTATGATTTTTGTGGATATTCTGCTCGATCTCTATCAATGGCCTCAGCTCAGAACCCTTTGGGATCTTTCACTCTATTCGACAAGGCTTCCCTTTGGCCCCTATTTTCCGTACTTGTGGTGAAGAATTTGGGTATTTATTGGCCCATGCTAAATTTCAGGGTCTTGTTAGGGGAATCTCACTTCCTGCTGCGTCCAGTTCTCGGCTTCTCAATGGGAATTTTGTAGATGATTCCTTCTTACGCTCATTAAATATGAATGAAACATCCGTAATGTATGCAATTCTTGGATACTTTCTGCTTAGCCTCTGGCTCATCAATTCAATGGCAAAAACCCAGTGTTGTCGAAAATCCTTCCTTCCTACACCAGATTGACTAACCAATTTTGAATGGAAGATTCTGACACATGGTAAAATATTCAAGTTCTTGGGTATTCCTTTTGATTTTTAAGCCTCCCTAACCGATCTTTGGCAATATGTTATTCAAAGGGTGGCAAAAAAAAAAAATTGGAGTATTGGATTACCAAACCTCTATCTTTGGCTGGAAAATTCCAAATTTGTTCTAAATTTCTTGTAGCCACACACGTTTACTACTCATCGTGTTGGGTCCCTTATAAAGTCTCCATTCAGAAGCTGGAAAAGCTGATCAAATCATTTTTATGGGATAATGCTTCTACAAGCAAAGGATTTCATCGAGGGCTTGGGAAATATGTTGCCTTCCTCATAATTCTAGGGGACTTGGCCTTATTGACATTCAACGTCAAGGACAAATAATTTGCATAAAATGGATTATCAGAAGAATTACTATCCAAGAAGCTTGAAAAGTTCTCATACAACACGATATTTCTAAAAGCTCTCCTTATGGCTGCCTTGCGTGGAAAGGATTGGGGTTTGTCAATCTGCTCATCACCCCATGCCTATCAAAATTGTTAGCACTTTTGTGCTTAAGAGCATTTGGAAAGCATGGGAATGCATTAAACCCTAACTTTTGTGGAAGGGGGATGGCTTTCAGAATGAGATCTTTGTTAATCATTAATCACTCTGGTGGTCACAAAATTTTCAAACACAAGATAAGTGTTTGGCAGAAGCCCTAGGAATCACCATGCTCAAATTATTCAAGCATGGAATTCACATCATTGAGGACTTATTCTAAAAAATGTCAAATCTGGTTCTCTTGACCGAAATTTAAAACTCACTTTTGGATCTTTAACCACGACCAAGATACTTATAAAATGGTGATTAGCTCGGTTCCCGACCACATCTTGCAAAAAGATTTCTATGCATTCCTTTTTCCCTTGGTGGATGGACTGGAAATGGCACGCATATAATCTATTTCAAAATTATAGAGCCAGTAAAGGCTACCATTGGATTTCACCTCATCTATGCATGGTGGATAAACTCAACACACAATGGGGAATCCAATCCAATCCGTCTACCTGGAGTAGGTGTTTTTCAACTGTGGAATCTTTGTGTGGAGCCCAAAATTGCCCACTTCCTCTGGTGTATCTTGCACCAAGGACTTCCTATCGGGATCATCTTGTTTAGATTGGGATCCCATCCTCCAAATGCCCATTTTACGGTCACTGGAAACCATCTTGCATATTTTATAGTTTTGTCCCAAAGATTAGATTGCTGGAATTGGATTCATTCATTTTTCTTTCCTTTAAGGCCACATTTCTTTACTTGGTAGCATATCCTTTTAGGAGATAATCCCAAGCTTTTGCCTATGTTCACCCAAATTTGGCATGTTTTTAGAGGGGAAATTCTATTTTGGATATGGAAAGAAAGAAATGATTTTTATTTGCTAATTCTGCAGTTAATAAATCTTTCTCAGTTTATAACAAATCTATGGTGATCTTCAATGTACTTTGTAGAGATACAAGTCCAAGCAAATAAGGTTGCACTAGAGGTGGACCACCTCTAGACCCTACTATGTTACTAGGGGAAGCCCCTTGTAATGTTTCCCATGTGCCACCGTCTCCTACCAGGAACTCCCCACCTCTGGGCGATGGTGATCAACGTAGCCATTCACAACGACATGCTTTCAGCCAAGCTCGCCGCTCCCTTGGCCCTTGCACCAAAGAAGTTACTCGCCAGCTCGGCTTCATGGCCGCGGTCACCTCCTCATCACCACAGAGTCCTTCACCATCTTTCTAGTAAGGTGGGGATCACTTTGCCTCACCAACATGGATGGGGATCTCCTCTTGTTGCCGCACCGCCTCATACTGCTGATGGTTAGAATCCACCCCTACCACCACCATCATCTGAAAATTTCCCTTGCTTTAGCCTCACCATTCCTTCTCACGGGAGGAATATTCGAGAGGAAGAAGTTGCTTTGCTTGGTTGGGAGATCCTAGATTCTAGCAAGAATTTACTTGCTCAGCCGCCAGATGATCACGATCCGCCTGCTTCGGGCACATTTGTTGCTCTGTGTGACTTTGTATTTTGACTGCTTTTAGGAGATGCCTAACTTTTGTTTTCTCCAAGGCTCGACCTAGTTTTCCTTCATCCTTCTAGGCTTGACCTAACTTTGTTTGTGGTTTTGGGGTGTGCTCTCATACCACCCACTTTTTTGTGTAAAGTTATCTTGTATCGTATTGAATTAATATAATATAAGATCGTTTCAATCAAAATAATAGCTATTTTTAGGAAATTTAATTTTTTTCTATTTAGAACATACAAACGTATATGCATCATCCACACACCTAAATTAGTTTATTTGTTGAGTTTAACTCAAGTTGACTTACAATTACAAAGATACACTATTTTGAAAATTTAGAAACAATACAAAAATAAACTACAAACCCAAGTTTTGGGTCCTAGATGGATATTTTCAGCCTCTGAAATAATTTGAAACATTTCATAAGCCACTACTACAACTTACTTATTTTGGCATACATATTTTTGCGAGTTTTCCATTAAAAAGAATGGATTCATTTCGGTTCTCGAGATCAAAAGTTATGTTGACTACAAGATAGGCCATCAAATCCTAATCATTCTCATCTAGTTAAAAATAAATTAGCTCGTGCATTTGAGTTCCTATGATTTAGTTTATGTAGCTTATATAGATAAGGTTTATTTAGCTCCCCTTCTTAAATCCATGTGTTATCTATCCTCTTTCTACAAACCATCCCCTTGTACCAAATATTTTTTGAATCTTCCTTGACACATGTTGATTGTTTTCTTTTCAAAACATGTGCAAAATTTTACCCCTTCTTCCTTGGAATTTATTCCTTCCAGTCAACTCCTTCATTTTTCCTTTATATCATCTTCCCCATGAAATTCATAAAAATATGAAACATTAAATACTGTAGAAATATCAAAATTGTGTGGTAGATTTACCTTATACACATTATCATTTATCTTCTTCAAAATATTACAATGACAAATATTCTTATATTTAAGCTTATTATGCGCTCCTTTGAAAAATATATCCTTCCATAAATAAATCATCACCATATATCCTTATTTGAATATATTTTTCCTTCTATTGATATATGTTGCCATCTTATATTTATCATTATTTCCATGTAACTTGCTCCTTATTGTTTCATGTAACTATTGAATATGCTATGTGAAAGATTATACATCATCACTCACCCTTTCTAAAAATGGTGGTTGTACTAAATCAAAAACACCATTAGGTATTATTCTATACATAGTTTGAAATGGTGACTTACACCCATTGATCTATTAACTAAAATATTGTAGGTAAATTCTTTTTTTGGTAATGCCAAGTCCTAATGTGTGGGTTTCTCAAAAACACACCTCCATAAATTTCGTAAGTTCTTGTTCACCACTTTTATTTTCCCATGTTTGTTTGATGTTGATATATGTTGTTTGATTGTATCTTAGTGCCTAAATATTTCCATAAGGTCCTCCGGAAGTTGGTCTCTATTTGAAGTGAAAGACTTTGGGATACCATACAACCTAACAACTTTCTTGAAAAATAATTATGATATCCTTACAGTACCATTTGTCATCTTACATGCAATAAAGTTTACCTTCTTAAAAATCTATCCACAACAACAAAAATTGAATCATTACCTCTTTATATGTTGCGTAAAATCAATGCAAACTCATTTCTCAAGTCTATCCATGGTCTTGTTGACACCAATAATGGCATATATAATACTTTATTTTGTGCACACTCCTTAGAAAACTTGAATTATCTTGAATATTGAAAAATACCTTACCACATCTATCTTCATATTTATCAAGAAATACTTTTCCTCTGCTAATGTTATTGTTTTATTCTTTCCATAATGACAATCCAAACCACCACTATTCAATTCACTTAAAATGTTATCCCTCATAGATACAAATGGAATAATAAATATTTCCCCTTAAACATATAACCATCTTGCATAAAATAATCTTCTTAAATATTAGCTTTCTCCTTTGTGTTTTTGACTACCTTATTGCTCAACAATCCTCCCAAATTCAGGGTCAAAATGATACAATTCCTTAATATATTCAAACCCAACCACATTGGTCACCATAATAGTTAGTTATACCACATGTCTACTCAAAGTATGAGTTACCTAGTTTTATTCTCTTGATTTATGACTTAAGACAAATGTTTATCCCTACAAGAATGAAACCCACTTCATGAGCTAACTATTTTTTGTGTATTCAAAATTTTTCATGCTTGGTGTTCTATACAAAATAAACTACTTTGGCACAAAGTAATGCCTGTAAAGCCTTATTTCCTATACAATGGAATATAATTTAATATCATCAATAGATTTTTTTGTACATCATTCAACTTATCACTATAATATGATATATAGTCATTCATTTTTGACTTAAAAAATAAAAATTCTCACACGTGAAGCATAAAAAACAACCTTTAATATTTTGTTAAGATTAGGTAAGTCCAAAAGTAGTGCATTTATCACTTTCTTCTTTAATAATTTAAATATCTCATTTTTTTCCTTTGTCCATATAAAATATTTTCCTTTCATGCATTTTGTTATTGGTTTCACAATACTACTAAAAATTCTAATAATATTTACATGAAAAGTAGTCAATCCATGGAAACTTCTTATCTCTATTATGCTCATTGGGATAGGCCATTTAATGATTGCATTTACCTTTCCTGCATCCATCTTCACACCATCTTTTGAAACTACAAACCCCAAAAATACCAAGTTCCCCTGCATAAACTTGCATTTATTCAAATTTTCATATAATTTTTCTTTCCTTAGTACTAGAAACACCATCCTCAAATGCAATACATGATCCTTATATATAAATATATATCATCATTATCAAAATAGAATACCACAAACTTACCAATGTAATCTCGTAAAACATGATTTATCATCCTTATAATGTGTTGGGTGGATTAGGTAATTTGAATTGTTTTACCAACCACTCATATAAACCATATTAAAATTTGAATTTTGTTTTCCATTCATCCCCTTCCTAGATCCGTATTTGATAGTATCCACTCATTAGATAAAATTTTGAAATTTTTTTCTCTCTTGGAAGCACATCCATCATGTCATCCAGGTGGGTATAGGAAACCTATATTTGATGGTAATTTTATTGAGAGTGTGGAAGCACAATATACCACTTATTTTTCCAAAAATGTGACTCACAAATCACCGGGTGTGGGGATTCGGGAGGTTTAGATGAACACCCCTTTTCCTAAACTCTCTTTGAGTGAAGACCCACGTAGGAAGTCATAAGGGTTTTCCCGAACACCCTCTTTTCTGAAGGGGTTCAGTGAATTCCTTATATATATAATGGTGGCAGCTCTAAAGTCACCACGTTTCCTCCTCCAACGCCTTCACCTGAACCCCTATTCATCCAAACCACCATCAAGCCACTCCACAATAGGTATTTATTTATTTTTTGATTTATTTTAGTTTCATTTTTGTTTTTTTCAAAAATAAAAAAATTAGGGGAGCTTTTCAACTTTGTTTTTGAAAATAAAATTAAAAAGCGTGAAATTATAGTAGTAATGGGTTTATGTTAGGAACTATGGCATTCTAAATTGAGTTTTAATTTAATTTTTATAGTTATGGATGCTTCTTCCATAAATTTGCATGAGATAACTGAATTAGAGTTTTCCAAACGTTCATTTAATCTTCAACAATCAACTTCAATTAGCCACTGTAAATTACATTGTGAAAACATATTAAAAGACCTTCAAAATATATATTTAGACCTAAAAAAATTCAACCCCTTCCATCCCAAGTCACTAAAAATGTATGGATGAACTAAAACCTAGTGTGATAGATGACGCGGGGTATAATGAAGTGGTAGTAAGACTTCAAGATGAGGAAGTCAATAAGAGTTCTTGTTAGATGAACTATGTAGGGAAAAAAATAAATAAGGGATATTACATGAACAAATGTACATGTCACCTTCGTGTACCTTTGATTTATCCTAGGTTTATGGCCTCCTAAGGCCAATTTCCTAACAATGATCATTTACCTTTATACTTTGTTATGATGTTATAACTTGAGGTTCACCTAAACCTAAATGTGAAATTTTTAGATATCCTAGATTATTTTGGGTAGGGTCATTGGTGCATTAGTAAAATTCTTGTATATCAATAGGAAGGAGCTCCTCCTAGTGAGACAACTTGTGAAGAGTCCGAAACCTTTCCAAAGTGGCTTTTAGGATGTTGTTGCGCCTATTATTCAAAGTGCCCATGGGTAGGCGATAGAGGGTCTTAGGAGTATTACTCGCAAGACCTAACTTATATCTCTTGACCACGTACGATAGTTCCTTTAGATATGTGGTACAAATGATCTTGATAGTAACAACAATCGAGCACGTAGTGAGTTGCATGCTTGTGCACATTTGATATCACATGTTGAGGTTGACGAAGTTGCATATGTTATGTAGTTACATCGGCTATAACACATCATATTTTTCGACATATTGCATCTATATGAGGTTATTTCAGAGGACCATAACATTCGATTATCGGGGTATTAAGTTATTTGGAGTACTGAATCGCTTAGGGTAACATATCTTTTGTTTGGGATCGAAGCATAATACTACAAGTGTTACGGTTAGACCACATGCTGCTTATATTATGACACCATATGTTAAACACTATTCATATTCGATGTGTTAAAATTAAAACCTAATTTTAATTACTATTTCGTTTGAAATTATTACTTTAGAGTATAAGTTAAATATATACATACATACATATATATATAATTAAGTGTTGACATGGAATATTTAACATGTACATGTGTGTTTAGGATTCATCTTTAGGGTACACGTTGGTGAGCATTGTGGTGCTTCCCGATCTGCAACATATCCTTATATGATATTTTCATAGCTTTTGAATGAGCTAAGTCATGGTGCATATATTTTCTTGATGCCATAAATCTTGGTTCATTGGCGTCCTAGATTTATTTAACTCCCATTATTGAAATTAATCTAATCCTAATCCTATCTAAATGTTTGGGTGGCCAAATTGGTCGGGATCACACATGGAACTCCACTAAACATGTGGAAAAGTTTTTATATGGGGGTATAAGGGAGGAAATTAAACCAATGATAAAGGGAAAAAGGGGAAAATTATGCAAGGAAGATTACTATCATGAGTAGATTATAGAGCTCACACCCAATAACCAGAGTAGTTCAACCTTCAATATAGAGGAAAGCATAGTGAAGCTAGTGGGACCAATGAATTAAAACACCAAGTTTTTAAATTCATCTATCGAGGACACACAACTTCCTCTCTCCAATTCCATACATGATCAACTATGCTTGCAAAGTGCATGAAAGAGAGAAATAGAGGGAAAATAAGAAAGGAAATAGAAGAAGTGTAGTTTTTATTCCATGTGTAGTGATGAATACAAAACTTCAACCAAGCTATCACAATTCACAATGCATAGTAAGAGTTCTTCAAAATTCAAAATCCCTTGGAATGGAGAGGCCATCCCAATTTATAACAATCTAAATTTTCCTTTCACCTCCCTCACATGACTCTTCATTTCCATATTCCACTCATGACCTTTCATTTTCCATGAATTAAGTATTTCTCTTATAATTTTGAGAAAATACTTTTACAAATTTAAAATAGGTCACTTAAGTGAATAGGAAAAATACAATAATGACATAATGAAGAATTAGAATGGAGAGAGAAAGAAGAGAGGGAAAGAGAGGAAGAAGGAAGGAATGAAGGGAAAACACTCCTCATGATGAAATGCTTTGAATGCCTTGATGTAATCATGAACTTTGAGTGAATTTCTACCACTGGTGATCTTCTACACTGATGAAGATTGCTCCCTTGAATAAATTTGAATCATTTTCCCAATCTAGTGATGACCAAACTCTATGATGCATAGACATCATGGACCATAGAATGAGTGTTTAGAAACATTGTTATGAGGTTTACCACTGCAAGCTTGAGATGAACACATACAATGCCCACAATGACCTCTCTTGAAAATTTGGTTGATGAACTCCTTGACTCATTGAAATCATTCTGATCAAATCTCTTTGAATCACCCGACTCCTTAAGTGATGAAGATGAATTCACATGATGTGCCTTGTGATGCCTTCTTTGTAATATGAGATGATCATTCCAAACCATGAAAAACTACCATCTCTTCATGATTGATTACACCTAAGAAACTAGACCAACCTATGTGCACTTGAAATTCATGTTTCCTTGACACTTACTATATTTGGAAGGGACAACTTACTATCTTTAGTAAGTGTCAAATTTTTCCCTTTTGGACCCCAAATGGTGATATCGACTTGAATGATTATCCCTCAATGTCCCATTGTGCCAAAATTTCCCTTTGAGAACAACCTGTTATTTTTAGTAAGTACACATGGGGTAACTTACTATTTTTAGTAAGTGTCGTAGTTAGATTTTCCCAACCTCAACTAGATATGGTAGCTTGAATTATTTATTCTTACTATGTTCCTCTCACCTTTTGGACCAACTATGGCTATTTATAGCAGGGGCTTGTGGAACCACTTACTATTTTTAGTAAGTGTCAATTGCGAGCCGAGATGACCTTTTTGATGACTTTTACTATGATACTCCCTTTGTGTTCACTTCCTTCTTCATAGCTCTTCAAATGGTGGCTTACCCAAATAATAGACCCCTATGTAGGAAGGCATGTTATTTTTAGTAAGTGTGCCACGGATGTCAAATTGCAACAAAATAGGTCTTGAAACTCTAGGTTTTATTCCAAGGTTCCACGCTCTGCATTTTGAGTAATTCCTTCATCTGAACAAGTGGGAAAATGATATTTTCATTGGCGGGGGAAGAATAATGAAAAAAACATAGCCCTCCATATCCCTAAAAATAGGGACTTCATGGCATGAAAACTAGTTTATGTGAAACTAGATTTTTCAATGATCATTCCCTCCAATTTTCACGCGATTTCACTAATGGAACCCTTGAGAAGTGAAGAGGTAGCTCACTACCTTTTTCACAATTTTCTTCATGTGATAGGGAAGAATTATGATGAAAATCATTCCTCCATATCCCTATAGGGACTTCATGGCACAAAAAATAGTTCACATGAAACTAGATTTTTCAACGATCATTCCCTCCAATTTTCATGATTTTTTCCCATTGGAACCCTGAGAAGTGGAGAGGTAGCTCACTGATTTTTTTCCACTACTGTGTCATGGCAGCCATTAATGGAGCTTGAAATTTTAGGTCTGGTTTTTTTCTCCATTCATGATGAAATCAACTCCATTGCGATAGGTTTTTCTTCTTGTCTCACTGGTGAAATTTCTCTTCGATCCGGTTGTTGGTTTGACGAGAAATTGAGCTTTGTTCTTCATGGAGCCGGAAGTGAAATTTATTTTCTATGAGAATTCTTACTATGAATGGGAGGTTTGAAGGTGATTTTTAATGGTTTTTTTATAGAGAATGAATCATGAAAATATGGTTCATTGTTCCGTGTAGTGGTTTGCAAGATCTCTTCGATTCTTCACTTTATGTCAATGGAGTTTTCAAGATTTCTTCTTCTCTGTTTCTTCATCTTTTCTTGGTTTGATGAAATATTCTTCTGAGACCTGTATGCCATCATGGAGTGGAGGATAATGTGTTGTAAAAGAGATGGTTCAAGGTTCAAGAATTGTGGAGGGGTGATAGGAAATTGCAGAGGAGTTTACAGAGCAAGTTGTGCATGGGAAGGTTAGATGTTAGATGTTAGAAGCAGGAGGGATTTTTAAAATTTGAAAATTTTCAAAGGCATGGAGAGAGGAAAATTTTCATGTCCCTGATGTCCCTCACCTCAAAGGGATATGAGGGACATCAATTTTCACAAGTGCGCCTCATCTTGACATGTGGCGGAGATCCAACGATAGGGGATTAAAGCTAAAAAAACAACTTTAAAGCATTGGAAGGGCTGAGAAGTGGTCACATGAGGAACCTTGAGGAATCATGAGGGCTGGGTGAATTTTTCATCCTTGATGTCCCTCACCTCAAAGGGATACATGAGGGGACATCAGTTTTCATGGTGCACTAGGTGATGACATGTGGCAACGATCCAACGGTGAAGGCTTTGAGCTCCCACAAGCACCCGGGGCTAAACTGGCGATCCTAGAGGTTGCATGAGGGTCAGAGGGATTATGGGGGCTAGGAGAATTTTATTTACCTTGATTTCCCTTACCTTGAGGGATGTAAGGACACAAAATTACACCAGGCTCTTAGAGCTAACACGTGTCCTCATCAAAATTTGACTAACTCCCGAACTCGCTCCAAGAGGAACTTGAAATGGTGATAAATTGAGCTCCTGATGGAATTTTTGATGAAATTTTATATGATATTGACTTTTAATGGAATTATAAATCTAATGGTGTGGTTATAAGGTATTGATTCCTCCATTTGATCTCTAAAAAAGATATTTTTGATCTAGTACTCTACTTGTGCATGAGAAAAAATTGCTTGCAGACCCATTACACTAAAGTGTTGTGAAAAAAATAATTTCACCATATTGTAGGGATTAGAATTCCTTTCCAAAATGATGTTTTTTTTTCTCCTAACTCCATCCAGAGCTCCCAAAATCACCTTTGGAAGCTCAATAATTATTTTGGCTTGTGCACTACTTAGGCTTGTGAACCCTGATTTTAGTGAAACTATCCCAACTTCTCTGGATCCTTCTGAATCTTCCTAAATCAATTCCATGATGTTCCTAGGCCTTTGATTCACCTCCATGTCTAGTTTTGTATTTTTTTTCCACTCCATGGGGTTGCTCTCATTCTTAGGAAGGCCAGTGATAGCCCTTCCCACAACTGCCCAAAGTTTGCATTTTTCAATGAACTCCTAAAATCACCTAGGGGTTTTGAATTGAATTTCCTAAATCACCTAGGGAATGAGTTAACATTAATTGAGAGGTTACTGGACTAATAGGTAGACCCAGGTATCTCAGAAGGATAAAACATGAAAATTTTGGTACATGGGTATCGTTGTCATGCTTGGAAAATTACCAATTTCCTTGTTGCACATTTGCATGACAACAATTGGCTCTAGCTTGGGGACATGACATGGACATGAGTGTAAAAAATGTGATGGAGAATATAAATCTCAACTTTGGACCATATAATCCATTGACCAGTGCCTTATCCATTGGGCCCTATGGAGTCACTAGAAAAATAGGCTACACAACTTTCTTTATTGAACACACACACACACACACAAAAACACACATGGGATAGAAACACACACAAAGGAAAACAAAACACAACATGAAAGGAAAATTATATATAGGGGGAAATTTATAGATGTGGGGAAATAATATACACATACCCAATAGCAATGGGTTGAGAAAAGTACATGCCATCATGAAATAGTGGATTGAAGTATGACCTTTGAAGCACAAAAACTATTATTTGATCATACCATGCTTTTGTGATGGCCTTGCATGGCTTGAGAAGAATAAGGATTGACCATAATTCCATCTTCATATTTATACTACATAAAGAATGTTCTTGTATCTAATGAACACTTCATCACTTTCTCAAAACTCTTGTACCTTGATGCTTCCACTTAGACATCCTATGATCATGTGACACCATTCTTCCATGTCTTCTAGAGTGGGAAAATTTATCCTATCATGAAAACATTCATCTTCTTTGAATTGCAACTTCAAATTTTCTTTATATCAGCAAAACACTTAGAAGGAGTGAGAAAAAACTGGTTTTCTTTCCATTCAAGAACTTCCCCAAACATCCCGCTTTGTTTCTCTGAGAAAGTGTTTTCGACATGGAGGTTAAATCATTGAGCCATATATCTTCATCATCCTTGAGATATTGTTGCAGCATGGGAACATGTTCAAGATGAATTGAGCTTGGAGGATGGTGAGTGTAGTTTGATTTTGGATCATTTGGAAAGAATCATGCATACTCCCACTTTGTTGTCTAGAGAAATGGTCACCAATATGCATTCGTTCAGGAGTGCATCTTGATATCATTTTCAAAATTACATCTTTTGGTTTGGCCATATAAGAATTCTTCACCCTTCATTGGATTTTTCCATATGAACTCTTGCTTTTCATTGATGGAACATTCCAAAATGATGGGAACAAGTTGGTTTTGATCACACTCCCAATGTTCTCACAGCTTTTTATTTTGTTTTGAATGACTCTCTTCGATGTGAATCAGGTCAATATTTTCCATGTTATCATCTCCCACAACAAATATGTCATTTCCAAGATTGAGGATATTTGAAGGAGATTCAAGAACCTTCCTCCTTTTGCACTCATGAACCTCTTTGCATTGTGTAAAAGAGAAATATGTGCTTTCATATTCACTCTCATTCTCTAAGGCATTGGGGAATTCATCAAACTCATCCAAATACTCCATTTCAACATCAAACATTGGCATGTCAAAATGAGAAGTCCAAATAGACTCATACCTATCTTGTATCTTCATATCTCAGGTCAAGAGTTCAAGGTTGAGTTGAGGATCTTTAGTTTCTTCTACAACCTTTAAGATGTCTTGGATGGATGATTCTTCCAAGTCCACCATATGCTCATCTTCATTTTTATTGAAAAATTCTTTATGTTGTGCCTCCAGGAGATGGTTAAAAATATGATCCATACGGGCCCATGATTCATTTGAAACATCCTCGTTCACCTCTTCCATGCTTTTCATTTCCAAAGATTCACTTTCTTGTAAACATGAGAATACTTGATTCATGACACCTACTGACAAGGAGAAGAGGTCCAAACTTCATGGGAAGGGCACTCCTTCAAGCTCAAAATCCATATCATCTTCTTCTTGGTAAGAAGTAGAGAACCATGTTTGGGGCAACAATATGAGAATAATTTTTAGCTACATCTTGACTATCCATTATTGAATCTTCTTTCTCAGGTGAAAGATGAAAGGATTTGTTTTCACCGTGATGATGATTCTTTCCCGAGTAAGTAGAGGTTGTGTTTAAATTGTTCATTCTCCTCAGATTTGAAAAGAGAGTGGATTCTTCCATTTGATCATCCATGATTGCATCGGGAAGAGAGTTTGATTCTTTGACTTCCTCCATTTCTTCATGAAACATTTCTACATCACTTGAAGAATCAAAATAGGAGGGAAGATTATCTATGACCATCTTGAATTCATCATCTTCGGACCATGATGTCGGGTGAATTTCTTGCACTTCTTCACATCTCTCCATTTCATCATTAATTGAAAGATCAAAACTTGAAAGGAGATCATTCATGCTTACTTTGAATTGGTCCATCTTCTTCATCATTGGTGGAGTCTTCGAGAGAGCATTGGATCATCCATTATGTAGCAAGGATCTTCCTTTATTGAATATATTATTCCCCCTATGGTTCTACCTCGAGCCATATGAATTTCTTAATGGTGATTTTATCTTCATGTCTTCTACTTCTTCCTCCATGATGTTTCTTTGGATTTCATCGGAAGGTTCCATGATAAGATCTTCTTCAAGAGCATCCAAGAATATTTTAGGAATGAAAACCTCATAATATGGGCAGCCATCGGGGTCTTCCTCCATAGGTCATCTCGTCTTCTTCCTCCATTTGATGTGGTGCTTTAAGATGTTCATATCTTATCTAGAGCTAAAGCATACCTCCAAATTTCATCAAAGACTTTGGGGTCAAAATTTCCTTTTATTATGCTCTAAATTCTTTCCACATATTCTCTTTTCAAAATATTCATTTCTTCATCACCGTATGTGATGAATTCATCTAGAGAATGGTAGAATAAGGACAACGTTCTCAATTTTTAGTGAGTTGTGCAAGATTGCGAAAATATTTTTCAATGGATCTTGCATTGTCTTGTCTTTCGTCATCTTCTTGAATGCTGATTTTATCTTCACAGAAAGGCTCAAGGATAGTATTTTCTTCAGCAATATTCAAGAAACTTTCAGGGATGAAAACCCTATGGTACGAATGATCTTCAAGATCTTCCTCTATAGGAAAACTCTCCTCTTCTTCTTCCTCGCTATGGGATACTTTAGGTTTCTCATACATCTCTTGCAAGAATTTGGCATATTCTCAAGCTTTGCACCTTATCTTATGTCTCCTTTGAATCCATTCCTCTTCATCGGTGACAGTTCTTTCTTCTTTCCTTGGTCAACACTAGTCCGGAACCATGGCTGATCAATGATCTTCTTTTCCGGGAAGACATCTTCTTCTTCTTCTTCACTATCACTCATTGGTACTTCACTCCAATCTGGAAATTTCTTCATGGTGCGGGAAATGAATGTGACCGGGTTTCATTCCTTGATGGAGTCACCTTCAAGAATTGATTTTAATTTGAAATTTGATTTTTTTTTTATATATAAATATATATTTTTTTTTATTTTTTTGATATTTTGGGTAGAGATATTTTTTGGGCACTTAGGAAAATCTCTCTCAAGTAGAGTCACCAAAATTGTTGGTGAGAAACATTTTCAGTAGATAAATCAAGTGTCTCCACCAACATTCATGGGGCTATGCCCTCTGCATTGAATGGTACAACTCCCATTATTGAAAGTAAACTAATCCTAATCCTATCTAAATGTTTGGGTGGCCAAATTGGTAGGGATCACATAGGGACACTCCACTAAACCTGTGGAAAAGTGCTTGTGAGCAGGGTACAAGGGAGGAAATTACAATGATAAAGGGAAAAGGGGAAATTAGGAATTATGCAAGGAAGATTATTTCATGAGTAGGTTGTAGAGCTCACACCCAATAACTAGAGTAGTTCAACCTTTAATATAGAGGAAAGCACAATGAAGCTAGCGGGACCAATGAATTAAAACACCAAGTTTTTAAATTCATCTATCGAGGACACCAAGTTCCTCTCCAATTCCATATATGATCAACTATGCTTGTAAAGTGCATGAAAGAGAGAAATAGAGGAAAAATAAGAAAGGGAAATAGAAGAAGTGTAGATTTTATTCCATGTGTAGTGATGAATACAAAGCTTCAACCAAGCTATCACAATTCACAATGCTACATAGTAATAGTTCTTCAAAATTGGAATCCCTTGGAATGGAGAGACCATCCCAATTTATAACAATCTAAATTGTCCTTTCACCTCCCTCACATGACTCTTCATTTCCATATTCCACTCGTGACCTTTCATTTTCCATGAATTAAGTATTTGTCTTATAATTTTGAGAAAATACTTTTTACAAATTTAAAATAGGTCACTTAAGTGAATAGGAGGAAATAAATGATGATGCATAACAAAGAATTAGAATGGAGAGAGAAAGAAGAGAGGGAAAGAGAGGAAGAGGGAAGGAATGGAGGGAAAAAACTCCTCATGATGAAAATGATTTGAATGCCTTGATGCAATTATGAACTTTGAGTGAAGATTTTTGCCACTGGTGATCTTCTACACTAATGAAGATTGCTCCCTTGAATAACTTTGAATCATTTTCCCAATCTAGTGATGACCACAAACTCTATGATGCACATACATCATGGGCCATAGAATGAGTGTTCAAAAACATTGTTTTGAGGTTTACTGATGCAAGCTTAAGATGAGAACATACAATGCCCACAATGACCCTCCTTGAAACTTGGTTGATGAACCCTTTGAATTGTTTAAATCATTCTAACCAATTTTATCTAAATCACCTGACTCCTTAAGTGGTGAAGATTAATTCAGATGACATGCCTTGTGATGTATTTCTTTGTAATATGAGATGATCGATCCAAACCATGAAAAATTGTCATCTCTTCATGATTGATTACACCTAAGAAACTAGACCAACCTGTGCACTTGAAATTCATGTTTCCTTGACACTTACTATATTTGGAAGGGACAACTTACTATCTTTAGTAAGTGTCATAGTTTTCCTTTTTGGACCCCAAATGGTGATATCGACTAGAATGATTATTCCTCAATGTCCCGTTGTGCCAAACTTTCCCTTTGAGAATAACATTGCTATTTTTAGTAAGTACACATAGGGAAACTTACTATTTTTAGTAAGTTTCATAGCTAGATTTTCCCAACCTCAACCTATTATGGTAGCTTGAATTATTTATTCTTAGTGTGCTCCTCTCATCTTTTGGACCAATTGGCTATTTATAGTAGGGGCTTGTGGAACCACTTACTATTTTTAGTAAGTGTCAATTGTGAGTCGAGATGACCTTTTTGATGACTTTTCCTATGATACTCCCTCTATGTTCACTTCCTTCTTCGTAGCCTCTTCAAATGGTGGATTACCCAAAGTAACAAACCCCTATGTAGGAAGGCATGCTATTTTTAGTAAGTGCACCATTGGATGTCAAATTGTAAAAAAATAGGTCTTGAAACTCTAGGTTTTATTTTGGGGTTCCACACTCTGAATTTTGAGTAATTCCTTCATTTGAACAAGTTAAAAATGATATTTTCATTGGCGGGGGAAGAATATATGAAAAAAACACATCCCTCCATATCCCTAAAAATAGGGACTTCATGGCACGAAAACTAGTTTATGTGAAACTAGATTTTTCAATGATCATTCCCTCCAATTTTTGCAAGATTTCACCCACTGGAACCCTAAGAAGTGAAGTGAGGTAGCTCACTGCCTTTTTCACAAACTTTCTTCATGTGACAGGGCATAAATTTGATGAAAACTTAGTCCTCCATATCCCTAAAAAATAGGGACTTCATGGTGCAAAAACTAGTTCACGCAAACTAGATTTTTCAATGATCATTCCCTCTAATTTTTGCGTGATTTCACCCATTAGAACCTTGAGAAGTGGAGAGGTAGCTCACTTATTTTTTCCACTATTGTGTCATGGCAGCCATTAATGGAGCTTGAAATTTTAGGTATTTTTTTTTCTTCATTCATGATGAAATCAAATCCATTGCGATAGGTTTTTTCTTCTTGTCTCACTGGTGAAATTTCTCTTCGATCCGGTTGTCGGTTTGTGGGAAATTGAGCTTTGTTCTTCATGGAGCTCGAAGTGAAATTTATTTTCTGTGAGAAATAATTTTGCTGATAATGGGAGGTTTGAAGGTGATTTTTTAATGGTTTTTTAAAGAGGAATGAATAGTGAAATATGGTTCCTTTTTCCGTGTAGTGGTTTGCATGATCTCTTCGATTCTTTGCTTCTATGTCAATGGAGTTTTCAAGATTTCTTCTTCTTTGTTCTTCTTCTTTTCTTCTCAGTTTGATGAAATATTATTTTGACCTATATTCCATCATGGATTGGAGGATAATTTGTGTGATGGATCTGTTTCAAGGTTCAAAAATGGTGGAGGGGTGATAGGAAGTTGTAGAGGAGTTTGTAGAGCAAGTTGTGCATGGGAAGGTTAGATGTTAGATGTTAGAAGTAGGAGGGATTTTTAAAATTTGAAAATTTTCAAAGGCATGGAGAGAGGAAAATTTTCATGTCCCTAACATCCCTCACCTCAAAGGTACATGAGGGACATCAATTTTCATAACGCGCCTCAGCTTGACATGTGGCGGAGATCCAACGGCAGGGGATTAAAGCTAAAAACAACTTTAAAGGACCAGAAGGGCCGAGAAGCGGTCGCATGAGGAACCATGAGGCATCATGAGGTTTTGGTGAATGTTTTCATCCTTGATGTTCATCACCTCAAAGGGACATGAGTGACATCAGTTTTCATGGTGCGCTAGGTGATGACATGTGGCAATGATCCAACGGTGAAGGCTTTGAGCTCCTGCAAGCACTTGAGAGCAGAATTGGCGATCCTGGAGGTTACATGAGGGTCCAAAGGGCTTACAGGGACAGGAAATTTTTCTTAACCTTGATGTCACTAACCTTGAGGTATGTAAGGGATAAAAATTGTGCCGTGGCTCCTAGATTTGACATGTGTCTTCATCAAAATTTGACTAAGACTCCACCTTGCTCTAAGAGGGAAAATTGAAACGGTGATAACTTGAGCTCTTGATGGAATGTTTTGATGAAATTTTATATGAAATGACTAGGAATGGAATTTTTAATCCAATGGTGGGGTCTTAGGTATTTATTCCTCCATTTGATCCCTGAAAAAGGTGGATTTTGGATCCAGTACTCCACTATGAATGATAAAAACTCGCTTGAAAACCCATTGCACCAAAGTGTTGTAAAAAAATAATTTCACCATATTATAGGGCTCAGTATTCCATTTATGAGGAGGTTTATTTTTCTTCTAACTCCATCCAGAGCTCTCATAATCTCCTTTGGAAGTTCAGGAATTGTTTTGGCTTGTGCACCGCCTATGCCTCGTGTGAACCTCGATTTTAGTGAAACTATCCCAACTTATCTGTATCCTTCATGAATATTCCAAAATCAGTTCCATGATGTTTCTATACATTCAATTCACCTCCATATTGATTTATTCTTTGATGCTCCATTCCAAGGGGTTGCGCTCGTTCTGGGAAGACTAGTGATAGCCCTTCCCATGATTGCCCAAAATTTACATATTCAAATAATTCCTAAAATCACCTAGAGGGTTGAATTGAATTTATTAAATCACCTAGGGTAATGAGTTAACATGAATTGAGAGGTTACTAGACTGACTGGGTAGACCCGGGGTATCTCGTAGGATAGAACATTAACATTTTGGTACATGGGTATCGTTATCATGCCGAAAATTGACAATTTCCTTGTTGCACATTCACATGAAAAAACATATTATCTGATGTGTATATTTATTTTTATAAATGTAGGGTGTAACAAAACATAGTGAGGGATTTGATGCTTGCCCTAGTAGATAAATCTAATATTATAGATGTATACATTAGTTTTCATGTTGTGTGTATATAGTTTGTACACGATATCTTGACATGATTTGGATGTATGCACACACACAAACACATGCACACATGCACATACACAAGGACATCATTTTTATAGAGACATTGATTATGTATATATGATTTATTGATATTTTGTGTTCAATATAGTTAGTTTCGGATGTATTTTGTTGATATATGTTGAATTTTTCTCTATATCTAACATTAATAATAATATTAACACCCACATTAAATAAATTGAGGTAAATATATAATAGTTTGAAACAAATAGATTAATTATTCTATTTTAACAATTAGTCTAATGATAAGTTTAGATATCGGTAATCATTATTGCTATAAAGTACATTTAGTCTACAATGCAAAACTCATAACTTGAATAAGTACATTTTGTCATCTCCATTTCATGATAATAGCTACAAGTATGAAATGTGTAAATTAATAAACATTCAATCCATTTTCATGTTCATTCAAATATATTTCATGTTTCAATATATGTTTTCAATGATGGGTGAAGAAAATAGTTACATTTGATTATAAAATCACAATGATAATAAGGATCAAATTTCTCATACTAAATAACATTATAACAAGCGAAACACCTAATAGCCTTACACACTAAATTTTTTCTCACATATATAGTAAAAACACATGAAAAATGTTTTCATTAATTTTGTTCTTTTGTGGTTTAATTTTTAAAAATAAATTCATGTGAAAAAGATATTAAACTTATAGATAAAACTTACTTTCTCAAGTCAAATACTTGTAATCTTTACAACAAAAATTTCTTTGACAATATATCTAAAATCATTAAATATCTAGTCCTTTTGTTTCAAATCTATAACCTATACAAACACACGGCATTGTGACATTTGGCTTGATTGAGTGAAGAAATGGGTAACAAAAAAATGAGATGTTTAACATGATTGTGAATGGATAAAATTATGTTAATGCCATTGAAATATGGTTAGCAACCCACTCCAAAAATTTCTAACATGATTAACTTCAAATAATAACAATTAAAATAAATTAACTTATATATTGTAAAGATAAATATTTAATAGGAATTTGTTTAAATATTAATAAAACTTGGGAGGAAAGGTTTTTTTGCCACGGGATCAAGGGGAGCGATTGTGACTAATGGAAAAAATGCAAAGAAGACTGAAACAATGAATCGATTTGGCGAAGAGGAGGGAAGATCTTATGGGAGTCTATATGACATGGAGGTGGAGCTTACGGAAGGATTCAAGCTCCTGTGGATGGCATATCGATTCCAAGGAAGGGAGAAATTTGTGTGGTAACCCACAACCTTGCAAAGAAAAACTCATGACAACGGCTAGGCATGCTTTGGGGGTTTCAATGGAGTGACCAAAGGAATTATAGCGGGAGGCACTCGGGCGTGGGAGTTTTAAACCTAGGGTCTCATTCAAAGATGCCTTGGGTAAAACTGATGACAATATTCCAGGAAATTAGGCGTATTTGGTTGATCTCACTATAGAAATCCCATCGCTAGTCATTGAAGTTCGGAGGTGGAGGAATATGTTAGGAATTAATTGTTGTAAACATTATTAATTCATTATATTATTATATGAGTTTGATAACTCATTAATAATAATATAATATAGATAAATATTGTTATACGAGTTGTTAAAACTACTCGTATTATTAAGTTAGTGGTTAAGCAATATTTTGTTAAAGATCCTATTTTATAGGATGCATATTGTCCTATAAATATGTAAATTTTTCGTATGGAATATCAATACAAATAATATTATATTGTGTGTAAAATGCTTTCAGTCTGATCCAAATCTATTTTTAGTATCATAGCGACATTTGTCTCTCATGAAAGTATAATGGATCTCTCTTATGGGAAATTTTTATTTTTGTGCCCCTATAAATGTTTTCTTACTGTACACACATAATAATCTAGTTCTTAAGATGCATGTGGATCTGTGATTACATATAGTGTTATATCATTTATATTTTCTTGGCCTGTAATCCGTGCATGAACAATGCCTTTGTCCTTTGAGCCCTACATTTTGTCTTCTATTCTATTCACCTATTGCGTGTGATGCCTACCCTCTGCTAGATTATTTTCACACCTTGTGAATGCTTTTTTCCATTTATTTTGTGTTGAAATAACCGCTGCATGTGGGTTCTTGATGTCAGGTCTACATCTACATTGAAGATCCATTTTCTAAATAATACAAACTAGTTAATCGTTTCCGTAGTGTTTGCTAAGTTCAATAGAGGGTATTTCATTCATGTTGTCTGATTTGTTGTGCATAGTAATTATCCCTGTCAGATATTCTTTTAAGCACAATTATTATGAAGATTCATTGATCCTGAAGGAAACTGTATACTCTATTGTGAGAAATCCAATTGGAAGGCATTATACCGTGGACCTCAAGCTGATCTATTCATCAACACTCATCTGTTCATGCATGCGTGGCATCTCTTGCATTGTTGAGAACCATTTAGACCCTGATAACGCCATCTGATCAACCAGGGATTAGTGCATTGGTTTAAACACTTTGTGGATTATTATACCATGACATCTCCTCATGCAAAATACTTTTGTTAATATTGATATTATAGCTCCTAGTTGATTCACCAGATCAGACACTCATGCCAACATATGCACATGTGTCCATGCAAGATTTTATATTCATATTCCAACTACGGTTCATTCTCCAGCGAATTGGTCTGCACAAATTGATGATTGTGTGTTGTGGTAGATTTTCATGGTATGTATGTTTTTGTCAAACATCCATGCTTAGTTCAAATTTCCATCTAGTTGTTCGTGCATACTCAGTTCACTAAATAGTCAGCTCGTATCTCTCGGATCAAGTAAAAGTTGCATGGGTCTATTATTTTTTAATATTGTGTTTTGTAGTAGTCTTTAGTTATTTTGGTCCACTAAAATTGATGGTAGTCATTTATATAATACACACGTTTCATTTAGTTTAGTCTCTCTAAAGTGTGTAAAAGTAAAAGTTGGTCAATTCTATAGACTCGATTTAGTTATTAGGTGGTCTTGAGAATAAGTAGTCAAAAGAGTATATGTGGTAATTTGTTAAAAGTAATTGTTTTATTATTTTAAGAGTCTTTGTATCTTTTAGGAGTGAGTATTATTGTCTTGTGTGGGTCTTCAAACTGAAGTAGTCATCTCATAGTATTAAATGTTTGTGTCCTTATGTTGTATCTTCTTAGTGGCATAGTCAAATAAGTCACTTGTCAAATTTTTTTGTAAGATTCGACTCTTTATTGTAAAAATGGAAAAAGTGTCAATAGAGTAATCTTGTTAATAAAGTCAAAATAGTCATAATAAAAAGTGTCAAAAATATATTTGTGTCATTTTTTATTGTCATTTAGGTGATTAATAGGAAAAATGTCAAAATTGTAAAAATTTTTTTGCCTTACGGACGCATTTTCGGTGTTACCCGACATCCTAACAACCATTAAGCCCCATGTTCACGTCCAGCTAAACTAACAACAAGACATTGGATGACAGAGGCAATGAAGGAAGGAGGTCATTCAACGACCTCTCGTTAGTCGCTAACGATGGGGCCACATAGATGGTTTGGTGACATGTGTGCAGTGTGGTTTCTATTTTCAGTGCATTTCAATGTTCTTGTTTGTAGTGTGATGGTTTGCTGAATAAACTCCTTTCCATAATTTTGGGGAAGAGTCATGTTTTCAGAAGACTCACTTTTGGGGAGCAGGAGAATATTTTGAGGTAGACTCAAGGGATGGTTATCTAGCTAGTGTGAAGCTTTTGGATATTGGAGATCTAGAATTTAGGTGCCTAGGAGGAAGGGAAATCCCCACATGAACCCAAAGAGGAAGGGATCATTCCTGCATAATTCAGCTAGACACTACGCCTTTACGAGGGTAAAGAGATAATCTATGGATTTTGTACCTAGTCTAACCAATGCTTTCAGGATGTGGATCATCTTCTTCGAATATGGTTCTTCGTCATGTTCACATTAAGGGGGTGAATATTGGGAATTAATAATGTTCACACCAAGGGGGTGAATGTTAGGAATTAATTGTTGTAAACATTATTAATTCATTATATTATTATATGAGTTTGATAATTCATTAGTAATAATATAATATAGATAAATATTGTTATACGAGTTGTTAAAACTACTCATATTATTAAGTTAATGGTTAAACATTATTTTGTTAAAGATCCTATTTTATAGGATGCATATTGTCCTATAAATATGTAAAGTTTCGTATGGAATATCAATACAAAGAATATTATATTTTGTGTGTAAAATGATTTCACTCTGATCCAAATCTATAGAATATTATCATAATCTATCCCGGGATGCCATAATAGGCCACTTCAATGGATTATGGCCTTCCTCTATAGATTTGTACTAGTGGATTTTTCAAAACTAGACAAGCAAATGTGAAATTTTCTTCTTCTCCAGAGGTTTTTTTGTGGTTCATTTTAGAGAAGTGGAGGATTACCAATGATGCTTGGCTGATGGGCCATGGTTTTGGGGTAATGCTGGTCTATTTTTGACTCCTTGGTTCCTTGAATTTGATCTCAATACTCTTTCAATTTTTAAAATTCTGGTTTGGGCGAGACTTCCCAATCTTCCTCCGCACCTTTGGTATGCACTGGAAGATATCGATAATGTCTTGGGAAGGTTTATAAATTAATACCTGGACATAACTCATGTGGGTCTGTGATCCTTCACTCACATATGTGTGGAATTTGAATTGAGTAAAGGGTTGTCAGATTGAATTAATTTAAAATTTGGAAATTTTCAGCATTCACAACCTTTAGATTATGAAAACACGACATTCTAGCCTAGAAATTGTAGAAACCCTGGTCATCTACAAGCATCATGTTCTCTGAATAAGAAACTAACAAAGAGGAGTGGCCTGACCTCTTCAAGAGGATGTGGATCTTTGGATCCGGAATGGTGGATGTTGCGACATTTAAGGAGGAGCCTGCAATTCTAGTACTGAGGATAAGGTAAAGGAAAGTGTGGAAAAAGAAAAGTTGGATACAGTTCAATATTATCAGGGGATTATTGTGGTTAGTAGAATGAAAAGGGGGCATTCTCCTACCAAATTGGATTCGATCAGGAATCCCTGTCAGGATAATTGGATGGCTTCAACGAAACCTGGTGATATTTCGCTAGCAATTACAATAGGGAATGGTAAGTGGCAAGAAGTAAATAATAGGAAAAATAAAAAAGGTTGAATGGGTAATATTGAGGACTTTTTCCATCCTGGTTGGGAAATATCCTATATTTGGTTGTTTGGTTAAGTAAAGTGTCATAAAATTATAATATGGGGGTATAGGCCCAACGGTGTTAGATAATCATTTTGGGGTATTTAAGCTAAGTTTTTAAATGGGAATGGGTCTCGTCAACCCACTTTATCAATAAAAATAAAACATAAAACTTGGGATAAATAATATATATTTCTAGATGACAATTTTTTAATATAGCATTATCCTTAAGACTATAAGGAATAAAGTGAGACACATTGATCAATTTATCATCTATAACCAAAACAATATCATTCCTATTACGATATAGGGGAAAGATAGGTATGAAATTGATGAAAATAATAGATGATTTATCTCTTGGGATATCACAAGGGTATTAAATTCCCATAAAGTGAAAATTTTCAACCCCACCCATTGGAATTACAAGAATCTGAAACTTAACAAACCTACCTCTTTCCTCATTGTAGGCCAAAAACAATATCTTATAAGCTTATGAGTCATATTTATAATCCCAAGGTGACTAAATAGAGGTGCCTCATAGACTTAGAACTTCATATGTTTCTCACAAAAACCACCTATATATGGAACATAAATCCTTTCCTTGTACCTTATTAGTCCATAAAAGCACAAGGAATAACCAAAACATTATGGTTTTAAAAGATCCTTAGCTATATGCAAAAGTTTCTAAATAGAAATCAAACATCGATTACTATTCAAAAATTTCCAAATGCAGTTTTAAGGTAAGAGCTTATTGGAAGCTTTTAAGTTCTTTGTCTGACATCCTTCTAAACCTATGGCTTTTTCCAAGACCCCGCCTTCTGTTTCTTTTGTAGTAGAGCTTCTCAAATATAAATTATATTTCAAGAAAATGAGCTAATTTGTATATTTAATAATCTATACTAACAACTTCTAGCGCTTCATGAATAGATCTCAACTCATTCGAGGCCTATTATGGAAGGAAAAATGGAAATTTACCCCAGATCTAGAGGTTTTTTCATTATTATTTTTGATAAAATCTCTGATAAAGATCTAATTTTTGGAAAAGTTTGGGATTTTTAGTGTCACTTTCCGCTTATGAAATCGTGGTTCCCCTTGTTTAATCTGTGACTGATACTTTCCATGTAAAACTTATTTGGATTCAGTAACCATATTTTCATCTCCAATTTTGGATTGAGAATTGATTACTTTCAATAGGGGATGCCTTGGGTAAATTCTTTTCTATTGACCCAAAGACGTCTTTATATGATTTTACCACATATGCTCGCATATTGCTTGCTATGAATACTTTTTTTGATTTTTCAAAAACTATTGAACTCATAGTGGAGGACCGAATCTGGACTCAAAATATAGATTATGAAGGTTTCCTTTTAGATGCGGGGATTTTTTTCTCCCTAGCCACTTAGTTTCGAATTATTAGATAGGGAAAAAAGTTAAAATTCCAAAATCATAGTGGAAGAATTCAAACCCTAATCACCTAGTTGTTGATAGTTAATGGATAATGATTTAGAGAATAAGGATGATTTAGGTCCTAAGAATTAGGAGGTCATTCATTCCACTACTCCCGTAGAAATTTTTTCCCTCATACGTTATGATGTTGAGGACACTATTTACCTTCCTCTTGTTTCAACAAAATTTCAAAATCATGTGGGTAAGGATAATTTTGAAATCATCATACTTGTATACACTAATGAAAATGTAAATATGAAAATGATATTGAATAGATTATTGTGGGTAAAAATAAGAAAGGGAAAATTGTTAATGATCCCCGAAGATGCATTTAAGATCCCACGGTAAGGAATCTCAAGGATAAGCTGGTAGCTTGTTTACTTTTTTTTGTTTTATTGTTTATTTGGCTATGTTTTTGTTGTCACTCTTTTCTCATTGAAGAGATAGATCCATTCGATTATCATTGTTATATATTTGTGTCTATTGGAACATATTGTTACAAGGTAGGGTCCCCTTAACCCTCTTTTTCCATCTATAAAAACATTTTAATAATCATACCTTATTTTAGAGATGGTAGAAAAATTTAATATTTTTTACCGAGAGCATCAAATATCACGTTCTAATTTATCCTTTATGCATGTTATGCCCATATCTAGTCACTTATAAATTATATACATCTATTTCCAAACCTTCACACCCTTTAACACCATCTAAGAAAAGAATCAATCCAAACTCAAAGTTCCGAGGGGATCCATAATATCTAAAATTAGAGCTAAGGTTATAAGTTACTTGATCTACTAAAATTCATCTTCACATCCAAGAGTTGGAATTCAACTTTATTTTCCTTTTGATAAAGGTAAGTGATGAGATTACGTATCTTATAAAAATTATTAATAATTCACCTATAATAGCTGATGAGTCCCATGAAGCTATAAACTTAATGAAAAAATTTAGGAGTAGGCCACTGTTATATGTCATGAATTTTAGCCAACCCTAAATAAATTCAATTCTTAATTTTTTTACCCAAGCTAATGGATATCTTGTTGAAAGAAAGAGAATATGAATAAATTTTTTTAAATCTTATATTACTTTAGCCTTTACAAGACTAAACATAGATGATGTTTAAGCTCTGGTTCATTCTTCAAGTAAACTATAACTTGTTCAAGGAAAACTAAAAAAGTGGGATCCAAATAATATGAGAATATACTATTCATGAAATTTTATAACTACTAGGGTGTTAGTTAATCTAAACGTCATCATTATGAAATCATAATTCCTATACCAAGTTTTGAATGTGGTATTTTATATATCATCTTTCTTTATCTTCAACTCTTAAATATCAATCATGTTTAAGTGATAAGGTTAGTTTTAAGCTAGAGTAGATCTAGGCATCATTTTCATAGATAAATCAAACTCATGTTATATGGCCATAACTTTATTCCATGTGTAGTTTTCAAGGATTAATGAAAGAATACAAAACTACTAATGTATGTCAATTCTCAATAAAAATAGAATGCTAGAAATCTCCTATATGCTCCATGTGTGCACTCTCTAATCTATGATCTAGATAATTACACATATATAGTGTGTTTTCCATCTCATCTCCAATCTAGGAATTTATAAATCTAAAATAAGGGTGTACACTATAATGTGCATGTCTTAAATACAAAAACATGCAAAAGAGACATGTTATATTTATCAATAAATATAGTAAGTATAATAATATGAAAAATTATAATGCAATTTTATATAGTTATACATTGGATTTATTTTACTAAATTTAATAAATTACTTGTCTCAGTAAAATATATTCTATCATTGGTATCAAATATTTATAGTCTATCATGTAGGGAATAGATTTTCAAATTTAAGTGTATTTATTATGAGACATACTCAAATTTTTGATATTAAAGCTAAGGTTGTTTAGGTCTAACAACAGATTGTACTTGCTTATATTTTTGAGTAAACCAATGGTCATATTATTAAATTATTAACATGCCATTTGATAGACGAGATAATATATTTAGGATACGTAAAGGTTGGTTTTATTAAATATATAGTTCAACATCCTACAATTGAGAAAATAAGTCAACATATAATGCCATATTTTTGTGGAATGATATATTTATTTATCCTGGTGTATTTCACTAATAGAGGGATTTTGGTAGATGTAAAGTGAGTAGGAGTACCCATATGGTCTTCGAGAGATATCAACAAATCTACATTAGTAATATGTTATCAACCACCTATAAAAGTGAATTTGAGAAGCCTAAAATTGTGACTTGTTGATTTACGTATATTAAGAGTTATCAACATTCATTGTTCCCATTTAAATCCTAACTTATACTAGTGTTCATATCAATACATTCCTTATATATATCCATTATACACTCATATGAAATTATATTGTTATGTATATCCATTATATATCTTTGTTTAGCATAACATGATAAACTCTATGATAATCAACATGTACACATTGAAATTATAAAATTTACATTTAAGGTACTTGATTTAACTCAAAATCATGTTACCTATAATAAATTAGACCACTAACATTCATGTATTTTCATTATTTTTCTTAGGCGCTATTAGATAAAATCTAACAACACCATCTACGTATAAAAATTTCATACAAAATATAAATAACAAGAATTCATTATATAATATGATAATAGGTAAAAGAAGATATAGGAAAAATATTTAAATAATCACCAATAAAGTTGATTTCATTTCACATGTGCAATGTAGTGTACATAATACCAAGAGGTTTAACTCATTGTTTAATGACTTGTAAAAGTTCACCATAATCTTCTATATTTAGTCTCCATTTTTTGCATCCACATGCATTAGTCACTGATGTAGTCAGTAACTGGTAGAAATTATATAATGGGTGTAATGACATATATTATTTTCTGGTTCATAATCAACAAAGTTAATCCCACTTTGGAGGACTTTCACTTGCCCTAAATATGTTCCGTGCACTACAACTGAGCCAATACAAAACATTATATCCTCACTTGTTATTTCACTTTTTTTTTTTTTTTTTTATCTTTGTTCTCTCTTATGTGCAACATAAATGCTACCCAACTTTCTCAAGATTTCCTTCTTCTTCAATGATTACAAATACATCACCCACAATACAAGTCATTGTTTGAACTAGATTTTGTTGTTAGAATCAAATTATAAAAATTGAAAATTTTAAAATTAATTATGTATTTTTATCAATTCTAAATTAATTCAATGATCAAATACAATCCTTTTACAAAAATACATTGTTTAAAAGTCCTTATATGTGGTCATAATCAGGTGAAATCAAGGGCTCATATTCAAAAATATCATCCTCATTTGATCCATATGAATCATCCACAACTAAAGGAACTTGTTTCCACTCACCTACATAATCTCATTGTTGACTATTGCACTTTGTATATGTTTTTCATGAATTCATAACAAAAACAAGAATACTACCTTATACAAATTATTTAGCTATTACTATCCCTAGTCATCCCATAGTGCAATGACCTATAATTAGGAATCATTTCACATCCATGTTTTTTTCTTCGATCAATGCCTAATTAATAATGTAAAATCAATTTTTTTTAACAAACACCAAATTAAGAAAATAAATGTGTACACACGATTATGTGTAACTTGTATAATCAATTTCACATCAAGATACATTTGTTATGTGTGTACATATCTCCCAAAAAAACTCTATGTGAGGTCAAGTTAATCTCATATGAGGTTTCCTCAATTACACAATGTTTTCGACACCATTCAACAATAGTGTTGGCGCTCAATCAATCAGTCTCCCTCATAATAAAATATTTATTTATTTAGAACACATTTGATGCATGCACTTGCACCATCACGTTCCCCTTCCCATCACAACTCTAAAAAAACTTCACAAATGAGGTATTTTGAGATAAAATTGATAGAGACTAAATGAAAAGAATGGGTGAGAGGATTTGAATTGTGATGCACAAATATAATACCAAACAAAAGGTTGATCCAATTGTACTCACTGAATAAGATATTAGAAACATAATTGGAAACAATGGTGTACGAAGTGGGTTCCATGTTATTTATCATCTTTGATATATATATGGTACTCCTTAATCAATTGATTATCATGTGTACTTTCAACACCATCCAAAGAAAATTGTGCATTCCTATAAAATACATGAAACATGATGGTAACCTGATGAATATGATAATATTATGTCTGAATCTCCTTTTGATGAGAAAATGAGTAATTCTTAACAAAATAAACAATGAAAATATGGAACCGAGAGGGAATGTGTCTCTATTGGTCTTAAATTGTATATCCTACCACTTTGCATAACAAGAATGTTTGATGTAAGGATTAATCAAACTTTGTAAACTATTCATGAATGTTGCAACGATGATTTCCTCTTCTATGAGTCCAACCTTATTGCATTCTTTCCAAATCTTGTTGAGTAGTTGATGTATTTAAACATAAAAAATTAATACATGATCCAACTTGTTATATTCATGTGTAATAAACATAAAAATAAAAATAAATTCCATCCAAATCGAAAATTAATTCAATTTTATTTAAAGTGATCATCTCTTACAAGTCACCATTTGAACCGCGTCTAATTCTTCATCTATTTATGGAAATATTATCAAGTCTCCACACTTGTCACAAACTTATTTGATGCAAACCATAAGATTATTAACATTAATTTCATTAGCTATAGTGTAAAAAGATGAAGCTATGAATTCACTCACACATCTAGGGACATTTTTAGACCATTTTATGCTTCTCGTAACTTTCTATACACATAAAAAAACATAGATCATTATTAAATATAAATTAAATCACATCTCAAATACAAAACAATCATTTCTAATAAACCTATAAATGAAATCACACTTCAATATGTAAATATTTTTTGTACCTGATTGTGATGATCAAACTCAACATGATAGTGGATATAACATGTTTCAAGGACTTTATTTGTTCACACATACCTAGGCTTAAAAATATCAAACATTCGTTTCCCAATATTAATATGTGCATGTTCTTCTTTAAACAGGACATACATCTCATGTTGACTTATTTCTAGCCAACGCTTTGGATTTTTTTCATATTCATTACAACCTATCTTACCGTTCAAAACATCCCTCACATTTGGAGAAGAATGAGTCCTCTTACTCCAAAATAAAAACTACCTTCACAATATTGTTCTCAATTTTATCATAATGCGGATTTCTACACATTAGTTCCCGCTTTCTTCCACATTAGAATCATCCAATTTCTTCCTCTTCTTCATATACATGTTGATAGTCTTTCTAGAAACAACGAAGACATCAATAATAGGGCTAATATGGTAATTATTTTTTGTATCTTCACTTACAATTGAAGTTAATATTGCTCTGCGAGAATCACTCATATCAGTAGACCTATTTTTTGCACCCATTGAACTTATTCATTTGAAAACATTAAAAACGAACTCTTGTTCCAATTGTTGTGACTTTCTCTATCCAATGTTGACACACAAAAACTTATAATGTGTCCTTTATATCAACATGATTCAATAATGAAACAAACAAATGTTCTTTATCCACTTTGTACTTAAATGAATTAATTTTTTTGGAAATAGGTAAATGGTTGAGGATGTTGAAAGGAGCCACATCCTTTTACAAAGAGCCCCAAATGCTAGATATAACATCTGAAGCAAAGAAGAAAAGATGCCCGAAGGAAAAGGGAGAAATTGAGCAAGAAGGCCCAAACCAAACGAAGCAAAGAGAAGGAACACAAGAAAGGAAAAGAGAAGAAGTAAGCTGTCTAAAATAAGGAGCACGTTACAAAAAACCATAAGGAGAGGAAACACTTCCAAAACAACTACACTCGGAGGAAACAAAAGGAAAGACAAAGGAAGAAGGGGAGATGCATCTCGAGAAGGCTATGAGACTGAGAAAGAAAGATAACAATAGGACAGAAAGGGGAAGAGAAAGAAAAGAAAATCAATGCATTCCCTTCTTTCCCTTCTTTGAAAGAACTAATTACCATTTATCTTGTGGAAGAATCTCTGAAATAAGAGGATAATAATCTGTTAAGTCCAAGGCTTAGGAACCAACAAGGGGAAGGCCACTATCCTTATCCGAGTTGGAGTGATTAGATTCATGGGGCTGCTTCAGGGCCGGAGAAGGTCCTTCTAAAGAGGGAGTGGTAACTAGTAATTTCCCAACCTATTAAGAAGGGGCTGAATCAAAAGGGCATGTAGTTGAAGGGACAAAAGTGGCAATAGATGGAGTAGTAGCTGCAATCAAGAAGTTGTAGCTATAACTCTTTAATCTTCTCGAATCGAATTGTCTTCTTCTTCTAAATCTAGTGGGATCTAATGCTTTTCAATCACTCTTTTTATTCGAGGAGCATGGGGTTTCTTCTAAGGGTAGACAACATGGAGATGACTACGTGTTCTACAATTCTGACATCTGAAATTTGTATTCTCATAGTCTATAATTTGGGAATAGCTGGTATCACCCATTTTGAGGGTAATTATATCTGGGAATCCCTTTCTGAGATCAACTTCAATGCAAATCCAAACATAAGTATACAGACCGATCTACAACATCTGGTTGTCCACCTTGATGAACCACCCAAGGAGGTTTCCAATTTCCTTCAGAGAGGAAGTAAAATGAAGGGGAAGATTTGGCAATATCACCCAAATTGGGACCCGTGAGATTGAGAAAGTATTCGGGTCAAAATATGGAAACCATGGGGTAGTGAATAATCCCGCTGAACCTCAGAACTAAGGACCCTCATAAATAACTCTCTAGAAATCATTTTGATTATTGAAATAGATGATGAAGAAACCCCGAACATAGGAAATATCTACAATTTTCTATCCATGAAGTGTGAATCCACTAGACAACTACATTAGATGATGGCTAGACACCATTAAATCTGCATACCAAAGCCTTAGATTTAATGTCTTGCAACATATTTAAATATTTTTCATCCTTGATCTCCAATATTGGGGTTTCAGAGGCTTACTCAATGATGTAAGCGGGGGAGGAGGAGGAGCAACTAGATATTTCAAAGGGGAGGAATTTTAAAGAGTGCCTCCTTGAAAGGGGTAAAGCTATGAACCTTGGACCCTCCTAAAATAACACTATTCATAAAAAATAGAATCGCGGCCTATTTCATAAGCGATGAGCCTAGGGGCAACGAAAAGAGGTTTACCAACATAAACCAGTCCAAAATTTCCAACTCTACAACATAATTTATGAGCAAGAATGGATTTCAAATCAATAACTCGAGCAATTTGGTGGATCCAAATGTATAAGGTATTACCATTTAGGGAGAAAACAAGGACTTTTAGCATATCTATATGACTTCCAAGGGTTTCAGATAAATATGAAAAGGGGTTCCTAAAAACAAAGTCCTTATTCTGAGCAGTGCTGCCCACTAATTTGGTAGCAATTTGGGTCAAAGAGCCATGGCTATCACCAACTCATGTAGAAGAACCAAATCCTGATCCATGTATTGTAGAAGCAATGTTCGTAAATGGAACAAGCAAGAAGGGGAGTCAAAAGAAACCAAATTGATCCTAGAAGGGAATCTATAAGAACTACCAAAACTAGTCTTATCTCTACCATCCCCAACCACGAGGGAGCCGTATGCACACATAAATTTGGAGATAGGGTTCACGAGGGAGGACACAAAAACGGGAGACATTATTTCAGATCTAAAAATAAGTCCTTAAATGAATTAATTCACTATATAATCTCTTAGCATATTTTCTTATTTAATTTCTTAATAGTGATTATTGTTGGGCACATTCTTTTAATTTGTTGAAATCCATCTTCACCAAGTGTCTCGCATTTTTCATATGAAGTAATTTCATAATTTTTTTTATCAAATCAACATATGATTTAGGAGAGGGGGGCCTTCATGTTCGCATCACATATGCCCATGACACCAAAAGTCATAATTTTTTAAAAATACGTGATTACACCATTCATGATTGCTTCTCTAGATTATAGTTCATAACAATTAACCATATTTAATTTACAACAATACATGTTCAAAACATAAGAAACTAGATGAGAACCCTTATTATAACACTAAATGCTTCCAAATTTCCCAATTATGCAAAATTCCCCTCAAAACTATTTCATTAAATTTCATCATGAGAATAAGTAGAAAATAATTCAATTTAATATTTTTTAATCTAAAGAGGAAAGGAAAAGGAAACATGTTCAATAACAATATTATTTAAATACAAGATTTAGAAGTAAAAGTAATCCTAGATAGAATAGTCACCCCTACTTGGAAGGGGTAACATAATATATCCAATAGATCAAGAATTAGGATGTAAATGTTTCTCATTTAATCCAAATATTTAAGCAATTTCATAGTACATACAATGTCATAGGATCCATTATCAATTTTAACATTGTGGATAGGTTGTTTATTAATATAATCTCAAATACATAGTGTATTTCTATCTAGAAAAAATCATCCACAACTTCATTATCATACACCATTGTTATAGTAGGTCGTAGAGGTGGAAAAGTAGTTATAGTTCCAATAATGGCATTGAATAGTTGACTATAAGGAATAGGAGGACAATGTGTATTGTACGCATGATGAACATCAAGAGTGCATTTTGTCTCTGTTGTATGTTGATGTAATGGGTCATTAAAAATTTTAAGATTTGCATTCTCATTAAATGGTGGCCTAGACTCCTCTTGATTGGTGTCAAATTAAATAGTTTGATTATCGATGAGATCCTAAATGAAATGTTTTAGCTTGAAGTAATGATTTTTAGAATGGATAATACACTAGTAATAGTCAAAATATGTATTATCATCAAATAATATAGATTAAGGATAAATCACATCAACATCCATACATAGAGGGAGAGACAAGAGGTTATACTCAAGTAATCACTTAAATACAACATACAATGGTGAAGGTGGACGTATGAATGTGTAGACACAAAATCACATACTTTGGGCATTATTTAGTCCCAATATCATACTACTATTCATATGGTTTTTGAGTGAAGAAAGTACTAATTAACTCATGTCCTTTGGCCATTTTACTTTACTTTCAGTCGTCACTTATGACCTCTCACATGTACTCACCATGTCGGCTTTTTCTATTTAGCATCATTTTATCTCCTCGACTGGGTGCCCAACCCAAGATTAGGGTACCCTGTGCACCTTGGTCCCATTCAGGGTGCCCTGATCATTTTTACACTTTCCTGTCACTTTTTGGCGACTTTCTAGCCATTTGGACTTTTTATCTTATTGGTGGTTGACCTCTTCGGGGTTAATTATGAAATTAGAACAAGAGAACCATATAAATATAAATTTATGAGACCATAATGAGGGACCAATCACTAGGCACCACTATCTTCACCTAAGGTTGAATTCATCAAAGGATCCATTTACATCCATCTAGCTCCATCAAAAGGGACAAGGCTGGTTCATATGCATCACACTACATAGGAGGGAAGTTTATTCTATTCCATCCACCATTTTACTACATTTCTACATCTAGTTATTGCTCATTACTTAATAAAGTGTGACTGGAAAAAGAGCACCTAGGGCACAATTCACACACACACACACACACACACACACACACACACACACACACACACACACCTACCGAGAACTACATTTGGGTCTGAAATGTAGTGTAATGCTTAGTTAGTAAGTCCACCATTGTGGTCGTTGAGGACAATCTAACCCCTTCATATGCATCTTTATTTTTAGGGGTTTGATGCTTGGATTGAGGTTTTGTAGGTCTCTTATTCATCATTAATTACTAGTGGCATCCAACGCAGTCCAATGCTAGCAACATGATAGGAAGAGAAGGTAGGAAGTCATTTAGTGACACCTCGGAGGAGGGTTGCAGAGCGCTTTTACAAACCGGGGTGCCCAGGATCTCGAGACAGAGTGCCCTGTGCACCCCATTCCATCTCCAGGCACCCTAGTCTAGCCTACTATTCCATATCTATGCTTTCTAGAGATTCTATTTGGTCACATCTACATTTTATTCACCCAATTTATTCTATGACATAGTCCCGAGGTACTTGTCGAATCAGCTAAGCTCTTCTTAACCCTCTTTTCTCATTAGGGTTTCACATTTCTACTTGCTTAGTCGCTCGGGTTTCTTTCTTTATTTAATTAGATTTTATTTATTACTTTTCATAACATTATATTAAATTAGAACATTCCCCACTTTAGTTAATCATAATGTCCACTATGGAGATCTTGTAATTGTAGCTTAGTTAGTGGATATATAATACAATCGATGATTAATATTTTTTCATTATCATTTTCATTATATTTATATTCAACACATGGTGTTTATCCTAAAACTTAGTACTAGGAATAGATGGTATATTTGACATATACTTAAAATCTTGCTAATTTTTAAATCTTGACCTATTAGTCCTTTACGGTATGAAATAATTCACCAAAAGTTTGAAAACATGATATACTCTTGTAAGGGAGCAAGTAAACTCTATGTGAATATATAATGTATCTCATTATCCACAAGTGAATTAAATTCATCATAGTAAGCATTATCTTGTGTCATTTACACATAGGCACTAACAATATCATTATGATATTTTTTAAGTTTTAACATTTGAGTAATGAATAATTTCTCACCAATATATAAATTAAAAAGTGTGCTAGTAGTTTTAATCAACCAATGGATTGAAGGCCTTATAGATTGAATAGGTAGATCATGGAACCATTATAGGCCATAATCTTTGAGAATTTGTAGGAATAACTTGACAAGGATATTATTAATGTAGGCATGATATAGGGATATTACGTAAGAGGAGAAAATATGTCGTTCTATATATCCTTTACCTTCACAAATGGGAATTTTAGGAGTGACAAACCATATAGGTAAAGGATAGGAATCCACCTCAATTTCAAATTAATTATGAAGTTAGTAATCGCAATCCATGGTAAGAGAGTTCCTAAGCACACAATGGTCAAATTTCAACACACTAGCTTATAGATTTTGAACAATCTACATGATGGAATGTGCATTAGATGAAGTATGTAAGGGTTCATGTTTGTGGACAACAGGTGGTGGAAGAATAGTGGTAGTAACTAGAATAGATACAAGACTTTCTTGAATGAACAGATGTTCCCCCATACTAATGGTCTACATAAGCATAATAGATGTAGGTTGAGGATATTAAAAAGTAACTTCCACTAATTAAATTTTTTTTTCCTTTTATACCTTGTTAGAAAACCATTATATGTTATTTCCTATTACATAACCATTTCATTCAATGTAATCATTCTTAAAAGTAAGAAGACATTTCATAAATCCTATACATTAACAATTTTTTTGATTTAAGTGCTTGACGACTTTAAACAATTACATCAAACCTGTATAGTCCTCCCACTACATTTTCTTTCATAATTATTTGTAGTGATATTCTAATTTTTTTCCATATTGCTTATTAAATTATACGAGTTGTGTGGGTGAGTGGTTGAGAAATAACTAATTATTTAGGTTTGAACTAGGAGTTCTAGGTTTTCCATCCTAGTTGTTGGGAACTCTGGATCAGCAGATTAGTGCTATGATTCAATAACAAAAAAATCATGCACATAAGATCTAAACAATTCCCCAAAATCTACAACAAAGTGGAAGTATAAACTAGAATAAACCAAATCAAAACAAAGTACACAAACATAACACAACATGTATTGTGGTTCACCGAATGTGGGCTATGTCCACCAAATATAGAGATCTCTCATATATAATAAAACAAGAGTACAAACCAACTCTTCAATACAAGAGTACAATGCATCTCTCCAAGAGTATCTCATCTCCTCCGATCTCTAAATGGATCTCCATGAGTGCACTACAACCGTGACTCCAAACACCACCAAAAATCTCACATAACCCGAACTACTACATCTCTCGAATTGCTACCAAGGTCTCTGTGGATTTATGATAAGACCTCTTACATGGGTCTACCAATGTGTAACCATGACTGTGCACCAAGAAGTAAGTCTATCTCTCCATTACCGCATATAACTGTGTAAACATGAAGACAACCTCCTCTACAATATCTAGATCTACAAGGATCAACAATACAATATGATCTCATGGATCTACAATACAAGACTAGATCCACATAGATCTATAATACAAGATCTCACCAACATGTGGATCTACAAGAAGAAACTCTATGTGCTTTGCATACTATGCAAGCCATTACAATGAGACAATAACTATATAAAGTAAATACAATAGAATATGTTACCCTCTTCTCACCATTCAGATGTACCTGCTACTTATTTCGTTATGTTCAGCTCCTCTCCATGGAAGCTCTTGTCTTCATGTAACCCGTTCTTTCTTTATATTCTTCTTCATCCTCTTAATCTAGGAGAATCAAGGATCTAATTCAATATTTCTCTTAATTCACTTTCTAACCCTAGATTTCATGATTATATAGGCATATACAAACTTAGGGCACAATAGCCATGCATTTACAACCTTTAGATCAACTTTATAACAAATTTAGATCTAATTCCCGTGAGTTAAATATAAAATTTCACACACAGGTAACCGACAATGGTTACGTTGACCGATGGCAGTTCTTATTCTGACCGATGGTGGTTCTTATGCTAACCAATGGTGGTTCTTATGCTGACTAATGATGATTATTATGCTGACCAACATCGGTTACTGTGTATTCCAGCAAGGTGTAAAACATGCTATCTTTGAATCAATTCAGCTCCACAACCTAACAATCTCCCACTTGGAGATAAATTTATGAACTTGTACCTATACCTATACATCACCATCCTCTACACACTATGAAGACCATCTATTCTTTCCTTCAATAATTCTCTCAAAAAATAAAACCAGGAAGATCAAACCATCTTCTCAAACCAAGAAGATAAAACCATGACTTACAAACCTGCACGAAGCTACTATCGATCCATCCGTGATAACTAAGCTTTCCATACATCAAGCTCCAATTGAATCATAACACCAAGCCTACCATGCAACCAAGCCATCATGACTAACACATTTGCAAGAGATCCCACTTGAATTGAATTATTGAGCTTCAACTACAACCATAGCCATACCTATAAAACCAACCATGTTCTCCATCCATCTATCCATGTCTCCATGCAACCACTAATGCAACTGTCCAAAGACAAGTCAAACTGGAATATGCGAAAGCAAAACAAGATCCCGAGTAAAAACAACCCTGAATGACTTCTACATGCAATAGTGGGTGATCAATCCACGAACACTTGTATAACTCAAAGAAATCTAAACACCGCAATCTACAAATTCAACCTCGTATAAACAACTAGCATGTCCAAGACATTCATCTGTAGATAACATACCTATAAAGGAGTAACATAGTAACAAGAGGAAATACAAACATCCCCTACTCATGCTCAAGGCATATAAATAGTTCTCATAGGCATCCATGTGCAAATCAAACTTTTGCATCATAGTAGACTCACAAAATGAATCTATCCACATGTATAAACTCACCTATACATCCATCCATATCTCTAGGCTCTCCAGAAGCTCCAAGTCTACCACCGACTAACTCCAAAGCCATATATGAATCCTGTGCTCATCAATGTCAATAAAAACAACCATGCTAAACCATGCAACTAATACCAAGTGCAAATACCAACATACATGTCATCAACATACTACACAAACCAACCAAGATGAAAGCAAAACAAGGGTACCATCTAAAAATGGTAAATAAAAACTGATGTGAAACTTGTGACCAAACCGACCACGTTTCCTAACTGATCCCGGTCACTGCCTAACTAACCATGGTTACCAAATGACCGACCACGGTTAATCCTAACCAACACCGGTCTTTGTAACTAGCATATTTTCTCCTTTTTCACCCTTCAAACTTTGAAAATTTCTCTATCATCTAAAACCAACTGAATCAACCATCAACTGCCATCCCTAAGGAATATCTAGGCACCATAAAATAAACTAAAAGTGACATCACAAAGTAATAAACTCAATATACCTACAAATTTGTGACTACCCTCGAAAACAAACCAATGCCTCTGCCACTCTGAATAGTAACAATCTCCTCTCACTCTGCATGTGCATCATGTATCCAATCCTGAAATGCCAACAACCATGGATTGCTCCCATTGAACACAAGATTCCATGCACTGCCTCTAACATCAAGCTCAAAAGCTAATATGTCAGTGAGAAATAAACCAGATGAAAGAAAATATAAAATGATTCCCATCTTATCAAAGAATACTTCTACATCACGAAGTTTGGGATTCTTGTGAAGTAGGTGAATCAACTTCATTTTCTGTGTACTCAACATCTTTCATTACCTGTAACTATGTCTAACCATGACTTTTCATTGAGGATCTCATCCTTAGAATAGATATCCTTGTCCTCAAGATTCCACACAATCGGAAAATAAAATTCAAACAACACCAAAAAAATGGTGTAAATCTGTGCACACTATCCAAACATAATATCAGTTACTCAAACAAAAGAAATAAAAATGAACCATATAGAGATACCTGACCCAAAGTCTCACTAGACTAACCAAGCCAACTCTGTCCTCTTTCTGATCCAAACATTGAAGTGATCTACACCATTTCTACCTGTACACATTGTGCTAGAAACCTAATCCTCCAAAATAGGACACTGAACCATCCATGCCCTTTTCTACTGTAAGAAACCCTATGCAAACTCATTGTCACAGAGACCACAATTCCCTGACGACCGATACCGGTTACCCTCTATGACCAATGTTGGTTCCCTGATCAATGTCAGTGCTTGCTAAAACTAAGAAAATTCCACAAATTGGCATAGGTCACCAAACCAGGTGCATACTCCAACCAAAGCTGATAGTTTTGTTGAGCCAGTCATTTCAAGAAGCACCTAAATCTTGCACAAAAACTTAACAACAATAATACATGCAATAAAAATACACCAAGATGAAACACATCACCTTACCAACACCAAGATACTCAACCACATCTTCAACAAAGTACTTACCTCTATGATGGAAGCCTCGTTTTAATTTTGTGCTATTATATTATGCCTTTATAAGAAGCGTGTGCATCTAACTACACCAAGGACACATAACTGCTATTCTATCTCATTATCGATCTAGATATGCTTTTTCAAACATGCATATGCAACCAAAATAATATAAGCACTGCAATACCAAGATAAAACCATACATCAATAACCGGATTTGTAATCGACCAACATCCTTGTGCCTTTAAGAACCACGGAAACCTCAAAGAACCAAGATACATTCCATGCATCTTCTTAATTATTCATATATGTGATTTTCTATTTAAAACTAGGTTGCCAAGAACGAACCGACCATAGCCACCACTATAACCGATGACCATGGTTACCCTGCCGATGCCGGTTGCCACTTAACCGACGTCGGTCATTGTAATTTCCAGCAACCTTACTCTTCCATCTTCCACTTGAGATTGAATCTCTTCCTGCGATTTTCACATCAAGAAAAACAAACCTTGCTCTCATACACCTGTCAGTAAACCACTAAAAATATACTGAAGCAAAACCTTGCTCTAAAATAACCAAGCTCTGATACTAGTTGTTGGGAATTCGGGATTGTGGAATAGTGTTATGATTTAATAACAAACAAAATCATGCACACAAGATCTAAACAATTCCCAAAATCTACAACAATGGAAGTATAAACTAGAATAATCCAAATCAAAACAAAGTACACACACATAACACAACATGTACCGTGGTTCACCCAATGTGGGCTACGTCCACCAAAGATAGAGATCTCATATATATAATACAACAAGAGTACAAACCAACTCTTCAATACAAGAGTACAATGCATCTCTCCAAGAGTATCTCCTCTCCTCCAGATCTCTAAATGGATCTCCATGAGTGCACTACAACTGTGCCTCCAAACACCACCAACAGATCTCACATAACCTAGAACTACTACATCTATGAACTACTACCAAGTTCTCTATGGATATGCGATAAGACCTCTTGCATGGTTCTACCAATGTGCAACCATGATTGTGCACTAAGAAGTAAGTTTGTCTCTCCATTACTACATAACCTATGCAAACATGAAGACAACCTCCTCTACAATATATAGATCTACATGGATCAACAATACAATATGATCTCATGGATCTACAATACAAGACTAGATCTACATAGATCTATAATACAAGATCTCACCAATATGTGGATCTACAAGAATAAACTCTATGTGCTTTGCATACTATACAAGCCATTACAATGAGACAATAACTATACAAAGAAAATACAGTAGAAGATGTTACCCTCTTCTCACCATTCAGATGTACCTGCTATTTCCTTCTTTCAGCTCCTCTCCATGGAAGCTCTGTCTTCATGTAACCTGTTCTTTCTTTCTCTTCTTCTTCATCCTCTCAATCTAGGAGAATCAAGGATCTAATTCAATCCTTCTCTTAATTCACTTTCTAACCCTAGATTTCATGCTTATATAGGCATATACAAACTTAGGGCACAATAGCCATGCATTTACAACCTTTAGATCAACTTTATAACAAAGTTAGATCTAATTCCCGTGAGTTAAATATAAAAGTTCACACACGAGTGTGGCAATGGTTACACCGATGATGGCGGTTCTTATGCTGACTGATGGCGGTTCTTATGCTAATCGATGACGAATCTTATGTTGACCAATGATGGTTCTTATGCTTTGACCAATGTCGCCATCAGTGTATTCCAACAAGGTGTAAAACATGCTATCTTTGAAGCAATTCAACTCCACAACCTAACACTATTTTCTATAAACCCTAAAATTGTACCCTTTTTTCTATAAACCCTAAAATATTCCTAAAATTACATTTAATATTAAATAATTAATTCTTCTTTACATTGATATTGATTTCATGATTTGTTTTTCATCGAGCTCTAAATCGTTAAAGAAAACATTGGGTCCTAACATGATCTTATTAAATTATATGAGTTGCATGGGTGAGTGGTTAAGAAATAACTCATAATTTAGTGTTGAACTAGGAGATCTAGGTTTTCCATCCTATGTTTTAATAAACGTGATACAATTACATACTAT